>WUAM01000217.1:3999163-4162200 GCA_024336885.1 Actenoides hombroni | reverse complement strand
CCTCACGTCACAGGCGTGCGCGAATAAGGAATAATGACACACAGTTCATTCTAGCAGAAATAAAGAGAACATATTTCAAAAAAATGTTTAAGCTTACACAATGAACTTCTAAAGCATCCACTATTATTTTTCAGATTTTGCATTTGGGCCATTTGAACATATCTCCGTAAGTGTTATTCCCAGCCTATTTACAAGTATTTTTCACAAGGCAATGCAATACAAATATGATAAATAGCCCTAGCTGGTCATGCCTTCCAATGTTGGTATAATTTTCTGAAGTCAAAAAGCGCCAGTCTAAAACACCATTATCTAAATATATGCTGATGGCAGAGCCTTCTCAACAGCAAGGCCCAGGCTCAGGGAAATACAGTGAGGCACAAACACACTGCTTGTAAAAAGAGCTTTTCTGCCCAGTGCTCTCTTACTGGCTTTAGCCCCCTTTTCCTGTGTCATGAGCAAGCAACAGGCAGCATATTTAGGCTCATCTCTTACTGATCCCCTGTATGTTCCATCTTGAACTGACATTCAGTTATCATGGTGATGGGCTGCTAAATCAATGTTTCTAATCATTTCTGCAAGGCATCAAGCACTAACATACCTATAACCAGTAATTCAAAAGAACACAGGATTATTTTTCAGTAATATTCTATCTTTCAAGGAGTGGGATTGTAAAGTAAAAGTTCACTAGTCCACAACTTCTGACCGCCCTAAGAATACAAACAGTAAATACAGATATTCTTTGTTCTTTTGTTGTACTTTACACTAAATTGTGCATTCTCTGTGGAAAAACTCAAAATTACTCCTCCAAAGAATGCTCATTTGGACTATGAATGAGCCTGTTACTGAAATTCAAACATCTATTAATCCCAGCAATGACATGACCCCAAAGCATTCCTCTAGCAGCCTCCACTGAGTGAGCTGAGGCTCCTTGCAAATAGTGTAGCTCTCCTAAAAAACGTTACTAAAGGTCTCTATAAGCTAAAATAACATTTTAAGTACTAAGGTTTCATCTGAATACAAATACACATTTCATTTTAAATTATTATCTGTATGTTTATCAGAATTGTTTTGTGAAGGATGATACCCCGAGGCTGATGAGACAACGACTATTCTACATATCTCAACAAATCTACTGCTTTCTGTTCTTATGGTGCAAGGTGGTGCTTATTTTATTTAAATAACTGCATGAAGAGAAAACTGGACAAAAATACATGACTGGACTAAAAGCTCATTCATCACAAAAGTAAATATTCTGAAAATCAGGGTTTACTTTTAATTGCAACACCAGCCCAGTATATGATTATGGCTGTTATTTGTGCATTAAATCATTTAATAATTATGCAAAAAGCCCTGAAATTATGCAAGTTCAAAGCTATTTTTCTTTAACCTTTGTCCATTATGCAAAGTAAGAAAAATTCTGGTCTTTGCATAATTTGTTATATTCCCTGAAGACTGTAGGTTCTCTTTTTCATGCTAACATTAAAGTACAAAACATGAACAGATGTTATAAATAAACAGCTCACATTCATGTAATAAGTTAGGTACTTGCCTTTTCTTGATGCCCCATTGCCACTGCTTATCCTTTCCTTTCTTTTTTTTCATTTGAGTACTCTAAGGAAAGTTTCTGATCAGACAGATACGAAGTTTTGGGGGTTGCTGCAATTCATCCTCAAGCAAAGTTAAAATTAACCCCACATTGATGGAGGTGGTAATTGTATTTTTGGCTAGTAGCTAATACCAGGGAATGGAACAAACTACCTTTCTGAGACAGCTACTTTCTGTTATCCTTGCTTTCGGTGGTGATAATTTGTTACTGTCCTATGCCACAAACAGAGCAGTAAGGTTGCATGAGATGTGCTGGAGAGGAGTCAGTCAATGTAATACAGCAGGGTAAAGATTTCCCCACAGGACATTCTTGTACTGGACTGTACCATTTTCCATAATCCCGAGCTTTCTATGGGGAAATCCTGATCTCAACAGCAACAAAAAAAATTTCAACAACATAAAATAATCCAGCGAAACCTCAAACTGAAATACCTACATTTAACTCATTTTTCCTCTTGAGATCTTTGCTTTATAAAATAAATCCACTAGAAACATTCAAGTAAGAATTAAAAGGTATTTATTTTGTTGAAACAGAATCTCTGAAGTAATTCAGCATGACATATATGCAAAGTTTCCACTCAAATTGAAATTTCAGATTATAGTAGTTTTACAGCAGTTTGTAACAAACTTTGAAACTGCATCCTTTCCAACAGGATAGGAATTTCCATTTTTGCTCAGATCTGCAATCTGTTCCTTGAAATAAATAATACACACACACACATACCTTTCATACAGCTAACAAACATGGCTGGAAGATCAAACTAAGTACATTTGTTTTATAAGTGCCATCATGACATTCAAAACTTCAGGGGTATTACAAAGATGGGAAGCAACCATTCCTGTCCCCATGAAGCCATCTGCCAGTTTAAGACAACACATCAGTGGAGTAAAATTAGCAGGAAGGGACTATGTGTTCATGGTGGCCCAGACAATAAATCATGCAAGTGAGTAGCTTTGTTGATCCAAATACGGAGAGCAAGAGAAGGCTGAAAAGGAAAATCAGGCTCAGGATTAATAAAAATTTGCAACCTATGAAAAGAAAGAGTCTTGGATATAAAAAAAAATTACTTTTCCCACTTGTAACAGTAGATTTTGAAATGTTAAGTACTTGCAGAGGCAAAGAAACCGGGATGGGGCACTGCAAAGTGGAAAACAGGAAAAAAACATGTTGAAGGGAAGCAGAACAAAGGCAGCAGGAAAACAACCAGGAAATAGCAGGGTACTCATACAGCCTCCAAAATACCTGCCTGATCTCACAGCCCTCCTTTAATGCCAGAAAGAGAAGTGTGTGTTGGGAGAAATTCACTACAGGTGAGCTGTCCACTACTGAGTATTTAGCTAACACGCTGCGTGCCTGTCCAGGAAAACTGCTCTTCCCATCTACACAAGCTGCCTGAAGTCAGAGTGTGGGTGAGAATACCCTATATATTCTCCTAAACCTGCTGTTCCCTGAACTGTGACTTGCCTGAGATCTGGCTGTGGATGTGCCAGTTGATGCTACTCAAGACCCAGGGAGCACACAAACAATTGAATATCACGGGTGGTTGTGGACCAGTTCCCAACCACATGTCATGGTCCTGTCACATTTGTTAAGATGGTCACTGGCAATGGGACAATACTTACTCCTGGAATGGAACATGTCCCAACAGATTAGCAGCAGACAAGTAACAACTGGAACAAGCATCCCCCGATGCAAAACAACCCTACCCTAAATGAGCCATAGGTCCAAAGCGTCCTACCTCTAAGAACCTTCTTGTAGCTTGTCATTTCAAATCATTTCACAACATAAGCCAAAGATGAAGATATAGCCAAATATACTGGAACTACATCTGAGGACCAAAGGATCTCTCTTGTGGGGGCCATTTTAGAGACATTAAATTGTTCCCCTTTCCTTTTCAGTGGTGGTTACATTCTTACTTACCAAATACGTTAATTAGAAACTACAAATCTTGACTTGTTTTAATTTACGTGGCTAACAGATTGGACACAAGATGGCTGATGCCAATTCCAGCATCTGAATATTTGCCACCTGGATCCACTCCATTTCTGATTTAAGTAGAGTTTTCAGTGACAAGAAATGGAGCTGCAACTTCTGTATCTTTGACTCCGTAACCACGGAAACCAGCACTAATTATATGTATCACTAAGTTCTAAATGTATTCAAATTTAACACATTATTCTGAAAATATTGGGGTTGTTTTTCTCTCTCACCTTAATATGTTGCAGTTTGCCTCCTGGCTTATTTGGCTTATAAGCAGTTTCACTCATAAAAAGATAAAAGTATGTAGGTGAGAATTACATTCATTTTCTTTTATGTAACCAAGAGGTAGAGTCATGTAAATGTTTGATCACACACCTCCTACCACTGCTGTAATCGAATGTGAGGGGCTACATTTTATGTTAAAGAACTTCCATTTCCCAAAGTGAGAGAGAAAGCAACAAAGTTCTGCCACTGACATTATGAAAGATCAACATCTCTGTAGAGCACCACAATAATGACTTATGGAAACAGGAATACACACTAAATGAGACAAGGAGGAATGAAACCCACACCTTTATCATTCTTCCAGTACCTGTACCATAACCCCTACAGCTACATGCCAGAGGAAGGGCTGAACTCTGTGTAAAACTGTATTCCCAAGACTAGCAACCGACCTTTTGGTTTAGTGAAATGCCAAATGCCTAATCAAGTTTGTATTGTTTTATCAAAGTCCATGACTAATGCCTGGAGCATCCTGAACCTGCACATTCATCATTTAGTCTGTTAAATGATCAGAGATGCATTCAACCACTTCATACTTTTTTTCCCTAGCTGAATAGGCATCTGCCATAGTCAAAACATGACGTGGAAGCACCAGAACAGTGAAAGGCTAAAGCTGTTGAATCAAAAACCTTTCAGTTATCTTCCTTTTTCCCCCATACCAGCAACTGAGTATAGAAAGGTAACTCTAGTGCAAGAACTCCCAGGTGGATGACAATGAGCAAGGCTTAGACTAGAGCTTCTGTGGACGACTACACAAGTAAACTGAGCAGAGTCTGGGGCTAATCCCAGGAAGCAGGACTCAGTCACAGCAGTGTTAAATTCTGAGGCATCTCCTCAGGATGGTTCTGGCCAGAACCAGCTAACAATCTTCCAACCAATTCCCAGGTGCAGCTCAGGAGCTGACAGAGATGCAGGACCAATGCACAGGTTGGATGTGACTACTCTGTTTTGTAGAACACAGGCATTTAATAGCATGGACACAGGCCATTAGTACCAAAAACCCCATACGCAAGCATAATTTATTAGTATGAAAGTGCCCTCTGAGGCAGAAGGTTTAATCTGCAGGCTACATGTGCTCTATCGTGCAGAGCAACAGGCTGAGTTCTCTATGATGTCTGGCTGCTGGTTTCCACATGAGTTTCACAAAACATTGTTACATTGATATTGATCAAACCTGAACTGAAGGGACTTCACAGGAGCCTGAGAAAGCTGCTTCATCCTCCACAGATGTGTGTTCTTTGACTCTGGCCAGTTTAGTGTTTATTACCAGCCTGCTCAGTAAAAACACCTACCCATCCCTGGACACTCACACCTGTTTGTCTATTTAAAAAGAGGTAGTTACTCTCCCTAGGCTCCTTAACTAGTCAGTGTAGAGACAAAGATCCCTCCAGAAGGTGATTCAAATGAATTGCTGAAAATCAGCTACAGCAGGGGCAATTCCTGGTCCTCTATGTAGAAAGACTCAGGGCAAAACAAGCCTCCTAACATGGGCTAACTTCAGGTGCTTCCCACCACACTTGAATTCCTCAGAACATTTGAAGATAGAGTTAATGTTTGATCATCTATTAACCTAAATCAAACACTTTGCACTTCATAACCAAACTTCAAGAAGAAAATGCTCCTTTAGAATGTCCGCTCTCGTAGATAAGAAAAATGAAGAAAAGAGTTTCTTTAACAAGTAAAAGCCAGGCAAAAGTTTTCTGTTAAATGGCCACAGGCAAATCAGCTTTAACAAAATCTGATCTCCATAGAGGGTTTGCTTCGCTGTGTTTAATAACACCAATGAAATCCAAGAAGAAAGAAATACCTGAGACAGTCAACTGAAAAGAATAAAACCAAGGTAATACTGAAAGGGTTGCCTCACTTTATCTTGCCCTGTTTCGGTGATTTCGTTATGGCTTTTGTTTTCTCCCCGCTCTTGTTATGCCAAGCTTGTAAATCAAAAGTCATTTTTATTCAACAAAAAGTACTAAACTGATCACTTCTCATTTCAGGAAAATAACAAATTTGTGCAGCAGAAGCAGATCCCCCTGATCTGAAGACACTAGCTAAAATATAGGCTTTTTTCTTCTTATACTATTGATTTGCTGACTGGCATTGATATGCAAAATTTATCCTTAGTTTACTTACTTTAACGGTAGATTCCAAGACACTAAAATCTAGGCACTATAATGCATCCCCTGAATGTTATGGGAGCAATTTAGTAATCTCTGGGAAAGATATATTAGGACTACATAGATCTATCTATATAGCAATAGTCCCTATTGCTAGTGGAAATTTTGGAGACAAGCTGGTTCAGTCCATGTTCCAGGCTGGGCCAAATGAAGTGTATGGCTTGATGGTTTCCACTCACCAGCCACAGAATTTCATTTAATCTCAGTATGCTGCTCCATGCCAAAATCAATTAAACTCAAATTTCTCAACTTAAGAACGAAACATTGCAGAAGAAAGTAGAACACACATCTATATGATCACAGTTGATGTGAGGAGAAACAAGGAATGACAATCTATTCTTTCTAACTATACAAAATTCAGAATCAACTAATGAAGTTACCAGTTGATAAACTGAGAATAAATGAAAAGAAGCTGTCCAACCCTGAGAAACACACACACACAACACAATAATTAAATAATACAACTCATTGCCGCAGGATACGGTGTTTTATAATCAAGTTCAAATAGAGATGAGACAAATGACCCAGAGGAAGATCCTCTTTGAATACACTTGTTTACTTACATACTTGCTCTAAACATTTGATACCAGCCAGTGACCAAGACTGGAGGCAGGACTTGTACCTGTGTAATTGTGCTTATGGTTCTCTGACTTTGTCTTGATCACATCCTCAGGGCTTAAGAATGAGAACTGATTGTACTTACTACTGTCACCAAGGGAATTCCAAGGCAGTTTCAAAAATGTATTTCCCTCAGCCAGTAGATCAAGAGCCTGATTATGCAAATCTATTCCTAAAATACCCCCAGATGACTGTACATCATCTGGCAAGTCCACTACAAATGCTGTTATGTTATGTCGTATCACCATGCCAAAGCTTACTTATTGAACATAAAAATCAAAAAATCCTCCATTGGTGGCTATTTTTCCTATGTTTATTAAAAATTTTCTTCCACGTTCCTAGATCACTGAAGTCCTAAATTCACCCCTTTACTATTCTTCAAAAGATAAATGGGAAGTGGGAAGCATTGGGGGAGGAATGGAGTTTGTCTCCTCTTTACTCAATCAACAGGGACAACTTACTAAAAACCAAGAAGTAACAAGCTGGTCTGTACACAAAGCCACTCCTGTGTTATTGCTGGGAAATTAACACTGACCTTTCATACATCTTTTCAGGTCCAGTATTTTCCAAAATCCTTTCAGATTTTTAACAATTTAAATGCTTTGTGTTCAGCTATACTTTTACAGCAAGATTACTCAAATGATAGATTTAGTCAGACTAAATTGCAATGGTCTCTGAAGCTGCAGTTGCTGAGAAGGCTTTAATTCAGAAGGGCTTACCTCCTGAATTCCAGTGCCACCGTTTCCTATTCACTACAGGATGAACTGGCTTCCCAGACTCACTGATATTAACCCACCTTCTGAACTCACCCCTAATTACCTCAAGAATATCTGACAGCCAACTGAGTGCAAAACTCATTGGTATTTCATCCTATTAAAGGAGAAATAAATGGGCCCATTGAACCGGCTTCTTTCTCTAAGCACAGCACAATCGCACCTGCGTAAATTCCTATTTCCATCACCACAAAGCAAACACTGCTTCTGCAGCAGTAGGGTAGCAGCTGTATTCTGCAATGCCGCTCGGTACTTCAGGCCATCATCTGCAATACCTCCTCCTATAAAAGCAAGCTTGAGCCCACCCGTGCCTGAAACTCAATTTAGATAATGGAATCTTAACAATCCATCCCAAACCCTACCAGAATCCATTGTAATACAAGACCGTTTCAAGGAGGATTTATAGGTAGCAGGTCTTTGGTAGATGGTGGTGTTACCCATCTGTGAATTCCCATTGCCGTGCATAATTAGGAGGTATTTACATATGCTACTGCATTTCACTGTTCTGAGGCACTTGGAGGATGCCAAGCTACTGTATCATAAATCGTATTGTTGAAGCAGATGGAGCTCCTTGCTCAGTTAAAACTTACAGTTAGACATAATTAGAGAAGCCTGTGCAGAATATTCTTTATTTCTTTAACAACTTATCAAGTTCTTTATACTGCAAAGCAATTCAGATGAGAGGTCTTTTGAAATGTGTTGCTAATAAGCATTTTTACACTGTATCTTGCAGACGGTTCAACCATTACACATTGAATAATTATTTCCCACCCTCATCCAGACACAGTTACACTGCAATATCTCTCCCTTTTTCCCTCTTCTAGAAAAATTACACAACCGGCCATTTCTCCAGCATTTTCCATTTAAGGATCTCAGAGCATTGCCACTGTTAAGTATCACAAGATTCCTTCAGGATACTAACCTCATTAGCTTCTGAAGAAATTGAGTGCAAAGAGATTAATGTGAAGATATTTTAAAAGCTGCTGAAGGTTTGGATGTGTTTCTTTTTTAGATCCAACTGGCCTCATTTTCAGAAATGCAGGTCGGCCACAAGTGTGAGCAGTGGAAACTGTGGATGTAGCTTAGTCAATTTTACAGGGCTCAAACTGCATCTGGTTGTGACCCTGACTAAGCTGGTGTTGCAATTCAAACCTGAAGAATGTAGAGGGCTGGAGCATCCTAGATAGCGGGAAATATGTTGGGTATTTTAAAATACATTAGGAAATTGTCTCCATGTAAGGCTGAGGGCAAGCCCACACGAAATAGAGAGCAGGATTTCTCTCTATTAGCCCCTTCCACCCTCCCTCCCAGGGAGGATAAAAAGGGGGAATAAGAAAAATGCTTTACCCAAGATTGGAAGTTAAGACTATAACACATGTAATGAATATCAGGAGACAAACAGAAAAAGGAGTATTAAGGCAGAAGGATATAGAACTCGATACAAACCCCCCCGGGATGGCGATGGATCGCACAGCACACGTGGAGTCGGGTCCAGCCACGCCAAGATGCTCCAGAGCCCGGGGAGGAAGAACCCCCTGAGCTTTCTGTCTCCTTCTATGGAATGTGGCAGGGAAGGGGAGGGAATAACAGCTGCCCTCGGATGCCTTAGGGTTTTAGGATTACCGTGTTCCCCCACCCCTCCGCCATTCAGTCCCTTCACCCTTAAACCACAACAGAAATCTAGTAAAGCCCCCAAGAAGGATTGTTTTTTCCAGGCTCTGTCGCTTCATTTGGTCCTACTGATTGTAGATGGGTGGTGAGAGCCTCTCCAGAGCACATTCCTAGTGCTCACCCGGGCAGGGTCTGCTTCTGACCCACCCCAACGCTCACCCCTTGCCAAGAGCTGGGGTGCAGGTGCAGAGGCACAGCTTCTGGGGCAAATCTCAGACCCTGCACAGCTACCAATGATGAAACCCAGCTAAAATCATCATCACACGTAGAACCACCCTGGTTGCACTCCTGATCTAGAAATATGATACAGAGAGACCTGAATTAAATCCAGAAGGATTTGGTTTTTAGTTTTGGTGGTGTGTTGGAAGCTGAGTTAGAGAAACAAACAGCATTTTTGGATTGGTGAAGCACTGCATCTCTGTTGAGTAGCCCTGACAGATACAAGCAAGCTCTTCCCACTGTTTGGGTACGGACCATGGGTAACTCTTAGTTTATGCATGAATTTGGTACCATGGATATAATCTTCTCCCTCCTTCCATCCTTTCACCACATCTGGATGAGGAACCTTCCCTCCAAACTGGTATTTGTGGTTCCAGCTGCCTCACCCCCTGTGCAATTTAACACACTTCCAGCCTGAAACCAGTCTGAGGATACAATCTCTCCCGAAGCACAGAACTGACAGGAGTAACAGTGGCAATGTACTCCTTCCCTCACTTATAAACACTAAGCAAGACATTTTAAGACAAAATTGGGTTGGTGTTATGAGCAATATTATAGGATACAGGCTGCTTCTCATCCTACGTAAGCAAGCCAAGACGCTTTGTGCAGGGATTCAGAGCATACTGTTGCACTTCCTTGGCAGAATGAGAATTTTGAGTCTTCTGGTCTAATAAGCCCTTGAAGATCCACTTGTATTCAAGAGAAAATTTCTTTCCTCCATTTCACACTTCTGGATATCCATGTATGGAGTTGAAGGAGATTTCTCCCTCCCATCTTGGAATATTTAACAGAGCAACTAGAAAAGCTTCTGCCAATCACAGAGCCACAGCTTTCTTTCTCAGGTGACCAGTTCCAATGGGCAATAAGTACACTCTATAATAAGGGGCTTAGTTGCCAGGTCATTTCCTATATGAAAAACACTTTTTTCTCTCCTGAGCAGAAGCAAGCCAGTAGTTTGGAGTGTTTGCAATTTGATGGGAGCACTCTCAAGTCAATGATGTTCACTGCATACCCTCCTGAGTCACCTCAGTAGGTCTGTGCAGTGAGAAAGGATTACTGCAGCAAAGCCAGCACCTCCTAAGGGTATTAGACCAAGCTGAAAGTACAAGGACAGTAGGAGACTAAAGCCCAGTCAGGAACTCAACATGGACTTTGCACTGTGATAGTTCCCTGTTTGCACTCTACCGGAACAAAGTAGCAAGCTGTGTAAAATATTTTGATAACTTCCGGGCCAAAAAAAAAAAAAAGCAGGTGATATGTGCAAATGCACACAAGCTATCACCATAACCTGTCATAATCACACTGTTCCCGTGCTCCTGCTGTGACCACTGCAACTTGTTAACTAGTCTCTTGGCATGGGAGAAATGCCAGTTTCTAGACTCCTACCTTTGTTTCTTCTGATGTAACTTGGTCAGGAAGTTTTGTCACACACGACTACAGCCTTTAAATACACATTTTGTATCTGGACTTAGCACTCCTGATTCCTCCCTGAAAAGGTTATGACTTTCAGTTTTGGCATATGCTTAGTGGCAAAATCAGGTGCTGGCAGGAAATGATGCATACAACAGTACTGAAGCCTAGGGCAACAAAACAAAGCTAAATGACCAGGCAAAACCAACAAACGTAATAAAAGAACAAGATGATTTACAATGGAAGAAACAATAGCAATTTGTCAAACAGATATGTGAACTCATTAGCCTCTCCTTAATCACAGTAAGGAGACTGTGAGGTCTTGTATCAGTACTGCTAACTACTTCAAATGTCACCCTTTTATAATTCACTCAAGCCACATATAACCTGTGTTCCAAAATCTCCAGAGGTTTACACCATAGGCGTAGCACCACCAGCTATGAAACTCAAATTATCTGCCTTTCCAGTTCATATCCTCCTGAGCAATAGTTCTTTCACAATCAAAGACCATGTATAGCAACTTCTCTCTTCCAACAAGACAGTACCCTATTATCTTCCAAAGATACCCATTGCTCCTCTTCAGGCAGAAACATCTGTAAAGATATCAGACCTGCGAGTTCTCAGCACCCTGGTCTAATACTGTTGGTAACTATTGTCTTTTCATCTTTATGGGCTTTTCTTGCTATGGCACATTCAGAGGCCTTATCACAGACTGATTTCTCTCTCTGGTCACACAGTTTCTTCCTATTCCAGTTCTCACAAGCTAACTACAAAGATTTCTCACACATCACCCTTCTTTTTCTGAAATATCTTCCCCCCATCCCATTGTGCAGGAGATGTGTAGTTTGGTCTCTCCACCCGCTCAGAAGTTCTTCCTTCACTTCACACTGTGCAATTATCTTTTGCAAGTTGCTTTAAGCTCTGCAGCAACCCCAAGAGCTGAAAATCTCACCAGACATCACTGAAGAACTGCTTCCTCCAGTGTGAAAAGCTAATAAATGCCAGATATGCCACTATGTGCAATGTTATCGTCACATCTCCCTCCAGTCTCCACCTCCTAAGCAATCCTCCCACCTCTGGGACAGAAGATGATGCTTAACTTCTAGAGCCAAAAGCTGCTTGCCACCAGTGTCAAATCAGCAATAGAGACTGCATCCTGCTGAGTTTTTACAACTTTCAAAAGCTGTATCTCACCGTGCCTTCTGTCTTTTCAAATGAAATGTCACCGTTCACCCCATCAGCATATCTCATCAATTCATTTTGACAAGTTAGAGCTGTTCTTGCTTCTCCTTTATTCCCTCATGACAAAGCTCCTTGTCCCAAAAACTGCAGATGCTTTTGCTTCTTATGCATTACAATTTCAAGGTCTTTACAAGGGCAATTTTAAATTTTCCTTGCTCTATACAGCACCAAGCACAACAGGTCCTAACTTTGCACATCACTGGGCATTGCACAGTTTAAGTCAAGTCAAGTAATGAATAGACCTGTCAATATTTAACTTTGTGAGCATTTCCCTGGGCCCTTCAACACACCTTTCAGAAACTCTTGCTTAGAGGTTCATTTGCAATGAAGAATGCTCACCTAATTGATCAAATAATTTTTTAGACTTTTTGGCAGTGTAACCTGCAAAACACAAAAATGATAACTCCATATCAGATTCATCATCTCTGAGTGCAAGTCCCTCTGCCTTTTCACTCCCTTTTGGATCAAAGCAGCTCACTGAAGTGTGAAACACCCTAATCTAATACCTTCAGCTTTTTCTCATCAGCCATTTCAAGTTCAATTAGTGAGAGAGGAGAGAGGACAGTACTGACATGCAGGACGGACTTAGGCTTTCCTCCTTTTTTTCCCCAAAGAGAGCCTGCGCTCAGGAAAAAGTAGTCAAGAGACCTTAAGAAAAGGACTTGCAGGAGGACATAAAGGTGAAATATACACACAATGTACATGTGTCACAATGTGTTTTTCACAGACTAAGTGAAAACAGATGAAACAGACTTTAAGAGGTCACTTAGTTGATCAGGGCAAGGTGACGTATACTTAAGCCATCCCTTTCTTTCCATTTTCCAGCATAAAATAGCAGCATGCAATTTGCCGTTTCTTTTCCAAGACAGAATATCTCCTCTTCATCTTTATGATTATATCCATGTAATCCTCAAGCAGCTCTGAACTCTCAGAGGACACCTACACTAATGCAATGGGCAGGAAACATCACCTGCCAAAAGGAGGATTCAGAAAGATCAATTCTTTCCCAGAAAAATGGGAATTCCTTCAAGCCAGAACAGAAGTTGGATTTAAAAAAGAAGACCTCATGAGCAGAACAAGGCAGGGGGAAATAAAAAAACAAGGGAAGAGAGAAATTTTCTTAACAGTGTGTTCAGCAACTGCACTTCAAGGTCTTACTGAGCAGTGTATAAAATATAACACAACAGGTCTTTTCAGCTTGAGACAATAATGAAGGCAAGGACAGCCGATTCTGCTGGTCCTACTGCTCACTGATGCTGTACTAGCATTTTAACAGGGAAAAAAACATTAATATAATCTCCCTTCAGCTTGCAGTTTAAGAACCTGAATACAAGAAAACATATAAATATATTAAAGCTCACCCCATTATTTCCAACATAGAGAAAATGAAGAAAGTTGGGCTTGATATGAAAGAATCACTTTCTTCAAATTGGGACAAGGCTTAAAGTGTAAACCACTTAGAGCTACATTCACAGTGGGTGCAGATGTAACCAGAACTTTTGAATGGAATTACACTGACTTTCATCTGTTGAACATCTAGCCCTGCTTTAACCTGCTGTCCTGATTGCAAAATCATGTTTCAAAGGCAGATCATTTTTTTAACCCAAAAATATATTCATCTTTATAGATTCGTTGTTGTAGCTTCAAAGTAGGACTACACAATCACTGATAAATACAGGAACTTATTTTGCCATGTCTGAATGTCTGATCCTGCATAAATAGCTTTTTGTTTAACAAACAACCCTTTGTTTCCTGTCGCTTTGTTGCCCAGGGGTTAATTTTGACATGCCACATGCTAAGAGGATATATTGCTCTGAGTCAGAGAACAGTAGGGATGTTGTTTGTCTGGAATGCAAAGAGAATGGAGCTAATCACTAAAGAAAATAAACATTCAGCTCTAAGCTTTGCCTTCTTTGATGCAGGGCTGGTTCTGAAGGTGGCACTTGGTCTGGCTGATTAAAAACGAACACTGACATTGTTCATACTGTGATTCAGTCCACGTGTGTTCACTGCAAAATGATATACCACTGTAAAACACTGATGCATAATATCCAGAGGGAGGGTTTGTTCTGCTACATGGAAAAATGTGTGAAGTTTTGCAAGCACAGCTCTATCCTCAAAGAAGTCTCATCTACCAGGATACTGTGGGAAACTTCTAGTGGATTAGGAAAGACTCTCACCAGTAAAGCTCAATGAATGTTCCCACCTGCCCATGCAAAGGATGAACCATCAAGAATTAGAGCACAAACAAGATAAACAAAAACGCAAATGTTAGCAGCAAAGGAAATTGTAAGACTAGCCCCATGACTTTTTTGTCAAACACATAAAGAGGAGAGAATCAAAGAAGAGGAACTGGTTCCCTTTATCTTTTGGGGTAGGGAATAAGGATATGGAGACAGACTGGACAAAGAAGTGAAGAAGAAGGCTGTATCTCAGCATCTCATTTAAGTTACTCTAAAATGGGAGAATATCCCTGTGCTGTCCCTCTGCAAGTCCTATCAAATTTCAAAGCAACCTAAGAAAGTAGGTAGGTTTTGGACCATTCAGGCAGTCAGCCCTCAGAAGCCAGGAAGGAGCTGCAGACTTCACTAAAGAGAGCCTGTACCCTGGCTAGGTTGTACACAAGAGATCTATTAACAAGTTACGATTCACAACAACCTCCAGGCTTAGCCCCCTTTCCAGCACATGTGCTTTCTCTCAAGCATTTGTAGGGCCTGGATGGAGTCTTGCTCTTCTTCTTTGGCCCAAATGTCTGGAGTGTGATATTAAGAAAGAGGAGTGTGTTCTCCATGCATGATTGTGGTGAGGTTCCTGCTGTTCACAGCTGCCCAACTCCAGTTCTAGCTGCATTCCCTTTCTGCCCAACTCCAGTTCTAGCTGCATTCCCTTTCCCCAGCATGAATACAGTCAAATGTCCATTGCTTTGGGTCATGGCCAAGCGTGGGCCCTCCTGACCAACCTGACACAACAGTCTCACATCCTGGGAAATGCACATGCATGAAGAACCCATAGCTTTGTGCTCCCACTTGCCTGCTTTCTAGCTATTTGTTTTGTTATGCTGTCATCTTGATATCCACAAGGCTTTCCTGAGCAATGTGCAGGTCAATAATGCCCTCCAACACACCTTTCATCAGCTGGCAGTGGGGCTTTGCTTCATGAACAACAAAGCAGTGCCATGAAAGTTAACAGACACATCCAAGAGCACTCCCACTTCCTCCTCCCCCTCTCCTGTCTGTCCCCACAGTTCCCCAGCTCTCCTGGCAGCTCTTACATTCTGCACAATCCTATCCGAAGCAGCCACCTCCTCCAGACATGCTAGAAAAGCTGACACTACAAAACCATACTGCTTGACTTTCAAAGCTGTCCTGCCTGTGGGGAGCTATCAAACACAGCTGTTTTGGTCATGCCAGCAAAAGCTGAGTGAAGCAACAGCATTATTTGGGCTTTAAATCCACCTGATATTGTTTTCAGTCATTTCATCATTCATGGTTGATCTTTTAAACATTTCTGAAGATTTCTACACTCTCTGAATAGAAACAGCAGCAGTTCCCAGTCCTGAGCTACAATTCAGTCTCCAGCACTGATCTGAAGTCTAAGCTTCTGCATTGATGTGTCTAAACTTGAAGGACTGGACCAGCATCTATGACCCAAACTCTGTTCACAGCTTCGTTTTATATAAAAGGCCATAGTACTTCATATCTCTGGAAGCTTCTTGGTTCTCTCTTCTGCCTGCCATACACATGCAGTACTAAACAGCACTACAGGGTATGTTTACCCTTTAGAGTAAACCCAAAAGGCCAATTAAATCATGAGGAAGTGAAAGGATTTTACCACAGGTCATACCTATCTGAGTGCCAGTAGCTGATTTCCAAATGGTACAAAGGGTTTAGTCTAACATTGTCATTAATTTCAGGGACACCTTCTTGGCTAAGTTCCACGCACTCTTTTGAACTATATCTTAAAGACTTCATCCCCGAGGGGAAAAAACCCTCTTCAGGCAAAAATTAATG
Organism: Actenoides hombroni; assembly: GCA_024336885.1. Classification (NCBI taxonomy): domain Eukaryota; kingdom Metazoa; phylum Chordata; class Aves; order Coraciiformes; family Alcedinidae; genus Actenoides; species Actenoides hombroni. The sequence goes on along the minus strand of WUAM01000217.1, from coordinate 4,146,215 downwards.
CAATGAATAAAACATTGAAGCAAGCTCCTTGTGACTTTCTTTTCCCTTTGTGTTGCCCCAGTGGGGCCCTGGCATAAACATACTGGTCATAGACAAAGTTGCAGAACAAATAATTGATTGCTATTTCTGCTGGCCTTAGGAGTAATCACTGCATGGACATCTGTACCTCTCAGCCCGCCTTCTGCTTTCCACCTCTGCTTTAACACACTCTTTAAGGAGAGGATTTTGAAAAAGAGCTTATGTAGCTTGTCACTTCACTCTTCTAGGGCTTTAGGGAGAACTCAGCACTGAAGATCTTCCAGTACCTTCAAAATGGCTGGCTCTGGATATTAACCCATTTCCCTTTTCTACCCTTACACTTCAGAGTTCTTCAGCACCAGAAAAAAACATCAGTAGAGTTTTAATTTCATTTTTCCTTCCTGCTCCTATGAAAAGCAGAGGATTCAGAAAACAAAAAATAAATATTTAACTTCACCAGGGTCTCAGATGTCCAGCCAGTTATCAATATCTCTTCCTTCATGCTCTTTTTATTTCTCACCTCTTTACTTTTTTCCTCCTCACTTCACCCTTTCTTCTCTCTCCAGTACAGACCCTCTCCTATGGCACTATTCCCTGGCTTAACAAAGGAAAAGTTTTGCTGACTATTAGAGAAGAAATCCTAATGCTTCTTTCTTTAGAGCAAGACTGAAATATTCTCTTGAGGGAAGTGCCAGAAGTCCAATCGATTGAAACATTTAAAACAAGGTGTCATGTTGTGCAGGAACAAGTAGGAAATATTCTGTAGTGAGTAGTCTTCAACCGGCAAGAAATAACAGTTACACCTAGTTATAAAATGCTTAATGAGGGGGGAACCATGCAGCTTTCACAGGGATTTTCTGCTGGGGAAGGGGAGAATAGATGAGATGCAAAGGGAGATGGTTGTATCCCATTAACACTGCTAAGCACAGTTCACATGGTTGAGGAGATGTGACACAAAGCAGATGTCCATGCCCCCTGGATCCTTTTCTTTCCCCTCCATTCATGTTCATTCATCTCCAGAACACATATACTATATTGACACATCAGCAGTCTAGCACAATTTGTTCCTCACAAATCCATTCTTCTTCCTGAATTTTTGGTGAACTTCAAGCTCTTTCTTGAAAGAATTATTCTGGATTGGGCCAAATAAGAAGTTCTGTTATGGGAAGTCCCTACAAAGAGAAAGATAACTGAAAAGAGGGAAAAAACCTGCAAGTAGTGCTGTGAGGTGAGTCTGATGCAATGTCTTCATTAGGATGTAGAAGGAGCTTATCAAAACCAATGATAGCAGGTGACTGGGTGGTTTTGCAAAGGAGTTGTATGACAGAGGGGAAGACTTTAAGCACAAAATCGTGCTCACAGGCCTGCAGAGTTCTGCCAAAATCCCACTCACCAGGCATCAAGAATTACAGACCTCACTCCTGATAGATGCTTGGCCTGTACCTCATGGATGAACGGGACAGTGTCATGGCTTCTCTTTGGCATCACAGCCCTTTCACATGAAACTTAGCTGGTGACCCATATCCACCAAGCAACTGCACTGAGTACACAGGGTCACAGTGCAGGAGGGAGGCAACACCTGGGATATGCCATCTAGTTGAGTCTTACCACACATGTCCCACCGCAAGCCCAGCATCTCCATTTTATGACCCGATATAGGAGGTCTCACCCACTAGGGGAACAAAAAGCACATGAAAATGTGACCAAGCAGCTATCCCAGAGATAAAACCAGATCCGAGATTCATTGTTTCTAAGCAGTGGGTGATCTGTCTAACACTGATACAGCACAGGAATGACTCTACATAAGACAGGAAGATCAGTCAGGACCAGCATCAAAAACAAAACTGTAATTAGAGTGAATGCCTGAAGAACATAAGTTCTGTACCACAGCACTGACCTTACAAAAAGTCTTCCTATAATTAAATCAAACTCTCCAGCAAAATGTTTATGTCACACTGTAATAGCACCAGCTGCGAGATCTGCAATGATGGAAACCCTTTGAAAAGGTTAGAATTATAATTCTGTAATATGATGCTATTAATGGACACTTTATCATTTAAACAGTGAGTCATGAAAAATACTTTTTCCTTTCTCTCTCCCCTCCTTTCCCAGCCTTCTGATGTGGATGCAGATGCTGCAAGAAACCATCATTCATTTTTTTTATTTGCAAATACTTCTCTTCCTACTTAGAATGGCAATCATGAGACCATTTGAAAAGAAAGCTTAAAGGCTTAAAAAAGTAGTAGTATCTTGCACTAAAAAGAAAGCTTTGGAAAAAATCTCAAAAGCAGTAGGCTTTTATACTGAATAAAAGCCAGGAATAATAATAGTTTTTTTTTCTTTTCTAAATGCTACTTTGCAACTTCAGAATTTATAATTCAAAAATCTGCTTTATTCTCAGCTAAATACAGCATACAGGCATATAGCCCTAGCTGGGGCTAAAGGTGTTTCTACAGGGAACTCATGCTAGCCTGCCATCTACTCAAACCACAGCAACAGCCATTTTTTTGGTGATTATTAATGTGCAGAGCTGCATTTCCCGATGTTCTTGTAGGAATATGAATCACGCTGACATTCAGCAGGGCTTGTGCTCTTAGATAATATTTGAAAAATCTACCCATAAATATTTATATCGAAAATATTGCCTGGAACACACCTCAGTGAAGTCACTGTCCCAGTAGCACAGAGTAATGACAGAGTAACTCAACTAGTCACAGCAAAACCCAGGGGTTGCACAAGAGAGCTGCCGGGGTCGGTGTCCCGGCGGAGGAAGGCTGAGCACGGGCCAGCACAGGCTGACACAGTGAATCACCTCATTACGGTCCTGACAGAGAGAAGCGGAGCAGAAGTGCCCGGCGACAACTGGTATTTCGGTGGCATTTCAGCACGGCACTCGGCATACTAAGTACCAGCAAATAACACAGGCCTTCCTCGTAAAGCTAAATTGAGGCGATTGCTCTCTAAATAGGCCAAGCTCAAATGCACACTTGATTTGACTTTAAACGTGTACCTGAACATCAGACGTGTTCTCATCACTGAGGGCAGGGCTGCAGCAGGGCCACAGGCAGGGCTGGTGACAGGACCACAATCAGGGCCACAGGCAGGGCTGGTGACAGGACCACAGGCAGGGCTGGTGACAGGACCGCAGGCAGGGCTGGTGATAAGGCTGCAGGCAGGACCGCAGGCTGGGCTGGCTCCACGAGGTAGCCACGACACCTCCCCAACTGCACCCAGCCCTGGCAGGCAGGACTCGGATTGTCTGGCTCTCATTTGCATAGTAGCAGAGGACTTAGAGAAATGGTAAGCCAGAAAAACCTGGACTTCCCTTTCCAAAGGTAGAGCAGGGAAAAAGCAAAAGGATTTTACAAGGCTTCAAGGATGCACCTGAAGTCCTGTCTTCTGGGATGGAGGTGTGAAATTAGAATGGCTGAGAGACGGCAGCAGCAGAGGATGGGACAAAGATCAGTTCAATATCCCTCCAGATGGCCCTTGAATGTCAAAGTAGAGTTCCAGCAGTGGAATAGAAACTACTGTAGGGAAGCTTTCATATCAGAAAAGTAGTCTGGAGGAGATGTAAGCAAGTCTGTTTCAAATGAGTAAAAAAGCTGTGGAATTAGGGAAGTAGCAGCAGGTACTGGAAACAGCAAATCTCTGGGTAAGTTAGAATTGAGGTATCAGATAGTCATCTGGAAATACTTGCCTAACATTCATATAGTCCTCAAAGTGAAGTGAGAAAGAAAAGTAAATAGCACACAAGTATTATCACAGGTGGTCAGGGTGAAAACCTCTAGGCAAAACCCCAGAGAGACCAAAAGAGAATAGCCCAGAGGCTAAAACTGTGAAGAGCTTCAAAATCCCAACCAAAGACTGTTTATGAATACTTAATGTATCTACAGAGAAGTGAAACCCCCATACTGTCTTGACTTTGAGTCAGCAGCAACAGTAGTGTAGAGCCAAGCTAAGATTTTGATAAGCAGCTTTCCCATGTCAGAGAAGAGCCACAGACTGCACACACTGACCCATCATCTCTCCTGCCCAGGATATTGTTGCCTTCTGGGAGGAGTGCAGCTCCATGGACCACTCCAGCAAGGAACAGAGAGCAGAAAAGCCAGTCCCTGTAATAGACACTCAAAAAAAATTCCTAAGTGTAGAAGCACAAATTTTCTCTGCAAGACAGATGTTCACAGATTTAACTTTGCTCCCAAAACAAAGCTATAAAGCTTGCTATACAAAACAAGCATCCTGGCACACAATGCATGTGCAGAGCCGTGCCACTGGTCAGTTATAACACGATCCTCAGGTTTGGCTCAAGGGCTACAGCAAAGGCAACAGACACTGTTCCCCACAGCACTTACTTGTGTTCTGAGTACCCAAGAACAGTCTGAAGCAGTTTAGCTGCAGTATACAAAGTACCTTTTGCAGACCACACTAAGAAGCATGGCCAATTCACTTGAGCTGTGATCTGTTGTGCCTAGTTCACAACGGACACCAAAGTCAGCAAGTGAAAAGACAGTGGGTGTCTCTGCACAATACTGCTGTCATGTGCTGGCACAACTGCCACAGGAAAAGAGTGGATGCCCAGCAATATATTTTTCTTTTGCTAAAAAGAAAGAATTTCTCAGTTTCAAACTGTTGCATCATTCTTCTATTCACCATCAAGCAAGATAGACAGGTTTCAGATTAAGATGTGATTGCCTAGATTACCCGAGTGGTGCACTTATTTTCCTTGGCAAATGAAATGAAGAGGAAAGTTAATGCTCTCTAAGAACTGTGCCCGGTACAGCATCCACTTCTCATCTGGCTATTGCCCATATCACATGCCACAGCTAATGGGTTTGCTTTCATTCAAGTCCCAGCTTCAATCTCTGTTAGTCTAGCAAGACCTACTCTTTGCAAGTTGGTTTGAAAAAATTAAACACATTTTCTTTCTATTCTAGTTAGCAGTTCTTCCTAACCTAATTGACATCCACATTTTACATAACTATTTCTCTGCACATGGCACTTCTAGAGCATTTCCCAGCATTAAAACACCTTTGTCTCATGCCTACCGCTATTATGAAGGAGCAGGGTTTGTATGTGAGTTTAGCAGGCCAAGATGTCAAGAAGACCAGCCACGATCCCTAGTCACATTTGAAGCAGTGATTCTGAAATAGCTACTGAGAGCAAGACTGGACTGCTGCCCACATCTCAGTGCTATTGCTAGGGTGACGTGAACCAGCTAGGTTACGCGTGATTCAGATACATGCTGCAACCACGTCGTCCTGTTGCAGTAAAAATAAACTTTCACAACAGCTATTTGATATGGGAAAGAGTATGGTGAAAGGACTGGGTGGGTCAGAGTTAAGATTACAGTAAATGGGCTGTAATGTCACATGAGGCAATAGCAGCCGTGAGATCTGTTACATACCGTTAAGAGTGGTTACTACTCATTCCCTTGTTTTTTCTGGGTCTGCATCTAGCATGTGGCTGCCTGAACAAATCAACTTAATGGTGTTTCTCCATCTGTTGGGGTATAGTGTGATAAGCTTGTATAATTTGTAAGTTAATTATTTACATATGTTCCTGAAATTGGAGGAAAAGAGAAAACTCTGTGCAGGGAACGAGCAGGGGCGCAGTGACTGTATTCACCTCTGATCTCATTGTAAATCAGGGAGAGTTTGGTGATTCCTACGGATTTCCAGGAAAACGATATGAGAGTGAAAGAAAGGAATCCAAAATGCAGTCATCAGCTGTCCGGCACAGAGTACAGAAGGATCATAAGGTCTGTTACCAAGTCTGAAGTCACCCTACTGAAGGGTTTCAAGCCAGGCAGGAGTCAGCAAAAGCCACTGGCATCCCATGCTTGTGCAGCGGGTGCACTGCAGCTCAACAGCCTGGAGGATCCTGCTCAGATAGACCCTGAGAGCCAAAAGGCCCTCTGATAATGGCGCTTCTGGCAAGGGGGGCATTTCTCACTGGCAGTGGATGTATTGAAATATCCATCCATTTCATTTTACATAATTTCCAAATGCAGCATGTTCACAAGCTTGGCAGAGCGGACAGAAGGGATTGGGCCACAGCTGCTGTCCCCTGCAAACACTGAAGGTTTAAGAGCCTCATGTGTCCAAAGTACTTTTAGTCATGGATTTTGTTTAAGCTTAGCAACAGCTGATGTCCCGAGTTCGGGGAGACGCAAAAAAAAATTTTTTTTCCAGTTTGCTCCTTGACATCACTTGCCAGCAGATTCCAGGGGATGGCAAAGCTGGATTGCTTGCTCCACAAATTGCATCCAACGTGAAAGGGAGTCTAAGTAAGTTGTCAAAGTTGTTACAATTTCATTTTTTATTAAAATTAAGTTTCAGGGAAAGTAACATATTTCCATTGAAAAAATATTTCCCCTGAAACTCCTATAATGTGTTATTAGCTAATTTCACATGACCCCATCCTACGTTGTAAGTAGCAGCTCTCAAGACCGTATTGTGGTCAAAACAAGCTGCATCTGGATGAGGCTACCCTGAGATGGTGTTGTCCCTTTCCAAAAGAAGGAATGCAGTGTATTGTAGGAAAAACATTCTCACAGGGATCCCATCCTGTGGGAAAGAAAGAGAAAATTATATTGAATTAAAATTTCCACTACAATTGAATGCCCCCATTTTAATTCTATTCCTAATGCAAATTTCCCAGTGAAACTCCTAAAGCTCATCTTTAATTGATCAGAGCAGACACATGCCAATAGTTGCTGTAATTCACTTTTCATTTCTGGGAATGAAGGTGGTGGCTGGTTTTGACAAACAGAAGATGCTGAGGAGACAATGCCATGACACTAGAGAGATTTTCTGCAGTTCTTACTCAGACAAGAAATTCTTAAACAAGACAAGTAGCACCATCCTCTGGACATCTGCGGAAACAGAGCACAAAGCAAACAGGCTTCATTCCTCAGGTAGTGCCAGATTCAGATTTCACCATTCATGGAGTTCCCAGTGTCTGCACCACTTGCTGGAGTTCAACGGGAGGCGTTCATCCACACCTTGCTCAACAGTTTCATTAATTAATTCAGTATAAAAGAAAAGCAACTTGAGCAACAGATCGACATTAGAAGGAAGAAAAAAAATGATTTTTTTCTTCTGAAGCTGAAGAGATAAAGAAAAAAAAAAAAAAGCTCTATATATCAGAGTGTAAGCAGACCTCTTCAGAGAGCTGTTTCCTGTGCTGGTTTACAATCTGTGGATCTCTGTCATACCTTCCAGATTAACACTGAGTCACTGAGTCAAAGAATAGCACAGAATTAATTTATTATGAGATTTATGTTAAACGAAGTTTTAACCACACATTAATATAAAAGAAAATCTTGGTGTTTTTCCTTAATTCTTTATTTAAGAATTTAAGGACTTTGCAGAGAAAAGCAGCTCCTCTATCAACAGATTTTAAAAGATCCCAACTATATTCTCAGTTATTTTAATGTTTCTGATTATTTCAAATTTCTTTTCAAGTTTGCATGCAACTGTGTAAGAACAAAGTAAAAACCAGTTTCTTTAAAAATCAGTGATAAAAAAGGAAAATTCATTCTTAAACATAAATGGCTGGATTTTTATCTATAATAGAAAAAAAAAAAGATGCAAATCATCATCCTAATTGGAAAAATTAATGGGAAGATCCTGAGAGTAGTTTATCAGAGAGAGCTGATAATTCCTTTTTGTCACAATGATGTTTCTAATGGCATCTTTCTAAATTATATAACCTACTTAAATGACAGACTTTTAGGCCTGATGCCACTCATGTAAAATACAGAAGCAGAATTCATGGAAGATGTAAAATTCACAGCTTTGCAACATATAAGAATGCTATATAATATGTAGGCATTACTTTAGGGTATTCTCACAAACCTCTGTTCCTGCTTATTTTATAGCTGCTGCAAAACAAAGCACCTTTTGAATATGCAGGGATAGTGATAAACCTAGGTCACATGGGACTGTAAGATCATTCTGGTTGGTTTTCAGATAGTGTCCTGCAAGAAAGATCATTTGGAGTTTTAGGAAACAAACAAACAAACAAACAAAAAACCTCCCACGTTATTATTTGCAATATAGAGAAGAAAGGAGATTTAGCATTTCATTTCCTTAATTACACTGCCAGTGCTAATATCCTAATGGGAATTAGATAATCAACCTGACAGTTTAGTGTCTTCCTCTGTTTCACAAGATCAGATCCAAGCAATAGCATCATCTTTTTTGAGAAATATTAAAGTTTTTCACACCAACAGCTGCAATCTATGCTGGGACATGTCCTTGTAGATGCTGAGAGTCTCCAGCTTTGGTGACATCAGTGGGAACACAAGATGCTCAGCTGGACACATTCAAGGAGATAGCACTTTGCTTTGGCTCACAAGCAGCTCTCTGAATTGCTGATGACTTCTTCTTCCTCAGTAGTACCTCCTACAGAGATGTCGAGCAGAGTTCAGGCTATGGTTTGGGGGTGGTTCCTTATATACTTACCTAGGTCTTTCTGTAATGACAATAATTTATTACAGCAATAGATAGGACTGTTAGCACCAGACACAGTATTTTTATATAGAAATATGTATTGGCTGTAGAAAAAAAAAGCAGAAAGTATGTAGTTACAGATGCAAGGGCATTTTTCCCAACCTTGAACTCAGGACATTACAGTCAGGAGCAGAGCTGAAAGAACTGCAGCCCTGGCCTCTTGCCAGCTCCCTGCCCAGTGCTGATAGCTCAGGCTGCTGCTGACAGAAACTCTGAACTGGTTCAAGCGTGTGTTTCTTGGCTCAGGGCAGAACTTCTTGCAGTATAGATTAGGAAACCGAAGGCAAGGATTCATAGATGACTGCAAACTACGTGGACCTTGCATGGAAAGAAAGGCAGTTGCTCAACTGTGCTGTTCATGTTCATATTGAGTGATTGTGCTTTGTCAGAAGTGAGCACATGTGTGCGTGTACACATACTGAGATATTGTAACTTCCTCAAACCAAAGGAGAAGACATATGGCCCTATCAGCCTCCAGACACTCTCCTGTCAAAGTGATGCTGCTCCTGTCTTGATACTGTGTCCATTCTCCTCATCTGCTGTGTTCCAATCCCATTCCCACATGAGCTGCTTTAGAGGAGCATTTGTTATATCTACCACTTGAAAATGGAAATGAATGTCTTCCTCCATCTGCCATGTAATCTTCCTGTAACACCCATCCACTCATTGCAGATAGGTTCCTTAAATGGAAACCAACTCAAAGCATGACCATTTCTTCATGTAGTCAGACTAAAAATAGAAATTTAAATGTAAAGGATTTCGAATTATATGTGGTGCAACGATTGCAATCATCAGATCTAAAGATGAAAACACAAGGACTTGAGCTGAGCAGTAGCTTCAGGAAGGATGAATGTACTGATCACAAAGCTGAAAAACAAACACATATTTCTATCCTACCTTCTCTACTCAAGATGCAGAAAGTGTGACAAGTGCTCCATTAATCACAGAATACTTGTGTGTTCTGCTATTGATGTTGAGCTCCTATGTACTGCTGCACTGCTTATAGATCAATTTTTTTTGTTGAAGTTCAAAAAGCAGCCTGCCCACCTCCCATTTCTTGAATGTTACTGTAGTTCAGCCTTCCTTTACAGTGGTTTCTTAAAATCTCTCTAATGGTTTGGTGGTTGTTTAAAAAACGCAGAATTTATTTTAATCACCTTCTTTTCCTAGAATGTTTCTGCCACTGGAAGTAGAATCGCAGCCTCAAGGGCACATCAGTTTAGAGAGATAATCATCCTTAACTAGTGCTGGAAACCTTTGGCCTCAATCTTCATGTCTCATTACATACTGACATATCAGAAAATATGGTATGGCCTGGAGGGATGAGGGGCTGACTTACTAATTTTGCCCTTTGAATGATACACCTTCCGCTTAAGAAGAGGAGCACAGAGTTCTTCAGTACACAGTTCATAAACAGCTCAAGAAACCATCAGTTTTCATCTGCAATATAGGATGAAGACACACAAATTCATGTCTCCCACAGACCAGTCAAACCAGAATTCTCCAGGTGTCATGTCACCCTGCTCTGGCCTCCTGTTGTAATGGGAGAATTTCACTGAAACAAAAAAACAGCTGAAAATCCAGTGGTCTCAGACATCCTAAAAATGTTCCCAGTAATTTCTGGTTTTGTGTCTGGCTGAAATAAGGTGCGAATATTTCTGAGTGTTTTTCTAAATGCCTAGAATTTCAGTGTGGAGTAGTAAACATTACAAACTAGAGGGATAGTGCTTGAAATACTTCTAACTAACAAGAGAGCAGGGTGTGAAACAGATGCTCATCTTGGTACTGGTAAGGACATTTTTTGTATGTTTAAAAAAACAAGATGCAAGGGTGTAGGTTCAAAATTTGTTTAAAAGACTATTTAGAAAAAAGGTGAGCAGAAGATTTGCAGGCTGTCAGACACCCACTGCAGGAGTCTGCTCTCTCCCTGTGCATCCCAGGGATGACCCTTGTGTTTCCAGAGAAAAGACCTAACTCACATTCCTTGAATTTCCCTGCCTCTGCAGAGTCCCAAGGTTCAGAATATGCCATAGCCAAAAGTCCCAATTCCCTCTTCAAAAAGGTAGCAGCTCTGCCTTTACAGATGCACACACTCTTGGTTCAGTGCTCCCCTGGATGGAGAAGGCAGAAGGAGCCACAGGGATGATGCAGTGCTGATGATGGACCATCAGGCCTTTCATCCAAGAGGCAACAGTGCTTCCCCAAGGAGGTTGTTTTATGGTTTCTGTTGTACTGTTACCTGAGGAATCACAGCATCTGAATTCCCCAATGGGACCACAGCACACATGTCTTCTGCTAGAATTCTTAGCCATTTAGAGCTGATTTCCTTTTCTTTCTCCAAAACAGGTGTTCCCTAGTTTTATGATGCTGTATTTTATTGTCCATTGAGCAAAAAGTTCCAAATACCATGACTCTTCCTTTGCATTTACTGCACAGCTACATTGAAAGGAAATCTGTGATCAGTAAATCTTGTTTTCCTATTCATTGCAGCCTGACAATGTAGTTATTCACTTTTGGTCTTTGTTACTGTTGCAGCCACAAAACTCTAGGTGATGCTAACAGAGTTGCTGTGCTGTAAGTAAAAGCTGAGTTTTCCTCATCCTAGAAAACTCCTGTAGTTTCATATTGTGACCTTTTGCAAATTCTCTCCTCAGTGTTAGTCTATTGAAATATATCTATTTCCAAATGCATGGCATTTAGAAACCAAGAATTCTACATATGCTATAATTACACTTATTTTATCAAGGTCTGTGCTACTCAGAAGTGCTCATGGTAGGCCACAATCCAGCATATACTGTAAGGCAACATCAATTTCTAAGGAAACAGATTAAGGTACTAAATATATTTGTTTACTACCCTGCACAGGCACATTAGTGAAATATTCAGCAATGATCCAGCCAGTATTTTCCATGAGCAATTCAGAGCAAAGAATTTTCACAGCTCGTACTGGAGCTGTTTTGGTGCATGCAGTACATCAGCGTGTTGCACCCAGTAGGGAGAAAGGGAATCCCATAGTGGGCACTGGCCAAGAAACTGGATCCTCGTAATTTTGCCAGGCTACTCTAACAAGCCACCTTCTTCCTCTCATAAGCAAGATGAAAAGGATTTATCTGCTTATCAACTACAGGTCAGAATTCCTCTGAAATGTCTCAGTCTTCTCTAGGGAAGAAGAAGAAGTTAATACTTTCCTTAACTTCTTTGCATAAGCCTTTCTGTTAATCTTCTGCTACTTTTTATTTGTCAGGTCCCTTAAGGCTGTTTCTATATGCATTTAAGCATATCACTAAACAAAAAGTTTTCCCATTTACCAGTAATACTGGTTATTCTCTTCTTGAAAGTACTAGAAACATTGTGTCCTTTGACATTTCAGTGATACACTAACCTCTGACCTGGAATAGAAATATGAGCTGAGAACTGATTTTGCAACAGAGAGTAGGTTAACATTTCCTTTGAAAAGTGATTAAAGCTTTTTAAGTTCTGTTTCCATCTTTTACACTGAATGGGCATCATTTGGCATGATTACATATCTTCGAATGAGGAGAGTGCTTCAACATGCACGTCACCTTACAAAAATGGCCAGGGAAGTCCTGTTGAAGTGAAATGGCTTCTATTAGATATTTGGCCCTAAGGTAACTGTTGCTTCTGCTAAACAGAGCTTGCCGAGCTAAACACCAACCTCATTAAGTGGACCCATTAAAGCCAGAGACAGCATATTGCTTCACTTCATATGAACTCTACATGTTAAAAGAAAAGCAAACAGGATGTAAATGTGTAGGTTCAAAGTTTGTTTAAAAGTCTATTTACAGAAAAGGTGAGCAGATTTTCAGGCTAACATCAGACCCCCACTGCAAGAGACCACTCTCTCCCCGCATATCCCACTGATGATGAGCCCTCATGTTTCCAGAGAAGAAACCTAACTCACATTCCCTGAACTTCCCTCTGGAGGAATCTATTGCACTCCATTGATTGCCAGAGCATCCTCCCCTAGAGACCCTTGAATTAGATATGGAAAGTTAGGCAGTGTCTCCTCCACTGCCTCCCCAGAATCATGTTCCACTTTTTTCTTTTTTGAAAAAAAGAACAAACCCACAAATGTGCTTATAGTGCTGATGTGGCAACTACAATCTGAGTTAACCTTTCTCATCAAAAACTTTAACTTAAGTAAACAATAAACCAGGTCTTCCAACACTAAACAAACTGTGTTCTTCCAGGTAAGTTGAACTCTCCTCTGCTTGAATGTTTCAACCCCAAAATAGTTCAGTTTATTAAAAAAGTGCTGAGACAGGTTCACACTGTGACTGTAGCTATGTGCTTTCTCCTAAATTAATGACAAACCATTCTCTGCAATCACATATTTTCAAAGAGCTATTTCAATGGTAGTGATATGACTTGAGGGGGGTAGCTAATAGACCTGACACGTTTGAAGTTAATGAAAAGGAGTACATTATTTCTTTTACAGCAGCAGTTTCAGTAGCATCGGTTGCTCTATAATCCCATATTGTCTGGCACATGCAAGGCATGTAACTGCAAAGCAACACCAAGGGAGAATCAGTTTTTGCCCAGATCTCAATTCACCACTATCTATACAAACATGTTTCAAAAGCTTTCTCAGTCTGTGTCTCAATTATTAGTTAAAAAGCATTATGGAAGGATGAAGGGGAGTTTGAAGCTTTTTCCATTTAAATAACCTTTGCAGGTAAGATAATTCAAGGCTTGCTTTTCTCCGGTGCAGCTGTATGCAATTTCCAGTCAGTAAGCTCAGCAAACAGCATCTGCTTGCAACAAAGCAACCAGCGGCAGCCACAGCAACTGATAAAGCAGCAGAAACATGTCCTAGCAGGGACTGCCCTGTTCTACAAAAGCCTTCGGGGTCAGGTTTATGTAGAGGAGACCACACATGCACAAGGGAGGCAATGAGTTCCCTGTGGCCCCAGGGCTCCTGCTCCTCCCAGTAACACTGGCTTGGCAGCTGGCACCCTGGAGAAACCAGCACGAGGTGCAGGAGGTGGCAGAAACCTCTGCTCTTGGAGGAGTCAGGCCTGGGTGACGACATCAGACTACTCTCTGCAGTACTGGTGGGGGATGTCACCTCCCCAGAGCCAACCTCCCTTTGCAGTCCTTTCCCACCATGCACAAGATGTCTTTTTGCAACTCAGCTTCCTTTCCTGCCCCCTTGCCAATGACCATTTGTGCTTTCCTCATTCTTTTATTTGTTTTTTTCTTTTTTAATGTACTTAATACAGGACTCAGGAGGCCTAAAGTTCTCTCACCATTAAATGATAAACAAAAAAACAAACTAACATGTCTCTTCTCTCAGCTGGTTCTGGTTCCCACTCCCCCTCATACTCCTCAGCTGTCTTGTTATGACTCCTCTAAGACAGTGACGTTGCTGTCTCACTACTTTGGCACAGAAAGGACCCAGGTATTTTTCAGCGGTATTACGCAAATGAGAAAGATGCAACCCAAGAATGGGTTTTTCCATTGAGGTTGCCCATGAGCAAGATGTAACTCAAGAATAGAGTTGCCCATGTTTTGGTGCCTTGCACCACTGGGAAATAAAACACATAAAACTATGGTGAGACTGGCGTCTCCTTCTTGTGTCAACACAACATCAGATGCTGACTCTTCCATTGCACTTTCTCAGCCACTTGTGCTTGTGGTTATGAGTCTTAAACAGCAGTGAGGATCCAGTTCAGTGCTTGGTTCCCAAGGAAAAGTCACAGCAAAGCTGGATGAGGCAGGATCAGCCCCCTGGGAGTTTCAAAAACAGCACCCTTCATTAACTTCTCAGTGGCTGTGGTTTTTAGAGGAGAAAAATCATCTCTTTCAACATCTTGGTGAAAAAAAAAATAGTGAAATACAGCCTTTGAAGTGGTGGGGAAGCACCATTACCCACTCACAGAGAGCAGTCTGGCATTCATTACATGTGATAGGGAGGCTGCATGTGGCAATGCGTGTAAGGACACGTTTCTTACAGAGAGCAGGAAATGCACACACTTCACGCTCACATGCCATGCAAGCTGCCTTTCACACAAGCTGGCCAGCTGGTTCTTACTGCCCCCTGCTCTGGGGACCCATGGAGCTTGTCCCTCTTTGACCTTTCTTCTTTCTGGGACATCTCAATGCTGGTTGAGAGTTTATCATGCAGGCATGTGGATTGTCATCCAACTTTGGTTTTCTCCATTCAGCCTCTTAGAGCAAACTTTTGCTTCTGCTAACTTTCATCTCCTACCCACCTGAAAGGCTGAAATGTTTCATCTAGCTATATTTTCTGTGTCCCAAATCCCTGACAGCATAATCAATGGCTCTGATTTTTACAAGGAATACTGGATTTGTCATCAAGATCTCCTATCCTTTCCCTACTCCTACTACTGTTCCTTTGTTCACCTGTAGGTTTATTACAAATTCTGTAATGCAGGCAGGACTCCCTGAAATATCAAGCTGTGTTTCAAAAGTTAAAAGCTGGACCAGTGTTAACAAAAAAGTGGATCTATATTTAGATAAGAAATTCCAGTTTCTACTAATTGATAACAGAATATTAGTTCAGCAGATGATGAACAGTAATAGTAAAAGAAAAGGGTTTAGCTCTATCATTGCATTTCCTTATTAACATTTCATTAGTCAGAGTTTATTTTCTCCACTTGGAGACTGCATCAGCATTGTTTGCATTGGATACCACAGTTAGCCTGCACGGGGACTGTTACCAAAGACATTCATGAGGACATAGTTGCCTAAAGAAATATCGCAAAGATACTTTACAAAGAAATAGCACAAAGATAAGAAGACCATGTTTGACATCTAGGGCTTGACATCTAGGACTATTGTCTCCTTTTCTTGTCTCTGTGGATTATTTGTTTCCCAGCTACAAGCCCAGCAGCAAACTCACCTTTCCTTCAGAGCACTGAACAGCCGTAATCTTACAGAACTGGGGATCACTCAGTTCACTTGAAAATTTCCAAATCAGAAGGCACATACTAAGGCTACGAGGGAATATCCCCTATGTTACAAATAATGGCATTAAGGACAGCAAAATCACCATTTTTCCACAAGGTTCCCTGCTGGAGCAGATGCAGGGAGAAGAATTAACATGCTTCCTATCTTCCCAAAAACTGCACTCATCCGAAACCTGTTCAGTCCCCCTGTCATCCTTTGCCAGCCCCCACTAAGCCTCCCCACCTGCCTGTGCAGAGATCTGACGGGCTGTGGAATCTCAGGGGGTTGTGGGGAAGCAATTACAAAAGGATTTTGGATCCTGGATGAAAGAGCTTGACAATAACTGCTCCAGCATTTCTGAGGGGAACACAGACAAGCCAGATCCTAATCTCCCAATCCTGTCCTGACAGTGTGATCTTGCATCAGTCACTGCCATCCATGCATTCACATTTCTCCAGCACCAAACAAAACCTCATCATGCTCATTTATACAGAAGTGTGGGGATGCAGCATGGTTAATTAGAACTTGCACAGCACTCAGAGAAAAAAGTAGCCTTATACTACCAAATACCTTAAAGACAAAGTCACCTCTGGACAGCCAGATCGAGAGATGGAGCTGGTCTATCATTCCCAAGTATTACTTTTCACCTAAATAACAATGATTTCAGCCATTCCCAAGTTCAGAACCTGCTGGTGAATGATTCTGTGATACAGGTATTGAAACTGCTTTTGACCTTCATGGAAGCCATGAAAGCAGAAAGATTAAATACATACATTTACCAGTTCTCAAGAACCATTCCAGCAATGCTCCAAGTACAGAACTCTTCATGTTAATTACTGCATTATCTGTTTTACATGCTCTAATTGTCTCCCTATGGCATACTGGGGAACAAAATGCAATTTTGTAAGAAAAACCTCACAAGTGGTTTTTGGTTCGGGTTGTTTTTTTTTTTTCCCCCCCTGGTTAAAATAGAGAGTATTTCAGCAAACTCTACTTTCTCAGCTTCGTTGGGATTCAGGCAGAGTCTGAGCTCCCCCTGCCGTTTGCAAAAACATCAAGGTTTGGCTGAATTAAAGGAATTCTTAGTATCGAGTTTCTCTCACCAAGGGCAGACCCTGGGGATCCCACTATTCGGTTTTTGTCTCAGGCTGCCGCATGGAAAGAAATAAGTAGCTAGATTTTAGTCAAAGCCTTTTCTTGCAGTCCCACCATTGAATATGGAAAGTATTATGCTCAGGAGTGAAGATAGCTGTACATAAAAACAGCTATTTGATGTGTGAGTCAGAAGAGGAGAACATTAATACAAGGCCAAAAAAGTGTTGACCTTAAACCATACTCTAATCCACAGCCAGAAGTGGATCCAGCCCTTTTATAGTAGGCAATACTCCCAGCAACTTTCCTAGGGCCAGAGCCGAGGCTGTGTGACACTGAAATCACTACATCCTTCACGCAAACAGCAAATCTGCCTACTGAAAGATATGCTTTATATATGTGAAAGTATTCTGAGCTGAGGTTGTTGGAAGAAATCCCAATCCCCCTGCCAGAACTGCTCTAAGTCAACAGGGTGCAGGCTGACACTAGGGATACCAACAATTTGGGGATGCTCACCTTGACAGAAGTGAACAGAGTCCGGTTATCATGAGCCAAGGGTTTCAAGTCCCATTATTAAAACGCCTCTGGCAGCTGGGTGTGTGGTATGAATTCCCCTTAGATTAACCAATCATTGCCCTCAGTCTTTTAATTCACTCATCAAAGAGGCAGACACCTCTGAACTGCTCTCCAGGGGAGGCTAAATTAGATGCTCTGAATCACCCTCTGGAAGAGCCCCTCTTGCTGCCCAGACAGTGAGAGCGTGGCGGATCCCAAACCAGGTGAGACACACCAGTGCCTTCAGCACCAGTCCTTGATCTCCCCACCTCATTTGGTGCATTTGAGAAGTGTCTCAAATGGATGTTAACCCTAAGGGGAGAATAAAAAGGAAAAGAAAAAAAACAAAACAAAAAGAAAGAAAGAAAGAGAGAGTTCTTCTAATAACGATTCCAAAATGCTAAAATATTTTCCTGTTTTTCTGGTTGTATGTCAGGTCTCGTTAAGCTGTGTTAACGAACTTGTTCCAGGCAAGTTTTGGCGTAGCTGTTGTTTGTGGGTTTGCCTAACACATTTGAAGGGGCAGGCTAAGTCTGGCTTGTTTTCAAGTTAGCTTAACAATCAGAAGAGTTGGGTGGGAATATAAAAGGAAAAACAGCCTACAATTTGAGATTAAATACTTGCTCTGAAACAGTAAGAGAAAAACCCAACATTGTTCTGCACTTCAATTTGTTCCTCTGTCACAGCACAGTGATGCATGACATGACTCTTTAAGTGTGCTTTTGTCTACATTTGGGTTCCATTTTAAAGAGCAGCAATCAGAGGCTACCTCACATAAATCCTGCAGTGTTGTTGATGCAGAAAGTACTTACACCAGCACAGCCATCTGGGCAGAGCCTTGTCATTCCTAGAAAGTTTTAGTCGATTAGATACATCTTTGTGATATGGACAGAAAGGTCACACAGCACTTGTTCTCTTGGAAAGAAATCCCCAGATTCCAGGTATACACAGCACAAAAAGAACTGGGTATGACCAGCTAATGGAGATATCCAAATCGATGGGGACAGCCAAAGCAGGAGCTTGGCATCATTGGTGTTCTTGAGATCTCACCCCAGCTAACCCAGCCACTGCGTTCCTGGAATGTCAGTGCCAGTTTCCAAAGAGAATAAAGTTAATAATACTGACAAAAAAACCCAAAAAACTCCAACCCCTAAACTTTGTCTGTTGCAATAGAGGTATTCTGAAAAAGAAACTGAAATCTGTAACAGCATCTGGATGATAACAGAGAGGATGAGTCAGCCACACATTGCTACTGCTTGCTTTGTTTATGTTTCACATACCACTTTGAGTCTCTCCATTATTCATTTTTATTTATTTTACAGCATCAGGGTTGCAAAAACTAAGAGCTATTACAAAAACAAGGTCAGTGCCCTGCTGAATGAAGAGTTTAGCAAAACTATCTGTGCAACTGAACTCTATTCTGCAATCCTCATATTTAAATTAACTGTGAGAGCCCAAAACAGCTGCCAGATCACAATATTCATGGGCAAGGTTTGCTAGATCTTGATATCTTCCTAAGGAATCAGGAATTTTCACTGACCTACTATGTGCCCCATCAGAAATCTAAATAATTTAGAGATAAAAAAAGTTTCCACTTCTCTTTAAGCAGTCAGAAACACAAGGTGGACTATGTAGGACACCCTGCTAAGAGAATCATAGAATGCCTTGGGTTGGAAGAGACCTCTAAAGGTCATCTAGCTCAAACCGCTTGCAGTAAGCGGGGACATCTCCAACTAGAGCATGTTGCCGAGAGCCTCCTTAAGCCTGACCTGGGGGTCAGACTAGGGCCTCCACCACCTCCCTGGGAAATCTGTTCCAGTGTCCCACTACCCCCACAATAAAGAACTTCTTCCTAATGTCCAATCTAAATCTACCCTTCTCTAGTTTAAAACCACTGCCTCTCATCCAACCACTACACGCTCTTGTAAACAGTACCTCTCCAGCTTTCTCGTAGGCCCCCTTCAGGTACTGGGAGGATGCGATGAGGTCTCCCTGGAGCCTTCTCTTCTCTGTGCTGAACAACCCCACTCCCTCATCTGAGAGGTATTCCAGCCCTCTGACCACTTTCATGGCCCTCTGGACCCTCTCCATCAGGTATGTGTCCTTCCTGTGTTGAGAGCTGGACACAGTATTCCAGGTGAGGTGTCACCAGAGCAGAGTGGCAGAATCACCTCTCTTGATCTGCTGGCCACACTTCTTTTGATGCATCCCAGGATGCAATTGGCCTTTGGGGCTGCAAGTGCATGCTGTTAGCTCAAGTCCAGCTTCTTGTCCACCAGAATCCCCAAGTCCTTTTCTGCAGGGCTTCTCTCTATCACCTCATCCCCAAGCCTGTATTGATAATGAGGATTGTTCTGACCCAGGTGCAGGACCTTGCACTTGATCTTGTTGAACCTCATGAGGTTCTCCTGGGCCCACTTCTCCAGCTTGTCCAGGTCCCTCTGGTATATTGACCACACCACTCAGCTTGGTGTCATCTGCAAACTTGCTAATGGTGCACTCAATCCCACTGTCTATATCATTGATGAAAATATTAAAAAGTACTGGTTCCAGTACAGACCCCTGAAGGACACCACTTGTCACCAGTCTCCATCTGGACTTCAAGCCATCAACCACTACCCTCTTGATGCAACCATCCAGCCAATTTGTTATCCTCTGAATAGTCCACCCATCAAATCCATATCTGTCCAGCTTGGCAAGGAGGATGTTGTGGGGGACCGTGTCAAAGGCCTTGCAGAAATCCAGGTAGATGACATCCATAATTCTTCCTTTGTCCACTGATGTAGTCACTCTATTGCAGAAAGCCACTAAGGTTAGTCAGGCAGTATTGAAAAGCTAAATGAAAGCTCTACCACTCAAGAGACATATTTGACAAGCCTGTACTACTGTCACTGATAGCTAGCAGTCACTCTGTTACTAGAGAACTGTTTCTGCAGGACAAGCTTCTAAGGAACATTTCTTTGCCCCAGCAGGTAACAAACTCCTGGCGGAAGAGGAAGAAGAGGTTTATTCCTACAACCCTGTTTCTCTCTGCACCCTAACCCACTATCCCCCTTATATACCAGTACTGTAGGTCTCTCCAGCTCCAACAAGTTCTCAAATCAGTTTAGCAGTATCACTGTGTTAACAGCTACTAAAATCCTTCAGTTTTACCATCAGGCAAAGAGCATCTTTCTACCCCTGTTCCTTCCTCTAGCATGATGGCAAACAGCACCCAGTAGTTTTCTCTTACCACACCTTAATTCATAACTAATAGGCTCCCTTCACCATTTTTTCTACCCATCAACCTCAGCAGGCACTAGAGGTGCTTAACCAAGACCTGAGCACCCTGGCCACATTGCAGCATTATCACACACCTTTAACAGACCAATATATGTGGCTACACCACACAGCATATTGGCAGCAGACAGAAGCACCAGGGAAAGCCTGTAGCATCCTTCAACAACAAAGCTGTTTAACCTGCCCCAGAGCAACACCACTGTCCTTTCCCTACACCCTTTGGGCAGTTGCATTCAAGTTTCCTAAAAACTGGCAGTGTAAACACAGCTGTGGACTTGGGCTCTCCTGAAGCCTCATTATTGCAGTTCAATTGTTGCTGGCTTTTTTTTTCCTCCAAGTTTCCAAATTACCTCCAGCCTCTATGTTGTTATAAACTAATTAGGCTTTAATAAGTCAGAAAAAGAGGCAGATGAGGATAATTAGGCCCTATGATTGATTACTGGGGCTGTTGTGGAATGTACCAGGTGAAAGATCATGAAGAAGAGAGTGGGCATTTGCAGAGAGCAGATAAGGTTAAGAAAATAGCACCCAGACTAGCCCTTGCAAATATTAGTCCCGAGCTAAACTCAGTCATTTCACAGTAAAAAGCCTCTAGCATAGATGCACCCTTCTCTGGTTGCAAAGGAAAAGCCAAGGGCTTAAACATCCAAGGTGTAGGCTCTCAGTATTTCAGCAAACACCTTTGTCTCTACCCCTTTCCAAGATGCCTGTTACACAGGCAGCACAGGAACAAGGAAAAGCTCGAGCCCTTTGCAGCTTTCCTTGCCTTGAGAGCTTCCAGCAAGGCTTTGAGTCAGCCAGAAATAGCTGCCCCTGTGGCCCATCACACCAACCAACCGCTTGCAACCACCCAGCCAGAAGTTCTTCAGGCAAACATCACAGAACAGCCAGCTCTGTGCTCGTGTACAGGTGAGCTGTGAGTCATGCCCTCTGAATCTAGGTGTGCGATTTTATTTCCCACATGATAATAAAAGGGTAGTAACTCTCAGGTAGTCGGCTCATCACATCAGCATAGCAAAGGCTTTATTTAATAACCTAATCCAGCTCTGAAATACATCCAGATATAAACCACTTGAAAATAAAAAGTTCTCCAAGCAGTTACGGATGAGTCAGGTTATCATGTAGCTTTAAGGGAATTTTGATAAAGTATTCAAAGAAAATGACTGTCCCTGTGTGAGGCAACACTGAGTAATAAGGAAAGTTTTCAACAGACACTTTTTGAAAAACACCCAAAGTAAGTAGACAAAACCAAGTAATTTCCTCCATCCTTTCTTCCTTCTATGTATACTTAACATAATTGAAGATTTTTAGAAACCTGTAAAAGTTAGTGGTATCTGGGCAGAGTATGATTACAGTGCATCAAAGCTCTGGCTTATCAAACTCCTGGGTGAGCTTGGATGGCAAAAATGAGAAAGGGGGAAATTACAACTCTGTCTGCTAGGTCAAAAAGGAAGTTTTGTTCCAGAATTAGAAAGCTCCATTTGACAACATTAGGATTATGATTACTTAAATATACCAAGTTATCGATCCCTTGACAAGAACATTAGAGAGAAACTCTTTTAAGATACCAGGCCTATAAATACACAGATGTCTTAGGAAGCAGGTAGGCACTGATGAAAAAGCCTCTTGTACAAGAGCTTTCTCTGAAAAGCAGAGCCGTGGGGTGTGGCTGTTCGATAAGATTAACTCAGGACCCAGGATCCAATCACTGAATTTACACGTTGCAGTAATCTACAGGACAAAGGTTTACAATGAAATATAATTGCAATAGCCTACTCCTAGAAAACAGCTCTTAAGTAAAGGTCTCTCAAGTCACAGCACTCAGCTAAGGCATAAGCAATATGCTGTCTATACCTTGCCAACCTGCATAGTTTTGGGCACATCATCAAATACTACTTTTATTTTGGCTCCAGCATCCACACTAGAAATAATTGTAAGCTCCTTTCAAAGTTATGAACATCCCTGCTCAGTTGTCCATGAGCATCTTAAAATCTTCTGTCAAAATGCTGTGTTTTTGTGAGGTTGAGCAATTTCAGACCTTGTTCAAATCTAAACCCAGAATCCAAGTGTTCCATCACAGCTCATTCACAGACAGGATCAGGCCCCACAGGGAAAACTGCAGCACCTGATGCTTTTCTTCCAGAGCAATAGTCTCATGATTAACACCCTCAGCCAAGAAGTGGGAAGCTGAAAGCTAAATTATTTCTTCTGATAGCAGAAATAAAAAGCTTTGTTTCTCCCCTACAAGTTTGTACATCAAAAGAAAAACATTTCTTCTGAAACAGAGGTATCATGCAGTTCTACCCCAATACTTTGGGAGTTTGCCCGTGAGGAACTGCAAACTTCAGTCTGCAGTCACTTTTGTACAAAACCATTGCTGCTTTATGCCCTTTCTGAGCCAGCAAGTCTAACTTTATTTTCTGCATGGTGGCAAGATTGTAAAAGAAAAGAAGGGTGCCATGCCCATATAGCAGCCTGTATTGCCATATCCAGGGTGTTTTAAAAGGAATTACTGTTTGCATATTTGAATGATCTGAGGCTCAGGGGAGAAGAGCTGCTCCGTAGCTGCTGCACTAGTACAAGAGGGTAGGTGGTACTCTCCAAGGCCTTCATTGAACAGAAAAATGAGAATCCACTCCAAAGTTAGAAAGGATGTGCCTTTCCCAACCTTACTCCTTCCCATCCCTGCCACCCTCCATCATTCTGGGGCAAGGGTTTTTAAGTAGGCCCAGGGAGGTGCTTAAATTAAGGCATCTGAGGCTGGGATTCACCACCCACCCCTGTTCTCAGCACTGACTAACGAGCTGTAGGCAGCAGCATGCTGAATACATTGACTCTGGGCAATTCTCTGTTTAATGCACCAGTTTTTTGGGGTCATCAGCTTTTTCTTTGTCTGTCTTCATCCTAGAGGGACAGCATAGCCATCAGGGGATTGTGTAAGAGGAAAGTCTCCCCAGGATGGAAATGCTATGGGGTCCCTTAGTAAGCCCCTTTTTTACAACCCTTCTTATACACTGGAGACAGCAAGGGCTCTGGAGTCTGTTCTAATCTCTCATCACTTGTCTTTTAGATTTTTTAGGTCTTTTGCTGGGTCTTTTCTTTTCATCTCCCTCTCACAAGGAGTTACAAAGTAGTGAGACTGACTGGTAGTCCTCTCAGGGCTGTTTCTGCAACGCCTGCTAGAAAAGGGCATGTTTTCTCTGCAGCTTGCTGAGATGCAAGAAATGTGCTGCAGTAATTAATACCAGGCAGATATGAAGAGAAAAAAGTTGTTTCTAGTTGTGAAGAAGCAGGTTTGGCTGAGGTTCTGCTAAGTCAGTTCCCACACTTGAACTGAAAAGCAAATGCAAATGTTTCATAGTGCCCTGAGCAAATTTCACTGAGTTCAAGCAGGGCCAGCAGGATGACTCCCCTGGGGAACCTTCCTCTTCAGTCTCTTCTCTGCTGCCTCCTTTTGCTCAAGTGCGCAGGAGAGAGGCACTGAGAGCTTCCTTTTCTTGGCAGTCTGCTAAAAATGCCTCCCTCCATGTGAGCTGTGGAGAGGCAAGCGAAAGTGTGGACAAAAGCTCAAGCATTTTTAGCTTGTGTGTAGGGATGTTTGTAATTATTAATCTCACAACAGCAGAGGTAAATACGATAACTGTATGACTCAGTCTGTGCCTTAAAGGTCATTCTTGGTTCCTATCCCAAGCCAAAGGGGAAGAAGGAAAAAAGCCTGTTATATTCATGTTCTCATTTCTCTCTGAGGTGAGTCACCCTACCAGTTAAATGCTATAAAATGACAAACATTGGTAAATAAGATAATATTAATGATACTGATGACTCAACTGGAATAAACACACATCAGTCACAGCTCAGCAGCCTGAAAGAACCTCATGAGAAGAAAAAACCTGCTCAAATCAAAGACGAGATGATGATTGCAAATCTGCTATTAATAAATATTTTTCTATGACAAAGCATTCCACGCAGTATTTATATTTCATTATGCACAACACAAACCAAGCAACTGGAAACATTACTCACAGCAATTGTGGAAAAAAACTGTGAGAACTCTTTTTCATTTCTGCTAGGGCAATATAATTGCCTCTTTTTTAAAAAAAAAAAAAAGCAACAAACTTGCCTTCACGCAAAACCCTTTTGTCCTCTGCCCTGAAGATTAGGTTGCGCTCCCAGATTTGCACCTCCTTTCTAACACTAAATCTGAGACATAACTTGAGTGACTGACCAGCAGAGAGTCCCCAGCTCCCTAATTCAGCAAGAAAATGTACTGTGTGTCTGGTTTGAAGGTATATTCCCAATGCATGGAGGCAAGCCTGCATCAGCTAGAGTGACAGAATGTCCCTGCAGCTCCTGGGAAAAGGACTGGAGGCTTTCAGCCCTAGGAAGTCTCAGGTTCCAAGACAGAGAGGCCATCATGGGCTTTGATTGCACTGTTCTTACCGTTACAGACATTCCCCCAGGGAAGTACATGAGGCACAGTGGCACGACACAACAGCAGTGTTTTTTATCACCAGCACTCACATGTGCCTGTGACCTCCCTGCTCCCAGCAATGGACCAGATAGACCCTGTTCTGCCTACATGTGCTCTCTGTATTTCCATTTTTGCTAGAGTAATGACTCTCTCATTCATCTGATAGTACTTTTGTCCCTCAGTAGTGTATCCGTCTGGGAGAGTCCAAATTAAAAACACAGCCAAAATGAAGACTGGATATTACAGAAATTGATGTGTGGGCTTTCATGCAGGAGGCAGTCCTTTTTTTCTGCTCCCGCAACAACTTCTCCTGATAAAGTCTGGAGATATAAATCCTGCCTCCCAACACGTGGCTCCCACTGAAGTCACCAGCAGGTGTTTGCAGACAGAGGGTAGAATTTGCACATAGGGAAGGATCATTTGCAGTTTGCTTTTCAGAGCAGTTAAGCCTGATCTGTTGGAGATATGTATGTGAGTCATCTCACACTCACACACTTTCCTCCCCTTCTGAACAGTGAGCAAACTTCAATCTAGTAACCACATATCTGTTCTGCAGCATCTTAATGTCTTCTTCCCCAAATACTTCACAGTCAACCTAGAGAGAGAGAAAATTTGCACCAAAATACTGAGCAATTTTAGGCCTGATCTTGCAGAACTGAAGTGACGGACTTCCCTTCAGGATCACATAACCCAGAGTGTTTTCATTTACCAGGATATAAATATCAAGGAAGTTTAATGTCTTTGGGTATAAACCAGAAATAACTCAGAGGAAGGCACCAGAGGTTTTTTCTCATTACTAGCGGTATGTGCCATATATCACATAAACTACAGACTTCACGGCAAAACTCTGTTCTCATCTAACATGGTATAAATCCAGAGGAACTCAGCTCAGCACACCTGTGTCTCTCCAGTACTAAATTCCTTGAGCTGTATTTGTGATATAGCAGCCACAATGCAGATGTCACAATGCTGAAAAGGCACTGAGGACAACAAGCAGCTCTGCAGTCAACCTTGAAGCTGGGGATCTGCATCAGGCTTCTGCCTCTGTCACGTACTCTGTTCCCTAATTCCCATGATCCCAAATCAGCTCTGCCTCTTGGAAACACAGGTTATTGCTTTCCTCCCAACTTCTCTCATTTATCAAGTCTTCACTACAGGAACAGCCAGCCCCTTAGTAGGTGTTAAAAAAAATCTCTGACCAGGTTGAAAAATGTGCTGTGTTAAACGTGCTTTTATATAATGAATGCATGTTAATCCCTGCATGGCATAACTGTGCCATTAAAAAATGTCACTCTCCTTGCTTTGCTCGGTATTAATCGGCCTACTCTACAGGGTTTTTAAGCAAGAGGACTTTTCAGAGGTAGGTGTTATTGGCTATGTGACCTTGCAATACAACTTTCCTTTGGAACTTCTGAATGCTTCCCCAGGCAATTGAAATAATTTCAATAGCTCTATGTGTCCCCGTGAGTTCATATGAAAACAATTAGGTTCTGAGAAAGCATCTACACAGCTGAGCTTACAGTCCAAAGCAATGAGGAAATAGCTCTTCCAGCTGCCGTAAATTTTATTTAAAACTATCAGTGAGCACAGTCACAAATACAGCATTTTCCCTATGAAAATAGTTTCTCCAAGTTAAGCTTTGGGACCAAGCATTTTGCCATCATTTCTTTAATTTGCCTTGGTTAAATGATTCTTAATAATCAGTCTAGGTTTTTGAATGCTTTGGATTTCATAGCTAATCATTAACGGATACTAACTGGAGTTAAAGACAATAACCACAGCACAGGAAGATGATTAAGATGCCTGTCCCAGATGAAGCATTATTCTAATGGGGGAGCATATCTGTTTTACTCTGGGACCACGTAAGAAGTTGCAACATGAAGAGCTGAACATAGATAAAATAAGCTAACTCAGGTGATATATCATATTGGGCTGGCACAAATATTACAAGGGACAAAGGCAGTCACCAGGCTATGCAGGAATGCCATGCTGTGAAACAAGTACATTCAAGCAAGAAGCCAGTCCTGCTGCTGCTCCCTGGCCTCACCCCTGGTCTCCATCTCACCTGTGTTGATATACTTCTAAGGAGCCCCCTCTACCTCAGTAGTCCTTACTGAAGAGGAGAGGAGAGGAGAGGATCACCTCACTTGCAATAGCCCAACCCTAGAATCACTTCTTGAAATTTCAACTATGAGAGTTTAAATACTTTCTCCGAGGCTGGAAGAAAGCCTGGCAAAGGGATGCAGGGAAGTAAATGGCATCCACCACACTCTTAAACAAGACAAGTTCTTCACTTTCAAATACTCATCGCTACCTATTTTCAAGGAGATGTAGGAAACTACTTACCATCTTTAGAAGGGAATTTAGGGCATTACCAAGAGAATAGAACTGCCCAGAGGCATTCTGGAATTTTGCCTGGGCAGCTCTTTTCCTCAGAAGGAGCTGTGTGGACATCACAGGGCTGCTTATGTAATTTGTTAAGCAAACTTGGCTGCATATTGGAGCTGGTCAGGACATTTTCCACAAAGTGAGATTTCAAAACTGAAGTGTTCTTGTCAAGACATCGGGTTTTGAGAAAGTTTTTTAGCAAGAGAGTCATGTAATTTACATCCTGGTGGTTAGGACAGCAGCCAGGAGATGAAAGGGCCAGGTGAAACTCCTTTCCCTGCACAGTTGAGAAAGAGCTGCAGTGAAATCTTTTGACCAGGAAGATAGATGGGGCTTAAACAAGTGACTCTAATGCTCCAGGCACCCAAGGCCTTAAAGACAGGGAAGAAAAAAGGGTCTGAAACCTCGAAAAGTACTGTAAAACAGGGTAGTCATCTTCTAAGTCAGTTCTCCTGCATATGCAGCAGGCCTGAGTAAAGTGGTTTCGTGCAGGGAACAGTAATTGAAAACAGTCATTGAAGTGGTAAACAAAACCAGAACGCTAAATATTAATGTGCAATAAATGACCATGTAGGTTTTCCTTCAGTGTTGAGGATTTAAGCCCCATAGTGTATTTTCAATAACCCATTCTTGTTTTTAAAACATTTTGTTCCAGATAGCTCAAACCCCTGCTCCCTCCTGGCAACGAGAACAATAGTTTTCTATTGGAAGCTAAGGATAACTTGTTCTAGGATGAAAATTTCTGCAAAGTTCAATCAAGTTGCTTAAAGGCAAATGGTTTTGTAGCCAGAATAGTGGGTAAGAACCTTGATTTTTACTTCTCATCCAAAAAAGAGCACCTCTGACAACACAGTACCCCGTAGCAACATGCTCAGGCATTGACTCTGCACTGAGTCAGAGGGAAGAATGCCATTTAATGACTCACCAGCACCACTTATGCTGCATTGTATAGTGCTAAATAATCTAATCTGTCTATCTACTCCAGAGCCTTTAAAGAGTGCTAGTATGCAATGTAAAGAGTTATCATTGGCATACATGAAAGGCATTAAGGACTGGATCGCATTCAATGGAAAGCTGCCATCATTTCCACTGGGAGTTGGACCAGAGCTTATACATGCAGTGCATAGTGTTTGGGAAAGCTCTTCAGGGGAAAGAAAAAAGGAGGCTCTTAAAATCAAAAGGCAATAGCTATCAAAGACAGTGGTTTCTGGACAAAGTTCTGTTCTCAGGTATTCTGCATTATCTGTGCATGCAGATCTCCCTTTGATGTCGATGAGAAACCTGCTCATCAGGGGAGCACCACACTGACAGCAAAATCTCCTTTTACAGAGGAGGGAGAGAAAGACAGCCAGCCCGTCCTGCAGCAACACGGACAGTCACGGAGTTTCTCGTCACTTTCCTGTAGGTGGCACTGCTAAATTTTTTAACAAAAGCGAATTTTGTGAACTCTAAGTTCTCAATCATTTAGTAATCTTCTCTGAATGGAAAAGCTAAACCATGCAAGTCATTTCCCTGTCACAGCAACATGTCTCGTACAGATTCAGAGTAGTCTGTGCCTGATCCTGCATCCAGTGAAAGTCTAGGGGAAAAAAAATGTAAGGTCAAGACTTAACATACTTTCCTTCTATGAATTCAGTCTAGATGTCCAGACACAGAATTCTGGATCTGATCTCTTCTCAGGATTAGAATTTTAGGATGTCTCTACTTTTTTATGTTACACAGTGAAATGCAGATGTGTCGGAGCTGGCTCTTTCCTCCAATATGAAACACGCACTCCTCTTTCAGTTCCTGGCCTGAATTAAACAGCCATGCTGCCTACTTTTGGCTTCTGCTAGCAGCTTCAGTGCCTCGCAAACAGTACTGTGAGAGTACCACTGGTGCCAAGATGCTTCTTTTTTTGCAGAAGAACAATTTCTCCTTTTCCTACAAACCCTAATATTTGCAGCAAACTAAAACAGTCAATCATACATGGAAAATCAAGGTGGCAGTGAACAAAAAAAGGCCATCTGGAGGGCAGAAAACTGTTCAGCTTGCATCAGCCCCAGGCATCCCATCTCAAACCCCTAAACAAGAGAACCACAGTGTGTCTGCACACAGCATACCATTAATGAGTATACAAGAATTACCCTTCAAAATATTTCATCACGCAAGAGCCAAACCCAAGGTGTCAGTTGGCCGCTTAGCAATGGGCTGACACTAGAAGGTCAGTGCTGTGCAAATCCAAGCACGTATTAAAAAGTCAGCAATATATGCTGGTTTTCCTGCTAAGCCTGCCTACGTAATATCTGATAAGTAACTTGTCCTGTGAAGGTCAATACTTTTTTATTCAAAGGGTGCAGGTAAGCTTTCAGAGTCCTGAAAAAGTCTTTGTTTCAAGAGCATCATGTGTCAGGAAGTCCCACATGTCAGACATTATGTTGTGAAAACATCCTCCTCTTGCACCAATTATGGACCTATCACCCTCAGTTTCATGGGCTCCTTTTGTCATAAGATAGAAGGAACAGTAGCTCACAGGGACACATAAGCTTGTGGAACATCTTACCCAGAAAACTTTGCTCCTGTCCAGGCTATGAGTCCGGAGAAGCTTCAGGTTGTCCCCTCAGATATGCTGCTTTCCTTACTATGGGAAAGGAAGTCAGGCAGGACTCTGAGCATGCCATAATTACAGCTTCTCTGGTAGTCACAAAGAAACATGAATATAGTCATAATCCAGAAAGAAGATTCTATCATGACTGCTCTCTTTATACCTTTTTTTTTTGTTAATGGAGGATCTCTTAAGCCAGCTACTTCTGCCAGCAATGAAAGCAGAAAGAAAAAAAAAAATCCCTCTCTTCCTCTATAGACACTGCACTCGTTTGATGGGCACTAAACCCAAGGACACTGATTGCCTTCCAAGGTGAAAGCTCTCAAAAATTGATGCTGATGTATCTTGTAAACTCCCAGGTTTTACTGTCATTGTGGGATTCAAGTATCTGGAGAAGAGATTTGACTTATGAGAGATGGCAGCATCAGCAGCTCAAAAATTCATTCATCCTCAAGAGCATATAT
Organism: Actenoides hombroni; assembly: GCA_024336885.1. Lineage (NCBI taxonomy): Eukaryota > Metazoa > Chordata > Aves > Coraciiformes > Alcedinidae > Actenoides > Actenoides hombroni. The sequence goes on along the minus strand of WUAM01000217.1, from coordinate 4,115,912 downwards.
ATCAGCTGAAATGAGTTTCAAAGGACCGTTCACTTGAACTGATTTACAGGTATACCAGCAGACACAGAGACACTTCTTTCAATGACATAATTTCAATAGGCCAGGAGCATTTTTGCTATTCCAGACAAAAACAAGGTATTTTTATTTTGTTTGTCAGAAGAAAAGTTTTGCTTTGCATGCCTTTAGCCTCAGGAATAGAGCTTCCTGACAGTACTGCCAAAAGCATATAATTTTTGCAACAGAGGCAACACTGGGAGAATGACATGCTTCACTGGTCTATACTGGAGTTCATAAATGCTTTTGCAGACAACACACAGAGGACCTGAGCCAAACTGTCCAGTGCAGGTGAGCCAAATGGCCATGGGAGCCCAGCACTGCCCTTCTATGTCCTGGGGCAGAAGGCAGATGCATAGGGCTGCCTGTGCCTGCTAGCACCAGGGCAGAACAGCCCAGCTCCACCTCCAAGAAGACAAAGGTGCCCATGAGGCTGCAGGCACTGCCATCGCAGGGGACACTTTGGAAGAGGCTCTGGAGAAGGTGCAAAAATGCTTTATAACATGTTTTTTCCTGCAGCACCAGGGGTCACAAACCACAGGCAGAACATGGGACTGCTGCCCATGTGGCCAATGGTGGGGTGCATCATTTCACCAGCAAATCCCACTCCTGAAATAGCAGTGGGAGCAATGCCTGTCTGGAGCAAGGCTGCTGGTGACATGAAGGGAGAGAGTTCACTGAGAGAAAGGGTAAAGTGCGTAATATTTCCCACCTCCTCAGCAAAGCCAACACCTGATGGGGAAAAATGAGGTGGCGCAGTTTTAATTTTCTTACATGACTTTTTTCCCCTTGGTTAGAAAGGGGAACTTTTCAGCCCCAGCATTTTCGCCTCCGATCTGAGTCTGTGGAACAAACTTTCAGCTGCTGACTCAGACAAACGCCCAGTGTTTTCAGTGGGAGTTTTGAGCAAGCTATGACTGCAGGATTTGGTCACTGCTCTATACGAAGCAGGTATTTGAACAAGTAATTTTAATTTGAAAGATGCCTTCTCGACTGTTCATGGAAGAGGTTGCTAATGCCCATGTTATTCTGATGCTTCCTCAGAGCTCTTCCTTTAAGTCTACCCAATTTTCTCTCTATCCCAAGAGTGGTAGGGAAATAAATAAATAGATTCTGAATGTGTAACCTAATTCCTTACTTAAATTTCTCAGATGTATAGAAGTGGGGTTAAATCTAGGAAATTCTAAGCATTGTTAGGTCACAACCAGTTTTGTGGGCTCTTCTGTAACACTGAGTATTTTGCTAAGTGTAACTAAGAGTAGCTATGGATCAAGTCATTGAACCTGTGAAGGATCCCATACCCCACTATCATGTTAAACTAATGTCAAGCAAAATGCATTTGCGCCATAATTATTCTAACAGCAGACAGACATATAGTCAGACTTGCTCCCAGATGCACTGGGCTCAGCCTGACCCAGCTGAACACAGAAATGCTTCACCCTGGAGCAGGGACTGGGGCGGGGTGGGGGGGAGGGGTGTGGGGGGGACAGGGCAATGAAGATGAAAGAATAATTTTTAATCCGGTTTGCCTCAGATGTTTCAGTGCTGGGGTTGTTGTACAGCAAGACATAGTCGGGTGCTTGAATGGCAGACAGCCACAGCCCTCATCAGTAGCACTGAGGTGAAAATTATCGTGCTATAATTCAAGCCCTGTCATGCCTCATTGCTTAATTATATAGTTCTGATTACAACGGAATCATTTTTCTATAGTATGTCCCAAGCTGACATCACTTTGATTAACAACTCATTTATCTGATTACATAGTAACTCAATAACATTTTGAATTGCAAGGAAACCAGGAAGCCCTTTCATGCCCATTCAGCTTCCTAGCTAGCATGTGTATAAGTACCCTGTAATTTCATCTTCTTTATTTATAGCATGAACAATGCTTTAATGACCTGGAGAATGGAACAAGCAGTAAGGTACAGAGATTTGAAGATAACGAAAAACCTAAGAGCTGTGAGAGAAAGAGATAGACCCTACAGGAACCTGCAGTAGTCCTGCATCTGGTGCCATCTTCAAGTTCAAATCCCAGATCACTTATTACAGAAAGGCTCAGAGGCCCCAGCTATGTCGTAGCGCTATTATGTTCAGCTCTAAGCAGGCCTCTAATTGAGGAAAGTCTATTTCAAAGAACTTGCAGTCTTAGGCTTTGATTCAGCAAAGAACTGAAGCATTAAGTCTCTGACTTTAGTCTTCATTATCATACCTCCTCTTGCAACACCGTCTCTTTCTTTTATGACTCCCAATGTTTCCCATAATATGGTATAGTTCACATCTTCAAAGTCCTATAAAATACAAGTAAATGAAATTTTAAAACTACCCCAGTGAGATCAGCAGACAGTTGTTTCAGAGGCAGAAACTGAGTCATAGAAATATGAAGTGACTTACCTAAGGCCCCATGGTAAATCATTGATAGCAAGTCAAACAGAGAAATGCTGCTTCCTAAATCTCTGTTAGCCCAGCACACCTTGCTGTTTATTCTTGAATCACCCATTTGCTTTAGGTAGCTTCCTACATATGCTGTGGGAATAGGAAGAGAAGTCCACTGTTAACGACCATATGGCCCTAACTATGGTGGGATCCAAGGGAGAAAACTAGGAGAGATACCAACTGCATTTCAGCAGAGAGCTTGCCTATCAGAAAGGAGTAGTTGAGAACATTATTGCACAAAAGTGAGCTCATTCCATCAAAATCCCCAGTGGGAATCAAGGCAGCAGGAGTGTCCATTGCTTGGTTCGTTCCTGCTTCTCAACTTGAGCAGAACTCCAGGGAACACATACAGTGGTGGCTGGTATCTACCTGCAACCTTGCAGGCTTTCCATTGCCCCGACTCACCAACAACCCCCTACAGAAGCCAAGGCATTGGCACCAGGACTGTCTAAGCAATTTGAAATCATATGTTCCAAAACTGTTTTTTAAATGAGATCTATGGCAATTTTTCTAATGTTCCAAAGATGATTTTTCATTCCAGCTTGGTTAGAACAGTTTTGATAACAAAATCATGCTTTCATACACTCCTCTCAACAGGTTTAGCTGATTAAAGTAACACTCCCACTTGTAACATCCTCAGGAAAGGAGTATCTCTACTGCACATGCAAAGCGATGTTAACAGCTGTCTCGTGTATTGTTCATTGTCGGCTCGTGATTATTATTCCTCTCACCCCTTAAATATCAGTTCTACTGAATTTCCAAGGTATTTCTAAAGCCAGCATGTGGTGTACACATTCTTGTCTATTCTATATACAAAGGGGGTGGAGATATTTCACTAGCAGGTTACTCTGAGTTTCCAAGATATATCTACACTCACTGAACCTCAAACCAAGCCCCTCATCATGTCACGTGCTGCACAAAGACATGTGAAATAAGCCATTTGCTGCCAAAGTTCACAACCTGTGTGACAGCTCCATTGCAGCAGGTGTGGTTATCATGTCAAAAACTGTCTCGGGAGTTCTCCAGTTGTTTCCTGGTCCAGTGTCTGTTTATTGACCTCTGCAGCTCATCTGTGAATACTTGCCATTTCTCTTCTTGACTACCCAGGCATGGTATGCAGCCTTCTGCATGAGCAAGATAAACTTCATCATGTGGGTACTCCACTTGTCTGGAAATGTTTTCCTAAGTACCAGTGGAAATTAAATGCTGTGTGTACATCCATGTCAGACTGCAGATGAACTGAACACAAAATGGCAGCTGCATGAGGCCTACAGCATCCTCTAATAAATTTAGAGGGGCAGCAGGAAGAAAATCATCAGCCTTTTGCCATCAGCACTTTGAATGCTGAAATGCAAAAACCAGGACTTGATTAATTTTATTAACAAGTGGCGGGGAGAATCCAAAAGAACAATTTCTAACCTACTTCAAAACATCAAGAGCTGATCCCCACCATATAGTCCATTGCACTAACAGTTACTTAGTCATCTCCACCACATGAAGCCATCTGGCTTTGGATTTTATCCACAGCCCAGCATTCGTTATTTAAAAGGCTGGTAAATGTCTCAGGCCAAGACTAATCTGTCTCTGAGCAGCTCTGGGGAGATTGGGAGCATGGAGTAAGAACCATCATTACAGATTTCTGGGTCCACACGTAGGTCATGGGACAAATTCAAACGATTCACTCATGAACACTTCCCTCCCTCCCTCCCTCCCCAAATTCAAACAAATGTGCATCATGCTGAAGGGCTGAAGCCACTGCATTTCTTTCGACATGCTCTGCTTTCTAATGGGGAATAAAAGACAAATCACAGACAAAACATGATTGTGAAAACTGATTGCAGGACCCGTCCTGTTTCACTTCTAGCCCAAGGCATCTATGCTAGGAGAAGACAGCTATAAACAAACTGCACATAATTATTCCATTATTACAGTACATGCCTACTGCGTGGGTGGGAATTCTTCTCTTCTATCTCTAGCATGTTTCCCTGCGTAGCTTCCTCCACCCCCTGTCATCTGTTCAATTAAGTAACGCAACCAAAGGACATTACCTCAATGTATGAACAGGGAATACCAAAGCAATAGCAGAAAATGTTTGAGGAACTTTTAGACAGGTGTGTATTAATCTGATTAAAAATAATAATAATAACAACACTCCACAACCTCCAGGTTCTTTACTGCTTTTCTTTGCTTTTCCAGCTTTACCAGCTGTAAGTTATTTGCATTTTATCATTATTTTTTAAAGAGTAATAACTAGGGAGGGTGTGAACATAGATGCACACTGTATCTGGGTACAAACTTTGCCAAACTTTGAGTCCTCCTTGCATTCCAGGGTTAGGATCAGGGAATTAAGGACTCTTGTAATATGGTGTTGTAGAAACACGTATTTCTCAACCAGGCCCTGACTCCTTACTCATTCATATCGATGTGAATCTGGAGTAACTGCATGAAATCATCTGAATGCTACAGATTTAGGCTTGCAAGGAGCAGAAGATTTCTTGTTTTCTTTTTCTAAAAAAAAAGGGGAAATAGTATGAGAGCTTTCTTGTGGACAGATTTCATCTGCATATTTATTCCCACAAATATAGAGTTCTATTTGTGTGGTTAAGGAAAAAGTGTATTAATTGGACAAGAAGCTATGCATGAAACAGTGACCAGCAATCTCCCTAGAATATCCTAGTGCTTCCATCAGCTGATGGGCTTGGGTAATGAAACACGAGTTTAATAGGTCTTATTCTTTCAGTTGAAAAAATGGGCTGGACTAACACTTTGCAGGGAAAATGTTTCCATCACTTCCGTGACCCCAACTTCAGTGGGCCAGGCTAGAGCAGATGTTGCAGTTTTGTCCTTCAGGAGTACCACTGCTGGATACTGTAAACCTTAATTAGTGAATAGTCCTAAATGATACCTAGATCAGCAGTGTTCCTGTATGTTTTGTCACAGAGGCTGTGCTTTTCTTCCTACATGTTGACACCTACTGGGACAGGTACTTCACCCCACAGGGACAGCCTACAGTATATTTGTCGACTTCTGATGTATCTCAGCAGTTTGATATTTCTTCTACATTTATTGACCCATCAGAGGCCCTGTTCAGTTTCCACACTCCTGAATTCACACTCAGCTTTCAGCTACTAGAGGACCATAAACCGACATTATCCTACAGTAGCAAGTATGTGAGGAAACACCTTGACTGCAACATCACTCCTCTTTTCAGAACTGTTCACCTGTAGGGTAGGTGGGTCATTACCGTCTTCAAAGATTGCATTCCTCTACCAGCTCCCTTCCTATTGCACCCTACATTTTATTAACACCTCCTTCTGGAGTAAAGGATCATTTCTTCAACTCTAGCTCACTTCACATGGACTGTCCAGCCTGCTGTTGTCCTGACAAGGTGCTACTATTTACAGCTGTGCACTGTAGGATATCATGCTGTCACAAGTAAATGCTGGTCCATCCTTTCTGCACTACTGTAAAGGACTGTGCAAAGCAGAGGGTAATAGAAAGACAATTGTTGCCTGCTCCCTTTAAGGACAACAGTACATGGTATATTTCTATACACACAAGGGAGCTTTCTTGTCCAAAAAGGAAGAAAACAGGACTCATGCATTTTCCTGATTGATCAAAATCTTTGCAGTTGTAAGGGTTTGCCCATGAACATACATTACACTTCTGAAGAAAACAAAAAGTTCAGGGTACTTCTCATGTATACAGTCCAGCATATTTCTATTTTGTGAAAAGAAATAGATCTCGGTATAGAGAAGGCAGTTGTCCTGTCATGTGTAGAACTACTTTTCTCCATTAAAAGAGCACCATGTTATAATTAACCAAGCAGACTTTGAAATACAGTTTTAGCCTTTAGCTAATGTTGTAGGAAAAAATCCTACAGCCTTTTAAACTTTAGCAGGGAATTATTGATGTTCAGGTTAGGACAATAACATTTTCTCCTTTGGAGTTTGCTAGTACCAAAAGATACTTGTATTGATTTTGCAAGGTGAACTAAAATAGCGGCAAGACTGGACAAGGAAGGTGTGACTCAAAAAAGGCCTACTTTCATCAGGGCTTCAGAAGGCATCTTACTATCACTAAGATCAACCCTGCTCAGCTGAATTCTGGAGCTAGAGGCAACCAAATTCATGCCAGAAGCAACCTCTTGCTTCTGACACTATTGAGCTTTTTGATAGCATCTCAACTAATGTCCAAATCCTGTCTGGGCAGGATTGAACCTAGATATTCTCCCATTTGCCTCCAAGGTCCCAAACCAATAGGTATATTCTAGTTATACTATATACATGGGCATAACATGTCCAGGCTTCATCCAGAAGACCACTGGTGAGAAGACAATTTTATATTTATCACCACACTATTTATAACTGTATCTGGCTAGGCTCCCTTAAAATGGGGGCTAACTACATTTATTCGATTTTCAAACTCAAGAAGAACTAGAAAACAGGTGTCCTGTCTCCCAGATGACAGACCTAGTCCTGAATATCTTGGTATCAGTGAGAAGACATGTCCTTGTCCTCAATGAGAAAGGATTGTGCTGGCAAGTCCTTACAACAGAAGAGGTTTTCATCACATACAGTCTATATCAGGACTGTCCTAGAGGAAGGCAGCCCATCTAAGGGGCCTAACTGTTGGGTTTTCCTACCAGGCAATTGAGAGCTAAACCCAGTGCTAGAGGTCTAGCTTTCCCCCAGTTTTGCATGGGAAGGAAGTCTGAGTGCTTACCCCAGGGCTGGGGATGCCACGAGATGGTAGGGTGCCTGAAAGTTAGGCAATGCTATGTCTATGATCACATAAGGAGTTAGCCCAAAGGGCCTCAGAGGTATTTCACAGAGAAATGAAACAGAGCCTCTGACTATTGCAACACTTGCCATCAGAAACTGCAAAGTCAGCCGATTTTGCGAGAAATTTGCTGGTGAACACAAGCATTGGCATCTTGTGCTGTCTACTTATACATGGTTTGAAACTGTAACATCCCCAACACTAGGCTGAAAATGTTGTAAATTCTTTATTTTTCCCTTTTCGACTGCTGCTAATAGAACTACTTTTCTTGTTAGAGAAAACTCTCAAGAACCTCTATCGGTAAAGGCAGTGAAGCAAATAAGTGCTCTTTTCTCCATTTGACAGCCTCTTTCAAACTCCCCTTTCCATCCCACTACCTGAGAGAAGCTGAGTAGCCTGACCTGGTACACTGGGAACTTGGTTCTGGTCCTGGCTCTGACACCAACTTACTGCCTGATCTTCATCTCCATGGGACTCCATTTCCCTCTCCCAGCTCTGTTATCCCTTGCTCTTGTTAGACTTTGTCTTCTAGACAAAGACTGCTTCTCATTAGCATGAACTATTTTACTTAGCTTAGAAGAAGCCTGATATAAACTGGAGAGTTTTAATGCTTAAATGATGCAACTGTCAACCTAGGGGAATTTCAAGAAGCAAAGCACTAATGCTACACTAAAACATGATCCTCAGGCTGAAACTTCTTTCGGCTTTGGAGCAATATCAAGAGACTGGAAATTATTCCTACCATTTTGTTTGTATGTCTTGATTTTCCAGTTCTGGTACAAATGCAGCCAGCAGTAGCTGGATTTCAGGAAGGAGGCCTATATAGTGCCGAGACAGATGATTTTGTGAAGCCCTAATCATTCCATTTACCAGACATGCCCAGAAAAGTATAGAAGTTAATAAGCATCTTTTAACACTCAGCGGCCTGTGGGAGAGGCTTTCTGGGTGCATGGGAAGTCTGCATTGTCTCAACCTTGAATACACTTTCTGTTAGAAGTGAATTGCACAAGCTCAGATTTCCTCAGAAAACAGCAGTTTGTTACTGTGGGCTGCAATAAGTTACTACAGCTCTGAGAAATATTCCAGATAAGCAAAATCCTTAGAATGCAATACGGCTTTCAGCAAATGTGGCAGCGCTGACCCTTCTACATCTGTGAGTCAGGTTTGCATGGCAGCTAGTTCCCATGGGTGGGATTCCTTCATCAGAAGTTAAACACCACAGTCTGCTCTAATCACCTTAGACTCACCATGTGGGGAGTCAGGAGCAATTCCACCTCAATTTCTTCTTCCCATCAGCTTAATACAAAAGATTCAATGTTAACTAGGTCAGACTTAGATGTCTTCCATGTGACACACATTCAAATACCCTGCATCACACACCCAGTGATGGTTTAGTCACACATCCTCAAGACAAAACTTTGAAGCTGGAATCAAGGCTATCATGACTCTTTTCTCATTCTGGTGCTTGTGTTCATACTGCTCATCTCAAGGGCTTTCACACAGGGTTATCAGTCTGAGGTGCAGATAAACTGAGGTGCAGATCGTCACACCTGCCTTCCTACTGTGTGGCTGGTGCTTTTGAGAGTTCAATTTGAATGAGAATAATAATGCACAAAGGTTTTAAATTATATCAATAATTCTAAAGTGCCCATACAAAAAAAAAAACCCCAACAAAAACCACAAACAAACAAAACCAAACAAACAAATGAAAACAAACTGAAAAACAAACCACCAAAACCAAAAACCCAAAGACCATAGTTCCCTTCATCTGACTCCTTCTGGAGTAGCTATAGTGCAATCCAATAATCATAACAGGAAAAAAAGGAATCAAATTTCAGGCAGAACCTTGATTTTCATGACCCATAAGCAGGGCGATGACAAGGCACATAACCACAAGGTGAGTCTAAAGATTCAGCATTGAACATGCTTTTCACACTGATGGAGGTCTTTTTATTACAAGACTTGCAACACATTTTGCTAATTAAATATTTTCATCTTTTACTGGTAAATCTTGATTTTTAAGCACACAGCAGAAGATTGGAAACATGCTGTGAATTTCAAGCATTCAAAAAATGTATCTCAGAAAATCATGTTTGTACTGATAAAATTAGGGCTGGCATCTAAATCCAGATACATATTAAAGTCTTTGTTATGTCAGATTTCTGAGCCATGTGCCAGGTATGCTACTTGAGATAACAAAAATCATCAAAGAGACACTGGAGATTTTGCAACCTGGATGGATAAATCTCATAATCCACTAGGGTTTTTTTCCCTCTGGTCAGCACAGTGGACTTTCTTTCCAGTTTCATGGCAAGGGTTCTGATCCAAGTAGAAAATTTGTTAGAAAACTGTGAGTACCTGAAATTTTAATAACATGAAAGTAATTTTGAAACTATAATATGAGACATATAGGAGAAACACTTAGAAGCAGTAGTAGTCAGACCAACAAATAAGGTTGCTGCTCAACTGAACATGGGAATGCAAAAAGAACAGAAAAGGACTTATGTTTTTGAAGGATTGACATAATACAAAAGATTTATCTATCTTTTGTATTAAGCACATAATTCAGAAAATCTCTGTCCTTTCCAAAAATAAAGTAACCTTATCAAATATTGACTGAAGGAATCTTCCTTGTTGTCTTCTACTCCAACTAAACTTGCTAGTCCAATTTCACTTGTGTCACAACCATTTCCCGATATGCTTTCTTCTGGTTTCAGTTGAGGCAAAGCCCAAGGATCACCATCCTGCTGGGTTGCCTTGCTTTTCATGAGCTTTACAGTAGGGAGAGTAAGGATATGGAAAGCTGGGCATAAAGACCACAGGAAGTAGAAAGGTAGGAAGAGTTTACATGAAGGACTTAGCCTGGAAACTAAAGGGTATCCTGTTAATAGAAGAAAACACAGTAAAGCTGAGTATTACCTCTATGCACTGGAGAGAGAAATCTGGCAAGAACTACCTCTTTATTTTTAATCTTACCACCAAGAGACTCAGTCCTATTGACTGTCAGCATTAAGGAACTGAAAAACGAGCATGTATTGCTGAGCTTTGCTGTATCTGCTTACCCAAAAAAGAAGGGTTCCTTCAGCTGAAATAATTACTTAATTAAATGGTATGGCCCATTTCAAGTAGCCAGTTGAGATCATCTGCCTGACCCTTCCAACCTTAAAAATTACAAAACATGCCCTACCTTCTAGATATAACCATTAGGATCAGTGTCACTGAAAGTCATGCCTCTTAAAGTTCAGGCAGCTACTCTGAAAATACAGTCCTTAGCTTCTTTAGGCCAAATATAATTTTCATTATAACACCACTGAAAACATAATGAGAGAATATATCCCTAGCATTCCTACCTGGCTCTTCACCACCTACTATCATCAGGGTATTCAGGCTATAGCATGGTTTCCTGCTTTATAATCTTGTAAACTGTCTGAAATGTCAAGACCACCACAAAGTTTGATATTGGTTATTAATGGTTATCAAAAGACACATTTTCATTTAAAACTTTGTTCAATAATGTTTTACAGCACTGAATCCAAAGATCTTTAAATGTGGGGGAGGAGGAAGCACCAGAAACTGCCCAAGACTTGGCTCTTGGCTATGTGTGCTGGCAATGACCCTGAAAAGCACTTAAACACATGCTCAACTCAGTGCACAGGTATGTCTTCATTGACTTACCTAGGACAGGTATGCCAGGTATGCAACATCTTACAGGACAAAGCTCTTCACACAGCAGTTCTCAAACACTTCCCCCTTATAGCTCAGTTTCTGACATTCTCATGACTCTAAATATTAATCCAAACACTTTAGTATCTGTTGAGTCAGGATACCACTTGTAACCCACTTGCGGCATGACCTCTAGTCACAGAACTGTCCTAGAGCCCTGAAAGCACAGTATGGGTTTCTGTGGTGATTATATGTCAGTACGTGACCACTACACAAGCAAGGAAAACCTACCCTTTCTCATTACTGAGGCTGGTTTGGGCACTAGTCCAGTTCTGCCAAGTCCTTTATCTTCCCATGTAGTTAGTAATCAGTTTGTTTCTACCTCACCCATATTTACTCTGGTAGCTGAGCATCATCTCAATAAGGTGAGCAGCTCATTTTGAATTCCCTTTCCTAATTGGAGCCTTTAGGCATCAGATCATGTTTGTGCAAGACACTGTAAAAGAGCTCAAAGAATTCAAGTTCTAGTTGATTCAGGTAGTAGAGAACCTTGACGTCTTCTGCTGCATCTAAGATTAATTGGTTCCTGTGACCCAGTATTTCAGATGAGTTTTAGGTACCATTTTAGATCACTAGGACAGAGCATCTGAAGTATCCAGTACATCTCCAGTTTCAACCTACAAGTCTAAGCATGAAATACTGTATTAACTAATGTTTTAGATGTTCTTCCCCTTTCTTTCCATCCTTTTCTATTATTTTATGAACACCAGCTCACCATGGGAGAGTAAGTCTTTCTCTTGAGGGTTTATCAGCCTTTCATTGTGTTCTTACAGCTTCTGCTCTCAGTCCTTGTAATGGCAATGATCGTACCTGTTGGTAGCAAGGGATCCAATAGTCAGACATCTAATAACAGGAAATTAGCACAAAGGAAAATGTCATCTTAAATAACTATATAACCATGACAGATAGTGGCAGAGGAGGACTGCTGGAACCTATGAAATGCATCCTGCCACAGTATAGAAGGATGCTCAAAAATTATATATTTGCCTACAAAGAAAATGTTTACCCTGCATTGATGAAACCAGCAGTTAGAAAAAGAAAGCTTAGCGCTTTCAAACACACACCATCTGCTATTTTTACCCCCACTTTCCATGTAAACCAGTATCTCCTTTAAAAAAACAACACCGTGAGATTCATCAACCTAAGTGCCTACAAGCCGTGAAGTCCTCAAGGCTCCATACATGCTCCATGGTGAAACAGACTCCTCAAACTCACCTAAGCAAAGTGAGTTTTGTCACCTGATACTTTACTTCCCCTTTAATTGACCGTTGCCCTGCTCTTTTACAGCTCAAGAGGGTAAACAGGAACACCATCACTCTCCCCGCCCTCCACACCCCCCCGACTTTCTCCATCCCATTCATTAATTTGTATAGCTCTTAGTCATCTGCTCTCTAACAAAGTAGTCCTATTCTTTTCAGTTTCTTCCTGAGGGAAGTCTGTCCGTGCTTAATTATTTTTGTTGCCTGTTCTCAACCCCCACCCCGCCTTGTGTTTCTGCCGTCTCCTTTGTCAGGGCGAACTGCAGTTGGTAGTCCTGATTGTAGGGCTGACAATTCACACTATGCTGACTAGTTGTGCAAGACATTCAAGTTAGAGGAAGAGAAACTCCGCATATCTTGTGTAACTAACCAAAGCCATGTAAATTACTACTGAATATGCAACTAGGACTCCTCTGGTTCCTTCAGGAAAAAAAAAAAAAAAAAGGATGGGAACTTCTTGGTAGGGTTTTGTGCATTCTGCTTCTAAGCCAAAAAGAGCCAAGGCTGTGAGAAGCAAGGTTGACCTATAGGAAATTTAAACACAGCCTGACACGAGGTGCCTTGATCTCTAAGCCCCCTGCATATCGTGCTTTAGTGTTGTGGCTGTCACCTCACTGTCCCAATGATTTAGACCTCCCACTGTAGCTTCTTCATCCCCACAAGCCCCTGTCTCCCAGACTTGACACCAGAGCAGCCCCTACCACTCTCAGCAACCAGCCCCAGAAAAGCCCTGCTGTCTTTTTCTGCCAGACACTCCTCTCTATTTACACATCCCCTCTCAGCACTATCCCTATGACTTGGGCATTTGACCCCTGAACCCCCTGCTCCTCCCTTCTCTAATCTGCCCTCCCTTAGAGACAGTGGAGGGCTCAGACAAGTTGCATGTCCATAGGAGGAGGAGGATGCCCCGCTGAGAGACTTGGCCCTGGGGAGAGCAGTATTTGGGGCTGGCAATGCTGGTTACCACAACCAAGCACAAGCCTGACCTGCTCTTCCCATATAAACAATTTTCAGTCCTTGGTCTGAAGGACACATTTAGGACATCAGCCACACTTCTCAAAAAAAAAAATCTCCCTCAGTGGCACCTAAAAAGAGATGAAAAGGACATGTACAATGAAAACCAAAAGCTGCTGAAGCCCTCAAAACTAGGCTTTATTCTGTTTTCTCCCCCCTTTTTATAAAAGTAGCCATGAATTATTGTCTGACTGGATGGCAAACGCAGTGCTCTGCCCTGCTGTCGAGGCCAGATGCAAGTAGAAAGCACAAGCTGTTTACAAAAGATCATCAGCCTGTGAGTGACTTGCAGGGAAAAAATGTGAGTGATTTTCAGCATCAAGGTAGTTGTGGATGTTGATTATTGGCACCTGCAGCGAGACAGCCATGGGAGGGGGAGTTTTTCCTGTGAACCAGTAACAGACGGGTATGTCCCATATAAGCTGGTCAAATAACATAGTATTGACTCTGCCCCATGGCTGGGCATCTTAGGTAAGAGTGAATTGTGAAATCCCCAACCCAATATTACCCTCTGACATTTGCTTTTGAAGAAGTTACCACAGAAACCTCAAAAGCAGGTTTCAGTGAGACACATGTAGGGCTTTGGTCCTGCACTGGCCCCATGCGAGAAAGCATTTTTCATCCCTCCCGAGGCCCCAGTGCTCCACGGGAGTCCTTGTCCCAGAGGCAGAGCTGCCTCCTCCCCATGGGACACACTGAGACTATAGATCCCTGCAGGTTCTCGTGGGCTAAGGTGGGAAGAAAGTCAGTCTGAGAAAAGAGATGGTTGAATATATGTAGGAACTGTTGCGGATGTTTACAAACCCCAGCCCAGCTCTGGGTATCTGGCTGATGAAGAGGGATGGTAGTGGATGGCTGTAGGGGTTCCCATCTTCACCTCCGTGCCCTGCCCCTGCTTCAAGACAGCTCAGCTGCTAGTGCGGCAGTAATTGAACCACTGCAAATTACAGCTTGGTAGCTGTAGGAGAGCCAAAGCCAGCTGCCAGTTTTTCTGTTAATATTACTGGTCTGCAAAATGTGCTGGTTCAACCGCTGCCTCCCAAGCAGCTGAGCCACCTTCACAGTGTGAATGAAAACTTCCGAGAGAGAGGTGGGGCAGACAGCCGGCAGCAGGAATCACTGCAGCCATCTCCGGGTAACTCATCATTGCCCATGAATCAGAAGCCTTACAAAGTGGATCCAAGGCGGGATGTAAAATATTACACATAGCTCTAATAGCTCTGGGTTTTTTGAGCCTCATGATGTATGGCATTCCCTCATGGCACAGACTAAATCCATGACTGCATGCTTTCTAAGAAGCTTAGGAAGTGATTGTATAAAATTAGTATTAACTAGTTTCGCTATTATTAAATGGAAAATTAAAGCTTTCAACACTAATCTATTCAAGGTGGTTGCTACATGAGTGCTCTGTAATGCCCTCATCAACAATAACCACCATTAAGGCTGCTGCTTAAAAGCTGGGAAAAAATGCATAATCTGTTGTATTATAATCCACTTTCCCAAAGCAGCCATGAATTTAAAAATCTATTAAGAATGGCATATACAGGAAGCAATTTTCTGTAAGATCACAGAATGGCTCAGCCATAAATAGACCAAACCCAATCTGCTAAGTTGCAAAGGATAATCAGACATACCCTGTCCTGGGTTCATAACATCAATTTATCTGTTTGGCTGACTTTACTTCACTCTCTGTATTATTGTGGTTCTATTTGTGGTTCTAATGTACCAGGATACTTAAGGAAACCAAAAACCATGAAGGTTTTTAGCTTTGCACCACATTTTGGTCATCTTAAAAATCATGCATCTTATTGTCCCCTTTTCTTCTATTTTTTGAGATCCTCAGCATTTACAAACTTCAGATCCATTGCATTACCTTTAGCCAGGCAAACAAACAGAAATTACCCCTCCTGGGCCTGCTAAGACAAATTAAAGGAAAAACCTAATATAATTGCCATCAGGGAAACTGCTGCCATGGGAATAAGGGGCAGCAGCTGCTGCTGTGCCAGAGCCTCAAAGAGTCATCCATGTGCAAGAGGAGAAAGAGAGCGTAAAAGTACCCCAGGACTGCAATGCGACAGCAAGCTGCCATCCAGACCACAGTGCTTTATCTGAATAGAGCACAGTTGAGAGGATCATCTTGCATCAGACCTGCAAGGTCAGTAAATAATTAGTTTCCCTATTTTGCAGATGAGAAAGTGGGGACCAAAATATTTAAGACCATCTAGTGGGTCAGTGGTAGGACCAGGACTGTTTTTCCTCACAGCTTCTGAGCTATATGCATGGTTTTCTACAATATTATATTCTACATACAGCATTCAAAATAAAATGATGAGGCTCAAGACATCAAGAACAAATAACAGTGCAGATTTGCTGCTCTGTTGGGTCCTCAATTGATGCTTTTGACAGTATCCTTAAGAAAAAAAACCAGGGAGTAAAAGGGGTAAGGGAAGTCTAAAATACCCTCTAAGGTTCAGATTCTTGCAATTATTTGGGTGGGCAAAAATTTTGTTGGACAATCCCATGTCCACTCACTGAACATGGACACGGTAAGATCTCAAAGGCAAGGCCAGGAACCTAGGCAAGGTTTTAATGGGTGGAGCTCTCTGTTTAGCAGAAATTAACAGAGTGTGAGATGTTTTAAATGAGACATTTCTGTTTGATTCCAAGTCAGAAAGACACACCAGTTTGCTCCCAGGATTGTCAGTCAGTTGTTCCTGGGGTGATGCTCCCAAACCAGCCTTTTCTCATTAAAACAACAACAAGAAAAAGCAATTACAACACACAGACACACACACATAAAACGAAACAAACAAACAAAGAAATCCACAAAAAACTTTAAAGAAAGCCACCTAATCACACAGCTCTAGTTCTTGGATTCAGATTTCTGAGTCAAGAGGAATGGGATGGCCTTGAATTTAAAACTCTCATGTGCCAGAGTAATGCTGCACCAGTATATGTTCAATATTCACAAGCCACCTTCTAGAAAACACCAGGAAGTTTTCTCTAATTACATTTTACAGGGGGCCTGGTCCTAGCTCTCTTCCAAAAATGCCATGTAGTCAAATATACCCCAGAACATTAAATCTGAGAATCCTGTGAAGTCCCCCCCTGACCAGAGGCTGTAACACATCCCATACATCAGCCCTTGGGCACTTTTGCCTATGTTCAGCTGCAGAGACTGAGGCATCAGGACTTTTACCGACTGCCTTGGTACAGCCCTTCCCTCTCCCCTCTACTCAGTGCAAAGCATTTTCCCTGAATATCCTGGCCTAGATTTTGCCATCAAATATCTTAGTGCCAAATTGCTGTTGATGGAAAATGGTCTGTTCTTTCATAAAAAAGAGCTTTAAATAAATCTCCTGTTGAACACACAGGGTTCAGCAAGCAGGAAAAATCGGATTTTCAAGGGCCCTTACTGTTGTTTTCATTAAAATTAACAGGAAAACTCCCATTAAACTTGAGAAGAACACTGCAACCAGTGCTAAGCTACTTTTAAAATCCTGTCTGTGTTGACTAAAATCCACAGTATTACTCCAAACAAAAATCAGTTCCATGCAAGAGGCTCAAAAATCTAGACTATGAAAAAATCCATAAATTAGCTCATAAGCTAATCAGCTCTTCAAAGTCATTCTTATTTGTTTCCTTGGAAATGAAAAACAGCCAGGAGAAAAAGTCTTCAAGCTCATGAAAATATTCTCTCTATAGCTCCATGAAAAAGATCTGAGGATTTAAGCAAATGATGAGTGTTCAGTAATAACCCCTTCAAATTGTACCCTCTATGCTAATGTCCTTGATTGCGATAGGAATAATAAAATTATACAGGCTGAAATTCGCCCATTCAAGTGGTGTCTGCTTAAAGCTAATTCTCTGTGTGGAGGTCAAATTCAAGCCACTGTAAAACTGATAGCCAGACAGGAAACCCTGCCAATGTTTTTAAAATAGATGGCTGATGCTTTTCTTTTGGTTTTCATAGATTTCTTTCTTTCTTTTTTTTTTTTTTTTTTTTCCTGTTCAGATTGTACAATGGAGAGGATTAGGCAGTTTGGAGGACTGGACCTTTAGTCTGCCAGATGTAATCCAGCATAAACCCCAAACCCAGGAGATACCTGATAACTGGTTAGTGGCCGCTATGAAATGAGTTGGTAGGAGTATTTTGAGGACATTTTCTTGGGAGATCATTTTTAGAGGACTTGAAAAGGTCAGGAATTGATGGATTCTCCCACTATAGACACCACCGGGATTAATGTGCTCTGGTTTAGATCTGTATTTCCCTTCATATTTCCACTTCTTCCAAAATCGATACCATAAAATCTAGTCTCAGGCATACTGGCACAGAAGCTTTCTATTTTGGTCTGGATTTTTCTACATGACAGGAGGAAACTGGGCCCATGTAAAAAAAGCAACGCACCTTCTGTTATTTTTTTAATCGGTCATTTTTTCAGATTCTCTGCTGGTTAAAGAACGTGGTGGTTTTACTGGAGTATAAGCTCTTTTCACACAATAGGCAACAAGAAGATTTCAAATGCGTTTAATTTTTAATAATTTCAGCACTGTCTAGTGTAAAAGAAAAAAAAAGACCAAAAAAGCTCCAGCACAAAACCCCAGCCCCTATCCCACCAAGGCTGAGCTATTCCCAAATAAGCATTCCTCTACACAAGCACTTGTTAAGTGGCTGCCTCCTGACATCCCTAACCAAAACCTGGCCCAAGAACTGGACCACTCTACCCCTCTACTCAATGTCACACCAAGACATTCTGAAATTGCTTCTTCAGCAAGTGCATTATCTTACTTATCTCTTTTGTCAGACAAAAGAGAGCGTGACTGCCCACTTAGATAGTCCTATCTACAACTCCCATGAAGTACTAGCAGCAGCAAAGTGTCTCAGCTTCCATCTCCCAGGTCTCCCAAGCATGAAAAGGCCAAATCCCACAGCAGGAATGCCATTTATTACCCGCATCACAAGAGGGCTTCCACAGTGTATTTCCCAGAGAAATTCTCTCTGTAAGACTTCTGATGCCTTTGCTCAACTCAGCTTGGACATCCTTGTAGCTAATTAAATAAAACTGCTGCATAAGCTCCCACCCACAAGTGGCTTCTAGGAAGGCAAAATTAACCTCCCCAGTCACCTTTGCCATCTCCCAAGACGCTTTTAGGAATGTGGAGTCACGTGGGCTTACAAAGATAGTTTTCTGTATGCTTACAAAGAAGAAAATGAGCAAGTCTCAGCCGTGCATCAGGAATTCGGTCCCTCCTCTTATTCCAGTCCCTCTTACTAAAGGGTTGGCTTGAGGAAGCGCGGCCATCGCCAAGGCACTCGTACGCTTACTTTGGCTTCCCTGAGAGCCGACCCTGCAGCCCCGAGCCGGCAGCGTGCCAAGGCGGCCGGAGGATGAGCGGCTCTGCGCAGCCCCCCGCACCTCCCCGCAGCCCGCCCGGCGCGGAGCTCCCGCTGCGGCGGAGCCGGCTCTGCACTGCCCCCGCGTGTCGGGCCCTGCCCCGCACGCACACCCGGCCAGGGCGATGCTCCGCCTCCGCCCGCACAGCCAGATTTCATGCGGTACAGAAGTGCAAGAACCTCAGCCTCCTTCCGGGCAGCGCCCTGACCTCTGCTGCAGAGCGGGACTCTCCCTGGCGCAATGGGCACCAACCCCATCCTGAACGGACCGGACACGGGAGCAGGATGGAGATTGTCCCACCCTGAGACAACTTCTGACCTGCTGAATGGGACAGCCACGTGGGAGATGTGGGTTCAGACCTCCTCTAGCAGAGAAAGAGATGGAGGTCATGTGTCCCGTGTTCTGGCTGAGTGTCTCAACTACAGGAATAGCTGGATGCAACTTTTAGGGGGAAGTTCTGGTTTTGTTTGTATGCTCTGGGATGCCTCTTGGCTAAGGCCCAAGTTGACAAACACGAGTGGGAGGGATTGTGGATCATGTTGACTGCCCTGTTCAAAGCAAAGCAGAAGCAGATACAAAGCAGACATGCCTAGAAGCTTTCTAGAGACTGCCAGAACCTAGTTGGTGAAAACCTGATGCCTGCTAGCTTTATGTACCTCCTGATTTGTAATAGGCTAGTTCATTTAATGTCTGGGCTTGCTCTTCTCTAGTGGTGAGATTTCAATGCTGAAGTCTTTCTGTGAATTCATTGTGACTATAACCAAATGGCTAGTCTACTAAGAGCCCAGCACTAACATCTGGGAGAGTCACATTCCAGTCCCTGCTCCAAATACTATTTTTTAATGTAAAACAGAAGCTCACCATCCAGAAGTATTCATAATGATTCTCAAAGTCCCAGCTGACATGGAGTTGCATGCATACTCCAGCGCTCTACTGCCAGCCAAAAGCAGATCTGAGCCCAGGTCTCCCACATGCCGTAAGTGCTCCCCAACACTCTCACCCTCCCCAGGTATGAGGGGATTTGATTTCATATGGTGTTTTCAGAGTCAGACTGGACCATCACAGCAAGACAGATGGAAGTACACCTACCTTGTGAAGCTCATTAATGAAGAAACAAACCATGTCTTGCCTTGTCCACAGAGTTATCCAGAGATGCAAATGTAGAAGTAATGAAGGAAAGCAAACATTTCTGGCAGAAATGGTAGTGCCCAGAAACAAAAAATGAGAGATGCTTTGAGAGTCTAAGTTGGCAATTAGCCATTTAAATCCTCTTTTCTAACCTATCTCCATCATTCTAGATCATGAGGACCCTAGGTGTTCTTCTACTTACAATAGCTCAGCACCTTTCTGCACTATCTATGTTTGTTTAGTAGAAGTAATATTGATTTGTTGTCTCCATACATCACTCCTGCAAGCAATGGAGCTGGCTACAAATGAGGTCATTAGAAACAGGTAAATAAACTATTATATCCATTAAATGCATGGATATAAATACATGCAGTCAGGCAGGACAATTAAGTTCAAGGCATCATTATATTCTCTACTTCAGACATAAACATGAGTGCTGGATCTTGCCAGGAAAATGTAACAAGATGAAATGGAAAGTGGTTATTGGGTTGAGGGGTATATTCCTTAACTTATAACACAATTACCTTATTTCCTGGGGCATTATAATTAACACCACAGTCCTGCCCACAGAAGAAAATACCTCCAGGACGGAGCTGAAGGCCATCACCAGGGCAGCACAGATAAAATAACTTGCACTATACTCCCTAGGGGACTTAAGGACATCTTTTCATGAGCATTAGACTTCAGCCTGTGTTTTCTGTCAAAATTCAGTGAATTTGAAGCAACAATAGTGGGATCGGCAGAGTGTTCCAAAATGTTCAACAACATATTCAGAGCTGTTAATTCACTTTTGTTCTTCATAAAGGGATATGGGTATAGGAGAGGAGTGGGAAGTAACAAAACCACAGTGTCTTCTCCCTATGTCTTTTTTATCTCCCCTCAGCTCCTGTTCAGTCATGGCAAATAAACTTTAGAGATACAATCCTAACAGAGGGGCAGACCAACAAGAGAGCATGTGACATCTGGGTGAGAAGTTTCTTGCACTATCACTATGGCATGGTAAGGAGCAGGCTATATTTTGAAAGCAGACTCTTTGACACAGGTCTTGCATTTCATCTTGCTGTCACGCTGTGTTACCACACCACACCACATCACACTGTGTGACATAACCAACAAACCCTGTTGTAACCTGACTTAGTATGTGTCATGGGAAGGCAACCTACTGCTTGATGCTCATAAGGATACTTCAGGAAAAAGGCAACTCTGCTGCTTCCCCACACCCAGAAGCATACCAGAGGCAAAGTTGAATATGAAGTGATTCTCTCTTCCATAAACAGCTCCAAGCAGTCATCACTTGTCCCCCAGAACAAGAATATTTCAGAAATTCCAGAGTACATAGTGATATAAAGCCACTGAAATGGAGTAACGTCCCATGAAGAAAGAGGCTGCCTGTTGAAACCTACTATTTCACATTCAAGTAGGAGTTGGTATGATAGAGCACACCACAGCAGGGTCCTGGCAGTGTACATCAGTATAAGGACACATGAACTTTTCAGCACTGACTCAAGACATTTCAGTGTCGCCTTCCACTGAAGTTAGCCCCACTAACCCTCTTCATGTCTTGTCACATCTTTGTGGTAGTGACATTAGTTGGGAAATGATACCAAGCAACTACTCGGGATCTGAGAACTTTACACTTTTCTTTTGCTACATTCCCCAGGAATTACCAGTTGCCTCACTTTGTGAATATCCCCACAGATAACATTTAAGCAAGCACTCTCCTGATTTATCTTATCCCCAAGGGATTTCTAACCTATGTGGACTACATCTGTGGATAATGAAATACAACGTTATATCACAAATTAAACACATTAAACTAAGTTACTGCCTTGTGTTCTTTTCCACTTTGTGAGCTTCTAACCGTGTAACATTGTCCCTGACACCTTCAATACCACAGACTCACCTTAGATTCAGAGAAACAGATTCTATCCCACAGCTCAATAACCAGCATTTTAGAAAGCCTCTTTTTATATTAACCAAGCAGGTCATTTACCCCTGGATGCCAGCTCAGCCAAATGGTGAGATGCTCCCTTGCACCTTAGCAGATAGGTAGATTTCATCCAGCAAGAAAAAAATGCCTTCCACAGCAAACAGAATTTAACTGTGAGCCATGTAGGCAAAGAGTCATTTCTCTTCTCAACATAGCCCAAAGCATTTTTACTTTTTTTTTTTTTTTTCCCCCAACAAGAGGCATTAGGGAGAAAAATTATTCTGTGCAATGTGATGTACGACCCTCCTGATGCCCGTGTGACCCACCAAAGGCATCACGGTGAACAGGCAGGAGCGTCTGGTCTATAACACTTTCATTGCAGAAGAATGAAATAAGTACTTCTTGAAGTGTCTGTAGTTTAAGGTGAAAAAATAGAGCAATATACAGGTCAAACCCTGTCACCCAACCTGCATTGCAATGCACTGAGCTCCACCTCGCCAAGTTTCATGTGTCCTCCAGTGTTTGTGGCCTTGTACCTCTGCTTTCTTATTGAGTTTCCTCAGCAGACCATACAGCTTTATCATGATAGAGCCACTGCAGGCCTGCCTGGGCATCTGCCTCAAGTGGCATGCAGGGGCCATACAAACCCAGCAAATCCCCACGTGTTTTCATCAGGTGAAGAGTCCTTCAGTACATCAAGGCAGGTATTTCACTGTGTGCAGGAGCAACCCAGCATGACATCAGTGTGAGTGGTATGGGGAGGAGAGCAGCTCACCCTCTGTGTACACAGCAGCCACCTCAGTGAATGGCTGTGGGCAGTGTGATTAACAAGATCTGGGAAGTGCAGCTATCTTGATGAGAGAAGCAGATTGGATTGCAGTACGAGATACTGTTCACATACTTGCAGGAAGAATGGACAGTGGTAAACGTTTCCAGGGACACATGGACAGGACTGGAGCCCCAGCTGTATAACCAGGCACCTTCAGGAGCCCCAGGACTCTGCAGCCATGAGCTGGCAATGGAGTAGAGGCATACTGAGGGCTAAGGCTTGGAGGGCGTGGAACTGATGGCATTGCTACACCATAGGCCAGATGGCAGTGGTAGGACTCTACAGCTGGCACTATTCTCAGCTTTGGGTCTGTGATGTAGACCAGCCATGGCCCCCCTATCAGAACACTGCTGCCACCACAGGCCACAGCCATGAGGAGAGAGCTGGGGTAGTGGCTGGCACTCGGCCCACAGGACTTGACAGATCCCTGCACTGGTGGCACACATGGGGTGGTTACAGAAACACCAAGGCCAAGTGGCCACCACCCTTGGGAGTGGGACCGGGAGGGGGATGTGCAGAAAAAGAAACCTCTGGCTCCTGGCAGGTGGCCTGCTCTCCTTGTGCAGCAATCTCATCGGATCACCTCAGAGAAAATGGCTGAGTGCCTTGGCCAGCACCCAAGCGGGACAACAAAGGGCAAGTGCGGGTGATTCACCCGCCGTGCCAGACGACTCTCCCTCCCCATTGGCGCCTCCCTCACTCTGCGGCAGCACCCTGCTTGCCCTGGGCACGGGCACTGGCAACTTGCACTTCACAGTGACCCCCTGACACCATTTTTAAGGTTTTAATCCCAACAAACTGGCCCAGCTCCGGTGTAAAGCCCTCCCAAGTGACAGGATCCTCTTGGAACCTGTAGGCTCCTACCTCCCCTGAGAAGACCCCAGCTTTTTCTGTGGGCCAGCCCCCCTCAGCCACTGCCTGGCTGCCTCACACAGCCTCACCTTCCTCCCCCAAATGTGCCTCCAGTGGGCTGGTTTGGAGAAGAAACGGCAGCAGATTGCTTTTAATTACATTGCTAAGTCTTTGGTTTCCTTTTTTGTCCTTATGTAGCTCCTGCCACAAATCCCCAGTCCCTAAAGGACTAAGGCTGTTATAATTAGTATTAGGTAAGATTAAGATAAAGGGTAGCTAACTAGTTAATTTATCAGGGATCCAAGAAGGAATACATCCTGAATGTTAATGCACATCACAGTTAAAGTCTATCATTCCTCATATCTTCACCATCTAAAGTATTTTGGGGGTTCATTAGAGCAGCAATTTCAACAAATTTGTTCACGGGGCATTTGAGACACTCACCTCTAAAAATACTGAAACAACATTCACATTTTTCCATCCTATTTTTCAGCAGCCTTTATGTAATGTATTGCCAAGCTTTCAGAGACAGCAAGGCACAGAAGAAAGGGCTGAGAGTAGGTTTACAACTTCCCTTTTTATGGAATTTAAAATCTTGAGGTTTCTTCAAAATCACAGAAATGAAAATGATTCGTGCAGATGTGCAGATGACCGGGGGGAGCGGAAGGCTCACAACTGAGAAATTGTATTGAATGTACATATCATACCACACACTGCATTGGTACATATCAATGCCTAGATAGTCCCAGAGCCGCAGCCTTCTAACACAGAAGCCCATGTTTTATTCATTACATGTCCGTCCAGTGCTTTGAGACTAGTACAGTTACACACTGAATAAACATACCTGCACATCCCTAGTGCATTGCTGTTATCATATGTCTACCTCATGCATAGATATAAAATACTTTGTGCTCCCTATGGCTATGTATGTACTTCTTAAAAGGAGTTTATTTTGATACATCTCTGAATGGTGTTTTCACAAATAGATGTATTATTAGTAATAAAATATCCCAGTCCAATTTACATTCAATTATCTTTTGCTTCTGGCTGGGGAAGCACATTTGCAGTGACTTCACTACCTCTTAAACTCTGTAAATACAGCTGTACATCTTCTGTTGAAAAAAAACCAACCTATCATGATTTATGGGTAACTCTTTCTGTTAATCCTAATAATAGGGTTAGGAGAAGCAATTTACAATCTACTTTAACCTTTAGATTTAAGATCTTCAGAGTGTATCCTTCTGCTGCTCTCCAGCACAAAGGCAAATGAGCAGTGGAAGAGGAGCAGCACACTTGGACATCCGAAGCCAGAACAGACAGAAGGAAAACAGGAAACCGATCTGGTTTAAGAGGAACAGCAAACTGTTAATATGCATCTTGTTGGAAACACGTTCTCAATCTGCAATGTTCTGAGCATACACCCTTATGCTTCACAAATGCCTGGAGGAGGACAGCGCCGTTGTAAAACTGACTCCAAGCAATCTCATCTTCTGAGTTACAGCCTGGTAGCCTTATAAATAGAGCAAGAATGACATTCCTCCGTCCTTCACCACTGAGTCACTGATTCCCACCTCTTAGCTGGGGATTGGATTGACACTCTGTCCTGACCCTGTGTTTTGTAGTTCCCTGACCCCACTAATGCCCTCACAACCCTTACAGTAATATGGAAGGGACCAAGCATAGGCATTGTACGAAAGTGAGTCTCTCATCTGTCGACATACCTGTCTGTCCCAACTAATGTCATTTCTGCTTCTCAGTCCCCGTCATTTACTAGCCTCACTCCTGCTTCTTGCTGCATGAGCTAGACTCCCTGGCTGGAGTCCGTCTCCATAATGCACTGCAGTCATCAAATTGCCATGATGCATCCTGTCAGCGTAGACAGCACGGAGACTACAGTGCGGTAAGTAAGGGTAATGTAATGTGGCCACAGGGCCAAGAGGCCCAAGAGAAGCCGAGACTGGAAGCACAGGAACCCTTCTCCATGAGGCATTAGAGATACTCATGCAGACTCGCTGATTAATATTTCCTCTCCTAAAATGAACTATGCCACCTCAAGGTCAGTGTGAACGAAAAAACACACCAGGGTAAAACTCCCAGCTTTCCCTTAAAAGAAAGGAAAGAAAAGAAGGAGTGCAGAGCAGAGGAAAGCAAGAATTAATAGCAGTAAAGGTTATAGAGAAACTTAATAAACAGTACTGCCTCTCATGTAGTAAAGGGAGTAACTTTTTCCCTCCCTTTTCCTTTTGTAAGTCTTTCTAAAGAAACAGCCAAGGCTGATAATTCTGCAGGTGACACTGACCAATGAACTGATCAAAGTTCAGGAAAAAGTTCCCATTACAGACATCAAGACATGTAAATGGAAGAAAGTTCAAATGCCTCCGCAGGAAAACTGGACAAGCGGTATGTGGGGTACAGAAGGTGTCTCACTGGAGAACTCTAAGGTTTACATCTGGCCTTGAAAACAAGGGGAAGACACTTAAATAATGTACAGACAAAGGAAGGAAAAGAGTAATACAGCAGGTGAGGACATGTTTTTACCTCTAGACTCCTTGCAGGGACATTTTTAATGGTGTGTGTGTGGGTGAGGTATTTTGCAGGAAGTCCAAGGAGGCTACAGGAATCGGTAATTACTTGCAGGAGATTTGTTTCAATGAGTGCTGTGGTTTTGCTACACCTCTGTAAATCAGGCCGCATCATGTTTGTGAGCGACACCAGCTCACGGCGCTGTCTAAATGCAGTGGTTATTATTAGCATGCATGCACCGTGGATGTACAGGCTTTGACCACTCAGGCCCAGCCTTTGGGAAGAAACAGCCTGTATTTAGTTGTGTACATTTGCAATGATTCATGAGATTGTCTGCAATCGCTGTAAAAATAGTACTTACGCAACTCAGGAGCTACTACTGAAATCCTGACATTATTGGGTCTTCCCCTCTTAGTCACACTCATTTCAATTAATTTCCATGCCGCCAAGAGAACTTCATACAGAAAAGGCATAAACCTGAAAGAGGAACTGGGGGAGTTAGGAAATGCAACAAAAGGGGATGATCATTTCTTTGCAATTGTGATGAGGAAAGATTGCAGCTGTTATTCCCTCTGTAGAAGTGAAATGTGCGAACTCAACGAAAAAAGAGAGACAAAGCTGTAGAGACTTTTTTAATTTATTTTGCCAAGCTGATGTTTTTCTTTACTTTGAAACTGAGCATCTAAGGCATAGCTGGAAGGTATGAAAGAACTTACATTTTTCCACCCATTTTCTGCCAGTGCTGTCCAATCCTTTCTCCATTTCTATGTGGGTCCAGCTCTACTTTTTGCTACATTCACAATCTAGCATACGTCAGCTCAGAAGCACCCTGATGACTACTACTTGAAGGCTGGCTCAGTGCACATGTAAGCACATGGGGCTTAGCCCTTTCACATGTGAGCAACATGCCAGACCTCACCCCCTGAGCCGTGGTTCACACATGGGGCCCTTGTGCCCCCATGCTTTGGGTTTTTTTCTGGCACTATGCTTCCACCACATCACCACAAACACCGACAGAGAAGAGACCTAGGGGACTGGGAAAGGGACAAGAGCTTCTTTCAGTGTTCACAGCTACCCTTAAAAAACTTCCATAGTAGAATCTGTAAGGCCAAATGATGAGTCCCTTTCCTATATTGGCTAAAAAACTACAACTGCTGCTATATCTGTTGAATCCCCGGGTATTGTTTGGTGCAGGAGCTGCTCCCTGATGTCAAGAACATACAGGTTAACCCACAGATCCAGGCCAACAGGACAAGGGCACTTTTGCCACAAAAACTCTGTGGATTCCTGTTCACTCCCATGTTAACTCAAACCTGTGCTGTTACATATCCATGGAGTTATACTGGTGTGAAAGTTCAATTTCATCTTTCCATGTTGGACTGGATCTGTTCCTGGTTTCTTTTCAAGTCATCTGAAATCCAGCTGAAAGCAGTAGAGCTCTCTGCATTCAGCACACTGGAAAACAAGGCTTTTGGACTGACTGCATTCTCCCAAAATGTCTGTTTGCTGGGATTGGGGTGGAGTATCCTATGTGTGAACTGGAGTACTAGATGAAGGCCTTCAGAAAGTTCTTGACATAAAGTTTATCATGAACAGTGAAGGAAACTCAAACAACAAACTATTTTATAAAACTCAAGCCTAAAGGAGTACTGCTCAGCTTTGCATTTGCATCAAAGCAGGTGTGCAAAGTGGAATTGAAAAGCAAGTGGATGTACTTGGGCCAACTTATACAATAATATGTGGTACATAAACCAAATTTGGGGTCCTTTATCACAGTAGGTGACAATGATCTGAAGTCTGCCTGAATCTCACTGCAATACTGCTGAAGTTGCCAGGTCATTTCTTCACTTTCTCTCTGGCATTCTTCCTAATTCTTCATCCTGGCATGGAAATGGAATTTCAAAGTTCAAAGTGCTCAACACAAGCAAAAACAGGGTTGGCTTCCCAGTAGGTTAGCTTCAACTGATATCTCACTGGGCCAACAGTTTCCTCTTCAGGGTTACATGGTAGATAGTGCACAGAGAAACATTGATTTTGTAGAAAAACAAGAATATAGCAACTGAGTACATATACTCAACACACTGGAAGATCCTTTACCTATAACCCAGAGATATCTTTTAGGCCTCCAGGTGTTATGAAAAAGAGCACTCGGAGAGATGTAGTCAGGTGCAGAGCATTGAGTTGAAAAGTAAACACTGAAAAGTGATTCTTAGGGCCATCACATCAGGCTGGGCACCTTTTACATGAGCAATGTTTCGAAAGAATTTACAAGGTCACAGCCTCTCAGAGTGCATGATCAGGCAGCAGTATGCAAAGCATAGCCCATGGAGCTCAGGAATCTGCCTGCGACAATGAGCAACAGCAGAGAGCATTCAAGTGTGAAAGAGGTAGGTAGGTTGTGGAGGAAAAAGCTCGTTTCTAGTGTTTCTTATCCTTTCCAGGACTATGATGCAGTGTGATGTTAGTTAAGGACATTGGTGTAATCTATCTCCAAAATGCATATTTGCTTACTCACCATGGAACAGAGACAAGAGGTGTAGCAGGTCAACATTCTTCTTACTCAGCTCTCTGTGTCTCCTGATACTGAAACAGAGAGATGTCCTTCAGATAGATGTCCCCTGTACCCATTCAATCTGGTCTCTAATGCCAACAGAGATGGTCATTTGCATATAGACAGCTTTCTACTGGAAAACTGCCCTTTCTTCTAGAGCAGAGAGCAGCCTTCAGTTGGTAATTAATGACCTATGTTTTCTGTAGTCAGCCAGCACTCAACACAATGGTGCCCTACAGGCAAAACCATTCAGAGGTCATGTTCTTCTATCCCACAAGTTGACTTCTGCAAGCAAACCCCCTCATCTGAACAAATCTTAAAAAAAAAATAATTATAAAGCCTCAGGATTGCAGAATAAAAAGAGAAGCTCAAGAAGAATGGGAATGATGACATGGTGGGATACAGGTTAAGAATCACCTGGACAGCTTAATGTGAAAATACTGCCACCTGTAAGACAAAGCAACAGAAAAGAAAGGATGAGTCTGGCTTATGCCCCACCTGATTCTCAATGTAACAGCCTCCCTGAGCGCTCTTTTCCAGAATACAATCACGGACACTTAGTTCATGGCAATCAAAAAAGCCAAACTATCCAGAAGTAATCAAAACCTGAAGTAGCTGAAGAAAGTATGAGATACTGGGTTTCCTCTGCACTCAGTGAAGCTTAGGTAAGGAGCAGACATTCACTGAGGCATCCATTGCCCCAGATGCAGAGACTCTTCTGAGTGTCAAGTGCTTCCTTTCCGCTCTGCTTCTGAGAAGGGTTCCCATTGATGCAACATTCAGAAGGAAGCCTGAAATTTCCATGTGATTTGGGTCCTTGTTGCATGAATTTCTTGCTTCATATTTCATTATCACAGAAAGCTTTCTCCAGAAATCCATCTTCATATTCCCTTTCTCTAACTGTCTCCCATCCTCCCATGCTACACATTGTCCTTTGGTCAGGGGAAACAAAAATTATGTTTGCCCACCAACCAATATCAGCTTTCCTTTACAGCTGGAGTCATCACTTTCTCCAAGCAACACAGGCATGGGGAGCTCAGGGCAGTGGGAAAGCAAGCTGAGGTGTTCATGGCACAGCAGTGAGCTGTACCACTGGGAACCACATAGTACTGGAGGGCCCTAATGAAATACATTGGCACCAGGAAAAACCATTGTCTCTCTCTGATTACAAAATAGCTGTGTTGAAATGACTACCAGGCCCTGCTAAAACACCAAGTTCTTATATATCACTTGTCAGCCATCATTTTTCAAAGCACTTTCAGAGGGTGGGAAATGATTTATGCAAGGTCACTGAATAGAAGCAAAATTAAACCCCTCTGTGCCTGAGTCATCTGCCAGCATCCTAACCACTGAGATACTCCAGGAAACCCTGGCTTCTTTCTCATGTTAGCCATCCACAGGGCAGGGTATAGCAACAGCAGCAGCAACAGCTATATAGCTGGGATTTGCTTAGATGGGGTTATCAGGACAATTTTAAGGGGTGCAGCTCTGAAGCAGTACATGTGAGAAATAGATCTTTTCATACGCAGCAAAACGATGTAACTCACAACGTATTTTTTCTCTGGAATCTGTGGGACAGAGGTGTTCAGGAAGGCCATACTAATATCACATTTATGCTTAAAGTCGTCAAAGCAGGAAATGAATAATTTGTGAGGTTGGAGAAAACTGCAGACTCTACAGTTCTGTGTGGTTAATGATCTTTCCATGACCTTTCAGTTTTGCACCTCATCTTTTATTTAAACTATCTATTTAGAGCCACAGGGCTTTGTACAAAGCACACGTCTGGTTCCATTTTCATATGGCATTTCAAGATTAAAGTGAGAGTTTTTGGTAAGGAAGCCAGAGGGAGAGGCAGTAAGCAGTTTTACAGAGCTAAGCAGGGAGTCTGCACAGCAAGGCACAAAGGCAGCTGGGGGACAAGACTTCAGTCTTCAGCTTGCCAAGTAGCATCACATTAACTACTTCACTCAGTTTTTGGTACTTTGCTAAGTTCGGGAAATGGTAACCTCAGCTCCCTGTACTGTCAATGGAAAAAGGTAATAATCCTGAATTACCACCTGAACTCAGGGGCTATGGAGTATTTAGGGCCATGTCCCTGTCATCTGTAGGGACACTTGCTACTAAAGTTGGGTGTCCTGGTTTCATTCCTTTTGTGTCCAAGGTCATAGCCCTTGAGTCCCTCGGTTTGTTTGACAGAAGGATTGGGAACCTTAAAATAGTTCTCAAGATACCAAAAAGTATCCTATTAGAGGAATATACTGAAGGGCTGGACTGGAAAGGATTGAAAAAAACCAGCCAACTAATCTTTGAGTCAATCTTCACAATTTTCAGAAGTGAGGAGCACTGTAAATCTCTGTTGAATCTGCACGGTGTTTGCACATCATGTCACTTAGCAGGAGCCAGAAGCCGAGGTGGAGGACAGTGCTTTGAACGTCTCCTTGGGAAACAGCTTGGCCCGGTATCCCAGCACACTCACTCCCACTGCACAGACAGCACTGAAGTGCTGTGTGGCACCCCCTCAGTGTGCTGGAGCCATAAACTCATCCTATTCAGTCTTCTGGGAACTATTTCGCCATTAAAAATGTAAATAATAGTAGCTAAAATACTAACCCATAAAAAGCTTTGAAGTTTGCTTACAAACAAAATACCTTCAGAAACTCTCCCAATTGTGTTTGTGCTAAAATATTGACTTTTCAGGAAGGTAAATATTTCTCCATTGCTTATTGCATAGAAGCTTGTTGCGGTTTTTTATTCACATGCCAAGGCCGGTAAGCACTGCTGCAGTGTGTATAATCCCAGTTTAGAGGCTGCAGTACAATTCCCAGCCTGTTCCCCAGGAAGCTAGCCAGTGGCAATACTTTCATTAACTCTGGGGAGAGCCAGGTTTTATTTGCCTGCCTGTAGTGCTGCTCTGCACCTTAAAAAGTGCTTCAAAGGCTGTCGTGGTCTTTAGAAAGACCCTTTGTGCAAGCCGACTATGGAGCTCTCTCGTGCCCTGTTGCTGGACTTCGGTGCCTTGCACATGCCCTTCTACAAAGTTTGAATCCTTTGTTTTTCCGGGGTAACAATCAATTGCAGATGATATTTGCAGCTGAGTCACTTCTAGGAAGGGCAAAAGGTAACTCCTGTTTGTGCAAGTGTAAGCTGTATCCTTTCTTGGGGCCATGCCATTTGACGATGAAGGGTAATAATTTTGCCCATCCTCCTCTCCCTTCCATCTCATTCAGGTTTTATTTTGCATGTTTATTTTGCAGAACAATGGACTTCTCTCTTTTTTTAAAATTTTCATTCCTGTGATTACACCTCAGACCAGCCACATCAGAGTCTGGACAAGTTCATGTAAGGACAACTATCAATGCAGAGAAATAACCTCTCCCACCTGCCCTAGGAGGAAAGAAAATATTTCCCTGGAAACAGGAAAAATAAGCCAAGCTATTGCATTTCCCTGACAAAGTCACCTCCATATCATCCAACTCACCTCATTTATTTCCAGCATCCCAAACATCCTCCCTCTCTGCTAAGCCAGGAACAGAAGGGCCACCACAGCAATGAACTCAGGCCATTCCCAAGCATGGAGAAGATGGATCAAACCTGGCCTTTTGCAGTGGAAATCCACTGTTCAGACAGAAGATCAATGGGGTCACAACCTTATTACAAGAATGAGGAAAAGCTCTTGCAGCAGACAAGATTACACATCTGACTGAGGCAGACAGGGAAGAGAACTACACAGCCACATAACTGCTAACCTCAAGGGATGGAAGACACGTGCTTACCATGTGCAGGCTTGGTGGTGCTGAGGCATAGATAGATCTTCCTTGGCCAAACCCTTCCTCTTCCCTCTCCTGCCCTCAGCACTTCTGCAGCTGGACAGAGGGGTAGAATGACCCAAAGAAATGACAGGACAACTAAAGGTATATTCTTGTTCGGTGGTGAACCTATGACTTGAATCATACTTCTGTATCCCAGGGTAATGTTCTACACACAGGAAGGTTCTCTTGTCTGCTTTTTTTTTTTCTTTTTTCTTTTTACCTTCTTTTTGCATTTTCTCCCTTTCTCGGACTGCTCCAATCCCCATTCTCACCATTTCTCAGACACCTTCACAACCTCACAGCCCCAGCAGAAGTTTCTGATAATTCTCTTTGCCTGGTCCAGATTGAGGAATCTGGGATAGGTCAGTCAGATTGACTATAGCAAACTGGAGTCAAAAGTCTAACACAGATACCTGCCCAACCCTGCCTGCAGTGCTAGATGTGTCACATAGACAGATGGGCTGAAAATAAGGAAATCATACCTTAATTATTTTTTCACACCAGAGGCAGGAAATTCTGGAGCTTCCCCACATGTCAGTATCCCCTTTCTCCACACATTGACACACCTTTGTATAGTGACAGACTTCTTGCTTACCAGCAAGGAAAGACTGATCTGGCATATAAAGGTCAGCGACAGTGATCTTGCAAAAAGCAAGATCACAACCTGGACTTCAGCATTTCTGCAGGTGTATCAGCAGCAAAAGAAAGACTAGTGAAAATGTAGGCCTGGTGCTGAATGGGGCAGGGGAATTGGTGAAAAGGGCATGAGAAAAGGCCAAGGTACTTGATGCCCCCTTCATCTCATCCTACTGGTAATACCTGCCTTCAGGAATCCCAGGGCCCTGAGATCAGAGGGAAAATCTGGAGCAATGGACTTACCATTGCTGGGCGCGGACCAAGTTAGGGAATTTAAAATGAGCATACTCAAGTCCAGGGGACCTGATTGGATGCACCCATGAGCACTGAGGGAGATGGCCAGTGTCATTATGAGGCAGCTTTTAGTTATCTTTGAAAGGTCATGGCAAACAGGGAGGTTCCTGTGGACTGGAAGGAAACAAATGTCACTATTATCTTCAACAAGGGCAAGGAGAAGGAACTGGGGAACCACAGCCTAGTGAGCCTCACTTCAGTCCCTGGGAAAGTGATGGAGCAAATAATCCTGGAAGCCATTGCCAAATGTATGAAGGGCAAGAAAGTGATGAGTATTCAGCATGGATTTAAGAAGGGGAAATTGTGCTTAACCTACCCAGTAGACTTCTACAATGAGATGCCTGGCTTGGTGGATGAAGGGAGAGCAGGGGTGGATGGTGGTTTATCTTGACTTTAGCAAGGCTCCTAACACTATCTCCCATAAAATCCTCATAGACGAACTGATGAAGTACAGACTAGATAACTGGATAGTGAGGTGAACTGGCAACTGGCTAAATTGCCATGTTTAAAAGATTGTAATCACTGGCACAAATCCATCTGGAAGACAGTCATTAGTGTTCTACTCCAGGGGTTGATACTGGGGCCAATATTCCAAGATCTTCAGTGATAACCTCGATAATGGGAGTGTCATCAAGAGTTGACTCCTACCCCTCTGCTCTACCCTGGTGAGATGCACTTGTAGTGTTGAGTCCAGTGTTGGATACACTGGCCATGCTGAAGTGAATCCAGAGAAAGGTCAGGAGGTTGATAAGGTGTTGGAGCACCTCTTGTATGAAGAGAGACTAAGAGAACTGGCACTGTTCAGCCTGGAGAAGAGAAAGCTCAGGGGCATCTTATCCATGTGAATAAATGAGGGGAGTCACCATCCCTAGTTGTCCCCACTTTGAGCTGCAGTTGGGCTAGGCCATCTCTAGAGGTTCCTTCCAACCTCAGCCATGATGTGATGCTTGGTACTGGGTTACCTAAAATATGCTGTCTGACACCCCAGATAAACTGAAGGGGAAGGATATCTAAAGATGATCCTTCTTATTTCAAAACAAGAGCCTTTTAATACAATGAACTGTACCTGTGTAATTCCTGTCCTGTTTGCCTAGCTTGTCCTTCAAGTTCTACTATTGATTCTAGTGTTTTGTTATCTTTGATTGTTAGGGTTTTTTTTTCCAGTGACTAACCTGAATCTTTTCTAATGAAATTTAAGCCACTCTTGTAGCGCACTATGCATTTAACAAAGATGAAGTACTCTTTTTGTATTTTGGAGAATGATGTTGTGTTCTTCTTCAGTTTTCTCTAAACTGACCACAATTTATTCATCTCAGCATGACAAAGTAACTCTTTTCAGATCCCTGATCATTCCTATTTCCCCCTTCTGGGCTCTCCCCTGTTGACCCACATCCTTACTGAAGTGGCCCAGACTCAACATAATACCCCAGCCAAGGCCTCACCAATGATAAGTAGAGCAGAAGGATGACTTCATCTGTCTCGCAAGCTGCATTCCTCTTACCAGAACCCAATACAATGTCTGCCTTTTCTGCAATCCCATGACATAGCTGATTCATGTTCAGCATGTGATCTGCTATAACCCTAGAGTCTTCTCGAAAGAGAACTGCCAGCTAAACAATTGTTCCCTGTCCCAAATTTGTCTAGTTACTCTATTTGTGCACACATAGCATTTTGCACCTGCAGCACTGAACTCTTCCTTTTCAGCCCATTTCTGCAACTTGTCCTAAACGTTTTGAATTCTGACCATAGCTTCTAGCATACATGCAACTTTGTCATCCCCTAGGTTGTTATAGAAAAGGGTGACCCAGGGAAGACCCTTACAGAACTCCATCGACTACAGTTTTTCATATTGATGGTGATTAAGTCATAGTTAAACTAACAGTGGACTTTCCAAGCACAAGTTATTTTGCTGGCTATTACATAGCAATTTGTTCTAGAGTGTATTTTCTTGTCATGTGGGACTATTTCAAGATAAAATCAAGATGGAAGAACCTTTACCTTCTCACCATCCCCTAGACCCTTGACCCTACTGTAAAAGGAAAGATCTGTTTTGCATGACTTGCTCTTAACAAATCTTGTTGACTGCTGTCCACCTCTTGGGCTTGCAAGCAGTTTGCTTGATACTTTTTCCAGAGTTTTCCAGGTTTGGAAAGCGGTCATCCTTCCACCTCTTTCTCCTTCTTTCCTCTGTTCCTCATTTTAAACATATAGCCAGTCTTAATACTGCCAAAGGGATGCCTGCTCCATGAAAGAGTCTAGAGGGAAATGATGAAGGAAGATACATCAGAACTTCAAACTGGCACATCAGGACTGGCCAGGCCTGTGAGACTCTTGTCCCAGCTCCAAGTCTCCAATCCATGGGTTGACTCTAATGTGGCATAAGGCAGAGGACATTGAACTACTAATGTATGGGTAAATTTGAATTACACTTTCAAAGTGCTCACCTTTAAATGTCAGTGTTTGGAGAATAATGTCTGGCTAGCAGAAATTGATGACTCCTGTGCCAAAACCTGGAAAGACCAAGTATTTTAATATTCAGGCATATTAGACTTCCTGTAGTGGAGAGTAATTGATTTAGGAATAAAACATCTATGTCCTGGCATTTTGTTATGAATCTTCTCCTGATTACTGCTCTGCTTTATGGCTTTCTTGAGATAAAATGGTGCATTACACCATGGGTCTCATTTATCTGATGTAATTTTCAAAGTAAGTCATGCATGCTTTTGCAGTATATGTGTACTTCCAGGCCAGACTGCCTTGAGCAGTCAAATCAAATCAAACTGCTCCAAGCTCTGTACTGTGAAGGATCTAATCAGCCCCAGAAAAGGGCAAATTCTCCTGCTAAACTTTTCCCCTCTCTCACCTTTCCCCTGACTGGCAGGTTTTCTCTCCAGTATTACACTTCCTGGCTCCCATTCAGGCTTCATTTTCCAGCAGCCCACCTGTCACCAGCTCTGTTTTCCCAGATATAACATTTCTGTACATCAATGTTCACTATTTGTGTCACATTTAGCTTTAATCCCTTCTTAGACTTTTGTGCGAGGCCTTTGCAGTCAGTACCTGTTGCAATGGGGGTCTTGTAACATTTGCTTGCAAACTTGGTTAGGCAACCTGATTGTGTTTGATGGAAGTATCTTGAGTAAACAGCCTGTTATGTACTTGGCCACTTGCTCAAGAGGTTGAACGTTGCATTACTCATTTACACATGGGATGTTTTGAAAATAAAACCCAAAACACTGCCTTCTTATCAGATAGTGTTTAACTCATTCATGTTTGCAAAGGATGATTCTGAAATTCGCTTTCTGCAGTTCCTTTCCTCTTATGACTGTTTATGAAAGGTGACCCAGCCTATGACTACCTCAGGGAGGTAGCCATAATTAATCAAAGCACAACTGAGGTGCTTACATCCCGCCTATCTGAAATTTCCCTCTAGTTTCAATTGAACAAGGTTTTCCTTTCCACTTCCTAGCCTAAATTGTTGGTCTGGAACGTTAAATATTTGCCACAGATCTCTCCAAAGCTGGCTGTACTTCATCAGGAGATAAAGCGACCTCTGGGAACTATTTGTGACATTTTCAAGAGGTTCTGAAATCCTACAAGGAGGGGGAAATAAGGTTCTGTATACAGAATAAGATTTTTTCCTCATTATTAATTAATTAGCATTATATTAATTTTTCAAACAGATAAACTGAATCAGAAAATCCTCAGCCTTATCTGTACACCTAAACTAGAGACAGCTGGAACTGAAGAACACTTTCAAAGATTTGACACTAACACCATGATTCCCAATAAAAAGGTTCAAAAGCCCAACTGGAGCGCTTGCAACATAAGCAGGGTCATGAGTCTGACAGAAAACTGACTGTAATCCAGGATTTATCCTAGTCCTGGGGTTGTGCTGAATGACCAGCACAGCAGGAAAGAGTTTGAGGAATGCAGTCTTCAAGTAACTAGGCTGATCAAAAGAAAACATGCTAAATCATATCAAGTTGCATTTGAAATCTCCCTTGCTATTCATCTTATGTCAAAAGAGCAATAGGTAAAGAGATGAAGAAATAGGAAAAAGATATATTTTGCTAACAGAAAAAAAAAATCCTATAATGATCCTCAGCTTAAAAAAAAAACCAAACAGATTTTTGCTATAGCATGAATTAACACTATTTAAGGAATCAGTTCAAATCACCTGCTGCCATGATTCTTGTGCTGTGGACCAGGTGTACAGCAGCCAGAGCTTACAATGC
Organism: Actenoides hombroni; assembly: GCA_024336885.1. Taxonomy (NCBI): domain Eukaryota; kingdom Metazoa; phylum Chordata; class Aves; order Coraciiformes; family Alcedinidae; genus Actenoides; species Actenoides hombroni. Next base: position 4,078,461 of record WUAM01000217.1, on the reverse strand, counting down.
TCCAACAGACCCAAGCCTCCATTTTCAATGATTCCTGTCCTTTTTCCCTCCCTGACTCTCAAGGATTCCACTTTCTATCTTGGCAATTTTCTCTGAAAAATGTTGAGTAGCCAATTTTCTTTACTCTCACATCCATCTGGCCAGCCACAATAAGCCACAAATTTCAATAACTGCAATAAAGATAAAATAAAACAAACAAACAAAAAACCTAACCCAAACCACCATGGAAACAGCAAAGTCAACTACTCCTATTGAATTCTACCAGCTTTACACAGATCCCTGGGGCCAGGTTTTTAAGTGTTTATTATGCACAATTACTGTTGGTTTTTTGTGTTGTTGTTTGGGTTTTTTTTAAAAAAAGGTGCATATTGGGTGCTGAGCACTCACCCTTTTTTAAAGATCCAGCATACACAATTAATCCAAGGAACAATTGTGCAATCCTAATTGCCTGTTTACACACACTTAAATAAGTGGTCACAACCAAGGCTATGTCTATACCGGTAAAATAAATGTGCTTGGGACCATTTCTGGCCCTGAGGCTAACTGGCACGGAACAGCGTGCCCGTACAGTTAAATTCCCTCACCCAACAAAACAGGGTAGCCGTATTCAACCTGCCCACTGAGAGATGAACAGCCCATGTTGACTCCCAGACAACGGTGCCTGGGAATTGTTTGGAACCCTGCTAGTTATCGCTGGCCAGCTCTGCACAATGGAACATTTTAACTATTCAATAGCATGGATGATTGTGTATCAGGGCCCAGGAATGTGTGCTGCTTAATATACTAATATGGACGTAGCCTGAGAGTCAACTGTGACCTGAAAACTTTTTGTAGGTGGTAATTATTTTTTTTTTATACAGAACAAAAATAAATGTCCCACTGTAAAACCAATGAAAGCTGCCTATGCCTCTCTAAGGACTTCATTCAATTCTGGCTCAGCTGCTAGAAAATATGTATTTATAGTGCATACTATTAGTATTTATGTTGCAGTATTGCCAAGGAAAGCCAGTCAAGGACAGGGACTCTTGCATGAGCTGCAAACACAAAACAAGATGTATCTACTTCAAAGGTTCTGGGACATAAGTGTTCCAGCAAATCCAGGATATATTATCAACATCTACAAGACTAACTGCATTGGCTGTCACAGATAGATGGGAGCTTTCTCTGCCCTTGCTAATCCCAGGGTTGGATGTGTGGGAAGCATGGTGTTGAGAGATTCATTCGTGCTGGCCTGGAGCCAGGTCAAGTCCAGATGTAGTCTAGACAAATCAGGCTATAGCTGCCAAGAGCCACAGCTTGGGATCTCATAGGCAGTGCAGTGTAAATACAGCCCTGCTTCTCCGACCTGGAGCTAGCCAGACCCTTACTGTGCCCCATGGGTGTGCCAGCTGGGTCTCAGCTACCTCGGGCAGCCCCGTGTTGAACCCTGTTTCATAGCATAGATGTGCTTGTGCTCCACACTAATCTCCTGGTGCAGCTCCTGGCCACCGCAGTCCACATTAGAGTGACTGGATCGGTGTGAGACTACCTGCCTTCAGCCAGAGCTCAGTGCAGGCTGCAAAATTCTCCCATGGAGCTGCCCCAGATATTTCTGTGCTATGGGCAGCACCACAGGACTGACCAGAGCATGAAGACATGTGTCAGCATTGGGGAGAGCTCATGGTTAACGCATGTGGCTGAGGCAGTGAGTGACAAGTTTTCAGCTTCGCAAAACTAAATTAATCCTGGTGCTTGGGCAAAATTTATATTTTATACCAAAATAAGAAGATTCTTTGCCCTTTATCATGTCCTTTGAATATTGCTGATTTTTTTTCTTTTCCTCTCTAATTCCAATGCTTCTGAAAGAGCTCAAATTAGTATTATTTACAAATATGGCAGGAGATGTCTTAGCATGCAGTGTACTGGGGTGTCTGTGCACCAGATGGAGGCAGAAATGCCACCGCTTCAGGACTCTCCCATGAATCTGATGGTCTTGACGTTTGTGTTAAGCTCTGCCTAGAAGAAAATTGTTGTATTCAGGACCCCCTACCCACTCTCACAGTGAATGAACTCAATCAGGAGCCACCACTGAGCCACACATTGATTGTGTTTAAAATGCGTTTTCAGGTACAGTAACATGGCAGGGGCTGTAGTGCAGTGCTTCCAGGAAAGGGCAATTCCCACTCAAACAGGTACCTGGGAAGAGGAAAGAGGATTGGCTGTTGGTTTGTGAAGGACAGTATGGGAGTTCTCATCTGACAGCGACAGAGCTGAGCCCCAAGGAGGTGAAAAAGGGCTTAATTCCACCAAGAGCTATCTGACTATCCTTTGAAAAAGGAAGAAATCAAGTAGTTGCTGGGAAAATAGGTAAATGCTGCCAAGGCTTCTTAATGCATTTCCAGGGGCAGTCAGGCTCTACCCCCAACCCACTGGGCAGATGGTCTTTCCTAGATGCCTGAGGGGTGTAAGAGCCATGGAAAGATGGCAGCCCCTGCACCTCCACATAGGGAGAGGCAGCACATGTTGGAGGTGCTCAGGGCAACTTCTACAGCTTCATCTTGGTCTCCACCTCCACCCTTTAGAAATTAGTCCCCTCCACCCTTTAGAAATGAGTCCTAGCTATTTTTTTCCACTGTGCATCAGTGTGTTTGCATCTCAGGTCATGCTGGCTGGCACTGCAGGCAATTTTGAGATAACTGGGAAAAATATGGCTTTCCTCACCCAGGAGTGTGGTGAGTGAGCAAAATGGGGGTATTCGTACACCTTGGCAAGCTTCCTGGTCTCCAGCATGCTGCTGGAAAGGTCTCCTTGTCCAGTCACCCCACCTCCATGAAGGTGTCTTCAATGACCAGGGGAAGTCTCACTCACAATGCTGCAACTGTGCTCGAGCTTTGAGGGTCCCCAGGAGGTGGTCCCAGCCCCATCATATCTCTTCTGGTTATTACTCTGACCATGGTCTCAGCATTCTCTGATGTGATTTCAGTGGGTACATATCAGGCTCTCCAGAATAAACTAGCCATTGCCACTATAAAGAGATGGCTGGCAATTCAGTCCTGTGCTGGGACCTCAGGAAGATGCAGTGGTGTGTGCCAGCTGCATATCTGGATTTTGTTGCAGTTGTACTGCTGCAGGGGTTAGAGTTTCTCCTTATTATCCCAGAGACTGGCTATAATTACAGCATGGAGAATGCTGTTACTGATAAATACAGATGTCAGGACATTATTCCAGGGCTGTAGCCAGGTAGGGCTTCCTGGTTGCCCGTTGAGCTCAGTACCTCAGCTAACGTGAAGTCAAGCATTGAGTTTCAGCTCCCCTGCCTCTAGACACCCCTGCACCCAGAGGGGATTTCTATCCACGTCTTCATTGCCACTGCTCCTGCTGCTGTCCGCAGTGCCTCCGAAGGGTAATGACCTGCCTTCCTCAGGGAAATGGCCTGTTCAGGGGAGAAGACACAGGAGCCCAGCACTGGACTCTGCCCTTCCCAGAGCATCCTCAGTAAGATGCTTTCTGCCTTGTCCTTTGCTTATTAATCATAGTAATATTTTTTTTTTTTTTAATTTTTTTTTTTTTTTTTTTTTTTTTTCTTTTTTTTTCTTTTTTTTTTTTTTTTAAATCTGATGTGATACAATGAAAAAAAAAAAAGGAGTGGGCCTCTTCCTGCAAATGACCTTAAAAATCTAGCAGTGGACAAGAAAAAACAGTTGGCAACAGGCAGGTGGCATGTGAAAAAGAAAGTGGAAGAATATTTTCATTAAGTAGAGCATCCTTAGAGAAGGCATTTTTTCTGTCTAATATTTTTGGTTTGCTTTGTTTATGTAAACTTTCACAGTTCCATGTTCTCTTTTCAGGAAAGTTTAATATCTAATGCAATTACTTACAGATGTCTTATTTTCTTTCCAGCATTCTCTTTCTCCAGAAAGGTTTATGATGGGAAGTGCTGCTGTACTCTTTTTGAAATCCTTCCTCAGCTTCCTCAGACTCACTTTCCTCTCCCCATCTTGATGGAAGTATTAATGTATCTCACTGAACGTTACTTAAATAGTAATTGATCTTTATACCTTTGAGCCCCTTTTCTGATAGCGACCACATTTAGGGCCATTGTGAAACTTTTTTGACCTGATTATGTGCTTCCAATCAGCTGTGCACCGGGTGCCCAGAGTGCCGGCTGATGGAGAAGTCGCAGCTTAGAGCTCAATTCTCGTCACTGACAGCAGCTACACACAGGTAGGCAGAGGTGGATTTAGCCCTTCATGATAAATTTGCCTTATTTCTTATTTTTCTCTTTCAACTTCCATCTTTCTGTTTGAGATGGTACATGTTCCCAGATGCTTTTCATATGCAGGACAAGTTCTTGCTGCGATCATCTCACTCTGAGTGAGAGTTCAGTAGCAACCATAGCTTTTTGTATTTTAAATGTGAATTTCAGCCTTGGTTAAGCGAGAAATTAATTCTGACCTGCCTTCTGTACCAAACCTGCAAAATGAATGGCAATTAACTCTGGGCTATTAAACTCAAAAAGGCTTTTCTTGCAACTTCTGGGAGTTGACCTGGAACTTCCTTTACAAAAGGGAATGAAAAGCAAATCCAAATCTGCAGAGGATTTTTGGGGCCGATTTTTTTTGTGGGGGTGGAAGGGGAGTGGAGAATGTGAATATTATAATATCCTGTCTTCTGGTTAATTTTTATCCTCCTCAGGTTTCTGTCAGAAGTAATTGCCACAGTTTCTAGGCCCAAGGCAGCCCATGATATTAGTTGCTGTCTCTCTTTGACAGTCCCGTTACTGATAGGTTTTTCAAGTTCTCCCTAAAGACAAAGTTTAGATGAACAGAAAGATTGCTGGTTGTGGGCAGTTCTTTGTACAGACTTGTGCTTAATACCTACCAAGTTTTCTTTTCAGTTGTTTTTATTTTTACCTTTTTGTGTATGTGTTGTTTTGGTTTTGGGGTTTTTTTCCTCCCATGTCAATGCCTGTGCATAGAATGATTTTCCATGTCTATTTTCTGCTTTTTCTTGTTGGAAGTGTAATCAAAAAGCAAACAAGCAAACCCTCTTCCAAAAATAAGTACATAGCTGTTACAGAGACTGAAGACCTGCAGGGGGATATTTTTGCTTGCTGTGCTCAGCATCCCTACATGCATGTGCAGTTTCTCTTCTGGCTGGGCCTTTTGGCTGTGTCTGACAGGCACTGAACCCTTGGCTCTTGTTAACTGATGGTCTGTCCTTCAGGTTCTTTCCTTCTACCTATTTGCTTCTACAGTATTGAAACAATTGCTGTAGCATTCTGACTCTAACTGGAAATAATCTTTTTTGTGTAGGCAGTGTAACCTACATCTAGGGTAGGTGCATTCTCTACAGACAGATTAATAAAACAAAGATATTTAGTAGATACTAATATAACCGACTGAAGCTATTTATTATAGAATAATGGATAGAGAAAAACAAAATATATACTTCAAAACTGTTAGAGGTTTAACACTAAGATTACTCAGCAAAGCTGGGGGGAATTGTTATTTGGGGTTTTTGAGCAGTGACTGTGTTATCCAGTGAAATTTGCTAAGCTATTTACATGTATTAGCTTTGCTCTGTATACATTAAACATTCAGTTATCCCCACCTAACACTCATACACTGCAAAACCTTCTGTATACAAGGTGAGATGGGCACACTGATTGAAGGCCCAATGATTGACTGAGCGGTAGCATTCTCAGGGCTTCAAGAAAAGTTTTCACTTGACGCTCTTTCCCGCAGGAGTTCACATTTGCTGTTTTATCTCTGGGAGTGAGCTTAGTGACAGGCACACATTGAGAGTCAGGGAGAAATGCCATGGGAGCTGCTTAACAGCATTCAGATGCAGAGATGGCATTTGATTCCCAGGCTTCTTTGCTGCAGCTGCTTTATAAGAAATCTAAATCAGGAAACTCTACAGGGTATCAGAAAAGCAGACCTCTGATCTGCGTTTTCTCACCATTAAAAACTGAGTCCTGCTTTTGAAACAATAAGCAAATCTAAAGGTTATTAAATAACTCCTATTCATTTCACTGGAATCTGTGAAGTGGCAGAATAGCAGGTGCATGGACATACAACCGTGCATGATAGGACAGCAAGAGTTCTCTGACAAGATGTTAACAGGTTGTCTGACATACTCATTGTAGCTGTTTTTATTTAATGTAGAAATTGTGTTAGCCTAATTCCTACATGTTGTTCAGGCAAAATGATCTGGATGTGTTTTAAATTGGGTGCCAGCCTTTTGAAATGGTTCCCGGTACCCATGTTACAGGTATCAAATACTCTGTTAGAGATAGCTGAGCTTGAAATATTTCTTTTGCATTTTATTTTTGTATATATTCATGCTAGTTTTTATTTATAAATATCTGGAGGTGGGTAATTGAAGTTCTGTAGCAATCCTTTTTCTTTTCCTTTAGATGTATAGGGCTTGAAAAATCTAAAATACCTTAGGAATAGAAATGTTAATGTTATGTTGATACTTTGTTTTTTCAATAGAAAGATAATTTTTTTGTGATTCATTTGCTGCTGTGAAATTAAGTCCCCAGAAATGAATGCAAAAGCAAATGGCTAGATGAGAAAGGTGATAAAAATGTAAGCACCGCAGCTGTAAGATAAGGTACTCTATGATGTCAGAACTATGAATTGTTGATGAAGTTTGAAGTAATTCCATTTTGCATTATATTTTTAATTCTCATATAAAACAATTGATTTGAATGTGGAACCTTTGAAATACAAAGAATTAACCTCACCTTTCAGACAAGATGCTTAAGGTTAAAAATAATAGAAACATAAATCTTGTGTAAGTCTTATTAAAAAAGAAATATCTGCACTATCTGAGTTAGATTTCTTTCAACCAAAAACTCCTATTCTGAAATGCTACCTTTCTGACAGTGTGACAAATTGCTGGAACAAATGCTAAATAGTTAAATGGACAAGTGATGGATGGCCTCATAAGCCTTGCAGGGCAGCCTGTGTAAGATACTAATTGGTTCCGTGGAACTGGTTTTAGTCAATAAATTCACTTGAGAGATTTTTTTTCTGTGTGTGTGTTGGATATCTTTAAAGAATTCAGTGCTGTAGGTGACAAACCACTTGCAATGTATTAGGCCACCAACAACTGTATTTGGTCCACTATACCATCTACCTTCTTTCAAGGATATAACCTACTAAAAATCTATTATTGATGCATTGCTGTCTCTCAAATGCTTCTGAATTATGAGTTTATTTGGAAGTCTCCAGGATTTTCCAGTGCTATAAAATGCCCATCGTAACTTTTCCACAGCTTTTGAAATTGTTCTTTTTTTCCCTTTTTTTTTTTTTTTTTTAATCCCTGGAATAGGTTTTGCCACCATTGCTCACTTTGAGCAATACTTTCCGTATTAGTGAACTCCCCTTGTGAAAAATTTTGTCAAGGTGAGCAAAGGTGATTAGACTTTGGCCCTTGGGATCAGTGCCAGGAAAGATCTGAGCAGCCACTTCTGAATTGAATTTTGAGACGAGGAGTTTTCAGGAGCTTTGACGAGTTTGAATTTAGACCATAGTTGCTCCTTGTTCTGAAATTCCTGAACTTCACTGAGCTCTCCTGGTTCAGCTGTGGCATTCTCGAGGGAGTTCAGTACTTGTGTGTCTGTGCATACCCCAGAGCATCCCTCTCCTGGGCAGTGTTAGCAGCTTGTGCAGGTTATATCTGAGCTTGAAAGGACCAAAGCCCCAGGTGGTGTCTTTGTACACTGTGTCAGCAGATCCACAGGCCTGTGAGGGTGGTGACACAGCACATCTCTGTGTCCCTGCTCAGCCTAAGATGGACTGTGACATGGCTGGGGTGCAAGGTGCCAACTGGGGACAGGAATGCTGGCAATTGGACCCAGGTCTTCGCAGGCAAGACCCCAGCTTGTATGCTGCTCCAAAGTATGGGAAGAGAAGCATTTTGCACTTGTTGTGGTCCAGGGCAGATCAGCTGAAGGGCTGAAAATGCTCACCCCTTTGTTTCCCAATGACTAGTGGTAGGTTTTTGGTAACTTCCCCCTCATCAGTCTGGCTGCTGTGTGAAGCACCTGCTCTCCTACTGCTCTGCACAGGATGGTGTGGCCCATAATGTGACCTGTTACCTTCATTGTCAGACACTGAAAAGCGAAGCCCTGAAGCACTTACCTTTTGAATCCTTCATTCCTTTGTTGAATATGACCTAAAGAGATTTCAGTGGGAATATGAGACTTAGAGTTTGTTCTTAATTGCTTTTGGTTTGGGATTTCTGACTTTTTTTTTTTTTTATTGAGGTGTGAGGGATTTTTGTTTCTTTGGTGTTTTCATTTTTTTTCCTTCATTTTCATCAGTGCTAAGACATTTTTGTTTTTCATGGATGCTTAAAAAAACCCAAAACTAAATGCCCTTCAATAAATGATCCATGAGGAGGGGGAAAAGGGTTGAGATGGTTTCACAGTTTTTCACAGCAATTTCCTCTTTAGTAATGTAGAATTGATTAATTCTGAAAACAGCAGGATTTAGAACTCTATTCACTGAGACAAATGAAAACTCTGAAATTAATTTAGAATTTAAATAATGCTAAACTTAAGGGACAAATCAGCTTCAGGTCTCAACTCCATTTTGATCTCAACTTCATTGCCAAATAAAGCTTAATTTTTGTGCGGTGACTAAAAGTTAATGAGTTATCTTTCTGGTTGCATTCTCTCATATATATGAGAGAATATATGAGATGTTTCATAATTAAAGACTATATTTCATCTGCTGTATATTTAAACCAAATTTAACTAATTGCACATACTAGCTACCTTAATAGCAAATAATTGGATAGAGCAAACAAGGTATTCCTAGAATGATCTGTATCAAAAGGCATTAAGAAAAGGCTGCACCTCTGTCAGTGTTTGTACCTAGGCTGTCTGAATATATACGAACTTTAAGAAAACTTGGTGTGAACAAAAAATTTGTGCAAATACCTTGATATATTTTCAATGCAATACAGTATAGTCTAGCCTGGTAGAATACATACTTAACTGGAAATAAAATGTGGTACTTTGGAAGACTATGAACATAAAAAAATCTGTAGGGCCCTTGTAAAGCTCCTGGGAGGAGGCAGATGTCTCAAGTAGAATTTACTGCATGTGACATAAAACCCATCCCTAGCTTACCAGTACAAGAAAAACTTGATTTGTCACTATGGAAAAGTAAATTCAAGTAGTTATGTGACAATATTAATAGCTTTTTCCTTAAATCCTGACATATAATTATATTTTATGACAAAACAAGCAAACAAACCAAGCCTAGTGAAAGCTTATATTGTGTAAATTCTCTGCATAGAGATAGCAGCTTTCCTGTGTGGGTTAGCTGATTGAGGTATGCAATGAGTTGAATAGATTTGTTGTTGACCCAAGCAAGCAAGAGCTGAATCATAGGAGTTCAAAGCCATCCTGTGAGGGGAAACCTTCTGGATTTGTAGCCATCTAAGAATCAAGAGATAAATACCTTCTTACATTTAATTGGACTCTGTGGCTCCACAGCAAAGGCCCATGGGTCCCTCTGGAGTAAATTTATAACTACTATTTTAATTATTAATACAAAAGATTGTGACTATACACAAAAAAGAACAAGCAAATGTTATGTGATCTCCAATACTCATATGTGTATTTATGCTTGCAGAAAAGACTGAGTTAGGCTTACTTAGAATATAGAGCCATAAAGCTTAACTACTGAATCAACCAAAGACTAGAAATTTTCTGTGCAATCAAGGTAATTTTTATAAAAGCACTTGGTCTTTTTTGTTTAAAGTTGCTTTTGAACTCAACTTCTTTTGAATTATTTTTTTGTTCTGTAATATAACACACTTTGCTAGACATCACATGTAGTGAATTGTTTACATCAACCTGAAATACCAGCAATGTGCCCCTTAAAATGCTGTTAATCTAGCAATCTGCAAGTGATGCTGTGCTAAATGAAAAGACAGAGCACACCAGCTATGAAAAGAGTGCACAGAGCACTCCACGTGTTCACCAGACCACAATTTAATTGTTGTGAAGTGGCTTTCAGGTTTAACTACCAACATCATTTTGCTTGTAAGTCAGATGGAGATGAGGGTCTCATGCTCATCTGGACACTGGAAATCTCTCATTTGAATTTGGTGTGCAAATAACTTGTACTTATGTATGTATAAAAATCAATAATGTAAACCTCAAAAGGCTTTCAGTTTCTGTAGAAAATTTAATCACCTCAGAAAGGAAGAGTAATTTGTACCTTGGGTACAGTTGATACAGAAACTGCTCTGAAAGCTGCCCTCATTTTCCAAAGTTTCCCGTCTAGACTTGAACTTTAAAGCTTTAACAGGTTTAAAATGAAGAGTTTACTTTCAAATGGCTTATGAAACACTTAGGTGATAAGCTGATATATTTGCCACACTTGTATATTTAGGAAGCCATGTGTTTATAAAGTGTTGTATCACATCTGTGGGAGAGACAGCAGCTGTTCATAACTTTAAGAAATCTGCTGACCTGCTGGATTCATTAACAGTTTAGAGTTATTGCCTAACCTGTTTAAAAAGGGTATTTTTAGGAGTTTATAAATGTGTATCTTTTCAGAAAACTTGAACGTGCAATGTTAGAAAAGAAAATGAGGAGACTGAAAGACTAAAACTGCCAAATGTCAAACTTGCAAGGACCTATTGAAATCCAGGACAAAATCCAAATTCAGGTAAATTCTTAAGCTACCATCTGTTCTGTTCACAAGTATCTTTTAGATACTATAAATATACCATACAGTAACAGCTTTCCAGCTGTGAAGAACCCATTTGCCTGACTGTTCTTTTAATTCCTCTATAAAAGTTTGGTTTTGAAGTTGGCCATCTGCCTAAATGCCAGTGTGACAGTCATTAATAAAATATAATATAAAGAATAAATTAAAATATCTCCTAAAATTAATATGAAAAAATGTTCTGTTCAGCATAGCAGGAAATACAATAGCATGGAGAAACTGAGCAGTCTGAATAGGTAATCATAATTTTGAGATATGGAGATAATAAAGGAGGCACTTGGGATCTGGTCCAGCAAGTCTTTGTGCTTGACTATAAGCCTGTGAGTAACCCCATTCTTGGCTTACTTGCACATAAACTTAACACTAAGCATATTATTTGAAAGAAATAGTTTTTACATTCTGGCACAGCTATATAGTTATCTAAGATTTATTTTATTGTTCAGTATAACCCTTAGTAGGTACAGTTTTATTGGGAAGGCAAGAAGACTGTATATCCCCCTTTGTCACCACCGTGCTCTGTGATTATGCCAACCTACAGCTTAGAACTGTAACCACATGGCCTCGCAAAGCTAGATCTGGGCTATGTCTAACTCCTCCTGACAGAGAAGCCAAAGGGCAGACTGCCTGGCAGGATTTCCCCATTAAGTATTTTATAAGCGCATATATGCATTTTTTGCCCTGTACCAACCAAGACAGACTGGAGCTGTGTCTGCACGTGAAGCTGCACAGGGGTGTTAGCCTGCTGCCATACGTGAGTGATACATTTCCTACAGACTGAGAGTTTGCAGAACATGAGTATACCATATTTTTAATATAGGCAGCATATAGCATATATTCATTGCTCCTGCTGCTCCAGCAGCCTGGCTTAGGCTAAGCATGAAGAGTGTTAAGGAGATGATAAAGGCAAGTTAATCTTGCTAGTCATAGCTGGTAAAACAAGGGACAATGGCCACAAGGGACAACCTGGGAGGTTCAAGCTGAACAGTGGGAAAAGCTTCCTTGCAAGGAAGGTAGTACAACACTAGAAGAGGTTGTTCATAGAGGTTGTGGGATATTTCTTCATGGAAACTTCCTGGAAGTTTTTGGGATGTGTTAACGCTATGGCTGGCCAGGTCTGGCATTTGTGGTCTTCTTGAAAGTGAGAAATTGGACTACAAGACCTTTGGACACATCTTCCAACTGACTTGAGTAGTGCTTCCTCAGATCAAAGTGCTCTCTCTAGCAGAGATCAGGAGTAGGCACTTAGGAAAAAGCAAAAGACAAGACATACATATTTTCCTCAATATTTTCCTATCATCTGGCAACAAGGGGTCAGACATTTCCCAAATGTAAGGCGTTGTCTTTGTATTTATTTAATAAATATGAAAAAGTTTGGTTGAGATGTTTTAATTATTCAGTAGTTATTTCATCTGTGTGATATACCAGAATTGACCTTGTTTTAGAAAGAGTTTTAGTTTTGATATTTAATGAAAGTGTATTTTTATGAGAAAAATGTAACAAATTTAATTACATTTTCCTGGTGCACTCTGACAGCTCTGCCTCACTGCTATTTTGTGGGTAGGGAGAAAAAGATGTTCAAATTCCTGTTTATTAGTCAATTGCTTGAGTTCCTCTGCACTGCCCCTTGGACCTCAGTGCGCAATCTTTTAAGTCAGCTGTCTAGGGAAAACCAATCTTGATCAGTCTCATAGTCCATGCCTCAGTAACTGAATTAAAACCAGGTCACTGTTATACCATTTCTAGCAATAAAAATGGGCAGCTCTGATTCAGTCTCTTCTGAGGCTTAGTTGGGATTTTAAGGTTTGCAGCATTTTCTGCAATTGCTGGGCGCTGTATCACTTGCGTGTCTCCTCCTGTACCATGTATATACATTTTTTTTAAGTGGGCACTGGGTTTTTCTCCCGCATGCTTCAATACCTGAGTCTGTTTCATTACATTATTTTAGAAATCTGCTGTGATTACTGCCTAATCCCTTTGTGCACATCTCTTGGCTTTCTCCTGGAAACAGGGATTAACCTTCTGTGGAATTCTTCATCTAGCTAGCCATGGAGTATGAATCACTTCTTCTGATGGTAAAATGCTTTACTGAACTGTGTGGAGCCTGCCATCAGAGATGCAAAGAGCCTCCTTTCTCCCTCCTGTTGCACAGACTGGTCTCAATGTCATTGTCTCTAACAGTGATTTTCTTGGGCAGAACATTTTCTGTACTTTGTAGCACTGGAGGCTCAATAACGCGCATTGTAATCACTCAGATGTGCTCAGCAGCAGCTTGTTGTGCCACTTGCTAATGGTGTCTGCTTGGGCTGCACATCCACCCTTCACCTAGTAGAGAGCTAATGGGTCTATCTGGGCAGTGCACAGGAGTCACCTCTGCCAGGCTCTTCTGGCAACTAATTTCACATGGGTGCTGCTCCCAGACCACCTGCTGAACCATCACACCCAAGTGGAGTCCAGTTACACTGGAGGATAGTGCCCTGTTTGTGTTTTCTTTACTCATTGGATGCTCATTCTGAGACCTCTGGCTATTCCTATTACGCAGCAGTATATGAAAAGTATCTCAAGGGTTTCTGTGTGTGTATCAAATCTAAAAAGATGATGTCGTGCCTCTAATTACGATCTGAAGGTCTCCTTTTCCATTTGCTTTTATCTGGACATTTTCTTACCAGCTCTTTATCCCTTGAAAACAAATAAGGTCCCTTCGAGATGGACAAATATTTCAAGTAGGAAACATCAGTTGCATATATTCAGTTCTATAATCTCTCAGTTCCTTGCTAAGTCCTATGGGAATTTGGTGGATACTCTGCTTATGTACAATCAGAAGCATAATTTAGGAACTATCAGATACATGTGTATATAGATACCTACACACACCCCATTGCTTTTTTTTTTTAAAAAGTAAATCCTTCTCTTTATATCAGCCTGCTTATGTACTTGATATTGTAAGGATGAAAGGAAAGAAGGAAAAGCCCAAAACAAACCACCAGAAAACTGATCCAAGAAGCCAAAAACTCATGTGTAAATAGGAAAGGCCACTGTGAGCAGCAGTTATTTTCTATCTTCTATTTTTTTGTGTGTTATGGATAATTTCTAAAGTTACTGGGGTAGTAGGGAAGTCTTTTACTTCAGGTAACATAACTTTTACTATCACTATGTGTTGCAGTGGCACTCAATACCACTGCACTAGTTAAGGGTCTGTGAGAAGTGTATATATCTCTGTCTTCTCATATTGCATCATCCTGAAACTTGACAAGTTGTCAGTGGAGAGGCAATTATTTCTACCAAAATATTAAGAACATAACTTACATTGCTAAAGTATGTAGTGCCATGAGAATATATGGATTTAGGAGAAACTGATGAGGTGGTTGGGATTTTTTGCTTTATTTTGCTCCAACTGTAAAACTTGTATTTTGATTCTATAAAATTAAATTTTGCTTGCTGTTACTTGAAAATGAGGTTTAATTGTGCTCAAGGGTGAGGGAGGGGGAATGACACAGTGAAAGCCTAAGAGAGCTGAAAAAAACCCAGAGTGCCTGGCCAGAAAATACTGTTCTATCCTATGAAAGAGAGACGATATTATTTCCAGTTTGCAGATTGTTGTTGATTTTGAGAGCAGCCGGCGTTAGAGGAAGAGGCTGTGTTTCCCAGCAATGACTCACTGGATCTCACGAGCAGCAGGGAGAGCGGGTGTGAGGAGAACCAGGAGCAGTTGTTAGGAGCTGGGCGGCCAAGCCTATTAGCAGACTGTAGCTTGTTATTTTTACTTTGCAAACTCCCAAGACTGAGCGGTTTGGAAGAGTGACACAAGGACCAGGGAGCCAAAGGAGTGGAGAGTGTGTTTGGATGGGCAAAAGGAGTCTGGGGAAGAAGAGTGAAGGCATCTTTCAAGTTGCCTGATAATGTACCAGCTGAAAGGTGCAATTTGAATCATCAGTGAAGTGTATTGAAGTAGTAGAATGAACAGTTTAACCAATTGAGAGTAAATGAACTGCAAATACAAATTTAAGATTACCCTGTATTTCAGGATAGTTCTTTATGCAAAGAAAGCTAAGTGGCCTTAGCAAAGTTGGTAATTTTTAGTTCTTTATCAGGAATTAGCTTTAAGAATGCTGATTTATATAAATGGATGATAACAGTTTTCTTCTTAAAAATCTTCAGGGTATAAAAATTACTTCGTTTCTACTTTGATGTAAAATTTAATTTGAACCTTTCTTCCTTCCCTTCATAAAACTGGAGAAAATTAATCTGCATTATTTAACAGAAGTGCACGTATTGGTAAAGATGTGGGATTTTAAGATTCATGTTCCTATAGCAGAAGTGTCTCATTTGCTGGCTTGGAGTTCCAATGCTTTCCTCTTGCACCTCAGCTAACCTACTGAGGCTGTTTCTTAGAGCGTGGATGAGCCAAGTTCAGTTGTCTGCTCTATTGGTCTTCTGTGTTCCAGATGATCTTTATACACCTTGCTTCAACACTGGCTCTGCTGCAATTATCCTATTGTAATAGTTTTGCTTAATATTGGACAATGAAATAGAAATTTGAAGAGTTGGAGAGCTCAGCTGGATTGCTCATATCTCACATGAATATATAGGGACACTGACTGACATGCAAAGTAATTCTTGGTATTTTGAGGAATATTCTGGTTTTGATCAGAAATTTTCTGTGTACTTGCCCAGTAAATATTGAAATTTTGATACTTTTTAAGAGAGGAATTTGGGTCCCCAGTAGCTCTATTATTTTTATTAGAAGCTGAAATAGAAATTGCAACTACTAACATGCAACTACTGACATACAACTCTTCAGAGAATTTCCAAAGGACTTGGTAAAATTTGTGTTCTCTCTTAAATAAAAATAAACATATGAAGAGAAACATGGAACAGTCACAAAAATAAATCTTCCAGATTTATGTATAGAACCTTTATTCCTCACAAATGTTAACAGTCATAGAATTGTAGAACCTTTTTGGTTGGAAAAGACCTTTGAGACCATCGAGTCCAACCATTAACACAGCACTGCATATCTGATTACATCACTATACCACTGGAATGCACGATGGACTGAAAGCAGACTGGCACCATGTAGTCTGTGCTGAGTGGAGGGGAAGCAGCAAGTGTATGGGGGTGAGAGGCTGCAGTGCCTAAGCGGTGACGTCAGGGTTATCCCTGATACGTGGGCTCTTGTATCTGCATGTATGTCTTGAAATCATGAAACTTTTCTACAGCCCCTCTGCCTAGTTCATATTATTTCCCTGCAGAAGAGGGGTCAGCTGCTTAACAAAATGAGGGGAGAAAATCTGAAGAGTTTGTGGGTGCTTGGGGAAGGTGCATTGGCACGTTCATTCACGGAGGTACAAACATACGCAGATTTTGATGGGTATGGCAGCTGATACTTGTTTGTGTAACAGCTGGGGCCTTCTTTGCTAGCTTTTTCACCAGTGTAGAAGTATTTCATACATGTCCCATGTAGTATAAACACCAGATTGCCTCCCTGCCTGCCAAATTCTCAGGACATTGGTGTCCATGAAGTTGCTCTGAGACTGTTGAGCAATCACGACAGCGTTTGCTGTGTTAGTGTTTGTTCGCAGGATGTGAACATGTTGAAACAGGGATGGTGCATTAACAGCTCACTGTAACATTGAGCTTGCCACTGTTAGTGTGATCTCTCACTCTGCAGAAGGTAACACTGATCTGAATAAGGTTTAAAAGAGAGCCCATCATAGTTAATGAGGATGATAACCTACTCCTTGGAGGATGGCTGAGATCCACAAAGAATGCTTCTCATGAGATAACAACAGCTAGAAGGAAGGAAAGATAAATAATTGCTGAATTTTGTATTTTGTGGCTACTGAGAGCTTTAATGTACTTGGCAATCAAGCTGCTCATACCATGGATTTGCTTCGTTTCCCACTGATCCATTTCCTGCAGTTCCTAGATCAGTAGAATGTGGTCACACTGACGTCTTCTGACTGCATAAACTGTTTGTTTCTTTGTTTTTTCTTACTTAGCTCTTTAACCTCTGTGACCCTCCAGGGTTGCCTCTATTAGCTCCCAAAAGCCTTGCCTTTGAACATCATTTCTGCCATTTTCTGCAAGGAGAATATCTGTCAGTAGTTCCTATTTTTCTTGAGAGTAATACATGTTATACACAATTGCACCTGTAGGTAGAATTCTATTCACTTTTATTTCAATATTGCTTTATTCTCCTGGGCAGTCCAGTAGAGGACATTCTCATACTTGAGAGCTCTTCCACAAATTCTTACTCTTTTGTTGTTTTCTCTTTTATAAAATGCCTCTTAACAATAAAGTTGAATACACATTGTAATCCAAGTTTAAAATTAAGTAAATTACTAGTAATCCCAATAGATGTTCCTAAAATTAAAATGGCTGTTGGAAAACATAAGTGCACATGATGTACACAGGTATTCTGACTAGAAACAGTGTAGAGCCATCATTTGCTAAATTTTTCATATTATGTCCCTATAATACCCAGCAGTGGAAACCTGGAAGTGAGAAAAAAATAAAATGAAGTGGGAAACCTAAAACTGCAGCAGTAGAAATTCAGGATGCACACCAGAAGTTCACACTCTTTCTGCCTTTGTGTGCTAATACTTCTGGTTTGAACTGTTAATTTTTCTTGTGTCTTTAACTCTTTGGCAACCGTTGTTTTTAGGTGTCTATTGCACTGGGAAAAATCCATTGCTTAGTATAAAAGGAGCAGGGGGGAATATTGTTTCCTTTAATCACTGGTCTGTTTTTATACACACACACACAAAAGACATTGTGCCTTCCTAAAATATCTCTCTCCTATTGGATTTTGAGCTTAGTTAACAGCAAACACTTTTAAAAAGTAACTATGTCCCTGTGACACCTTCCTTCTAAACATGACTCCTTCAGTATACACAGTGTGACTGACTTAGAGGGGAGGTGGTAAGAAGAGAGAGTTTTGATTTCTGTTATCCTTGTATAGCCAGGGAAAAAAAAATCTGGGTATTGCTCCAGTTCATACAACATAATCAGAATTCTTAAAAAATAAACAGCTCTCTGACTTGCACCCAGTGAAAACATACAGACTTATCTTGAGATGCACAAAGTTTCTCCTCAGATTGTAGCTCCAGGAATAATAATATATTTTCAGTCTAGGCTTAAAGGTTTTACAGTTGGATGTTGATGGTGAATGCAGATATGACCCTAGGTATCAGATTTTAGCTTATATTTACAGTGAGCTGGAGAAAAAAAAAACCTACTAAAGATAAACCTCCTTATTTTTATGAAGCAAACAACAAATTATAAAAAAAGATATTTTTGCCTATTTCATATTGTGCTTTTTCCTGGGTTTCTTTTTTATTGTAAATGATTATTTTAAAATAAGCAGTAGTGGCTTCACTAAAGTGAGTTTTCATATATGACTTACAATCTAAGAGTAAGTATTCAGTCATGCTATATAGGACAATTTTATGTAGAGAAATTTTATGTCAAATACTGCATGTGTGAGTGATCTGTAAGAGAAATCCATATTTAGTGTTCAGTTGAACTTACATCTTGGTAAATTGTCTTCAGTTTGTGAACTTTTCAATCTGTGTAGTGCATAGAGAGTTCAGTTCGGTTTACAATGGTATATATTTTCAGTGAAAAATTTTCAGAGGTCTACAGCTCTCTGGACTAGTCTGTTGCCTGGGAAACCGCACCCTGTAAATTAGGGTAAGGGGAAAACATGGTTATAAGATATGTAATTTTTATAATTATTACTGTAATTTTCATAATAAACATCCAAGCCAGGACTTGGCCATGGACTTGACAAGCCTTTTCATATTTGTACAGCACCGAGAATAAGGTTGGGACATTTTTTTGTAAGCCACACATAGTTGCATAGGAGATTAACTATTAAGCAAAAATAGTTCTTTTCCAAGTGCATCAGAGTATGTGTTGTAGATATAAAATCTCTTCCTCTCAATATTAATGGCTTGCTGTGTCTTCCTTCTATACAGAGTGGACCGCTGGAGGAACAATTGAATCCCTCCCTCCCAAATCTGCCATAATTGAAAAAGCCAAGAGAGAATAAGGATTGCCTGAACTCTTACAGCTCTGATCATTTTTTATCCTGTAGGTGTCCCCTCTTTTCTTAGCATTTGTACTTTTCAAGAGCATGAGCTTAAATTTTTATAAGGGGTATATAGCAGACAGATTTACTTAATATGTGGTAAAGCACAGAGCATCGATTGTTGAAATTGTTAAAATAGAATACTTAGACTGGGCACTCCAGACACTGAAACTTGATTTGCATACCATTTCAAATGGGAGTTTAGAAATACGCTAAGAGCATATGATCATAAATGTATCATTTTGAACCTACTTTGAAAAAAAGAAGAAAACAAGCTCATGTTAAAATACTAAACAGTATCGCCTACTTTGGCTAATCAACAACACAAATGCTAATTGTTTTTGCAGACCCTAGTTCCTTGTGAGAGATCATTTAGAACATCATTTGCATTGAGGATGATGAAGAAAATGAATGCAGATGTACATATATGAGATACTCGTATAGAGATGGTGAAAGCTCAAGTGAAAATCGGTTTCAGGGAACTTCTTCTCTGAAAGAAGTGCAAGTACCTCATGAGGCACTTCTTCCAAAAACATAACCATCAGGATGCTTTTTTTACAAGAGCAGCCATGGCACTATCTGGACAGCAATGGGTAGATCTGGAATCTGAGCATATGCTCCTAGTCACTGTTTCCAGGTCTGGGTCTCCAAAATATGCTATGCATGGTTAGACCAGTCTTTCATGTCTGCTGTCTCTTTCTTGGCCTTGGCACATGGCTGCTGGTACTCTAGGTTTCCTTGTGGCCAGGATTGCTCACTCAGAGGCCAGCTGCCTGCTTTGTTGTGATGTCCTGAATTGTGCTGAGCACTGGCTTTGCTCCCTGTGATCTCAGGAGAGCTGCAGGTTTCCCAAAAGCTGGTTCCTGGGTCTGGCATCTCTGTATATTCTCCTGCCAGACTTTTGGTTTTAGTGGTGAACTGAATTCTTTGGCTTAAAAAGAATTACCTTTAAAACTGACTCTCCAGTTTTGGTTTTGGACTGACAGCAAGAGAAACTGCAGTTTTTATATCTGCGCATGTGCAGCAGGAGTTCCAGACTCAGACAAGTTTATATGAAGAAACTCACTGAAAAGCTAATGGGTTTTCTGGTAGTAAATCTATTCTTTCTTTGGAGTTAAGCCATTCAGTAACTGTGAGCACTGATTTCTCTGTCAGAGTTTTCCAGGCATGGTCTATGCTTCAGTGTTAAGCTGCTGCTAGAAAATGAATGCTCCAATCCATACTAAAGATTATTTTCCAAATCAAATGGAATTGTGGAATTGTGAAGTTGACGTGGGCATAGCCTCCGAACTGTCACACCTGTGTACAAAAAGTAATAACATAGGACACACTGCAGTCTTCTGGACTGGTGGAGTTTATTTTTGTCTCTGTAATTGAAGGAAGTTAGGGAAATTTGGTATTCATTGCCACTCAGCTTCCTGTTTAATTCCCTGGTGGTAAAATTTTACTTCACCTGGCTGTTACTGTACTACATTTACTTACACTCTCTCTATCCATTTTTTTTGGTGAATATAGTTACTGACAGTACAAAAAGCAGTTTTTTGTGCTTTTAGAGATTCTTTTAAAATGTGTTTTAAGATCCAGGTCCAGTAAGTATTTTCGAGTCATCTTGAAAATTGACATCTGACAGTCAGTCAGACTGAAAATGGTCATCTGACAACTTTTGGATAGTTTGGTGTTTTCATGGACTTTTGCTGGAACACGACACACAATAGCCCAGGGACAATAAGGCAAGTTAGACTGGTCTTAAGTCATAATATTATTGTCTAAAGGTAGTCAAAAAACTTAAGTTACTGAAGTAGAAGTGGCTCCAGCAATCTTGAGATACATCAGTGTAATCCTTTGAATACATCAAAAGAGTTAGTGAAAAGTTGACCATCAAATTTGACTCCAGATGCCATGTTTGTTTTTTGAAATCTGTATTCTAGCTTTTGAGACAGTTACGTTAAACATTTTCCTCATCTTTGATGGTAACACATAAAGCAAAATTGCTTTTTGCTTTCAGGGAAAAAAGGGTGCTTTAGAGATAAATGTGTCTCAGATATTAAGTTTCACAAAGTACGAGTTGTACACAGCTTTCTTTTTCACAGTATCATTCCTTTTAAACAGAATCTCAATTTATGATGGGGAATTTCAGAACTGCTTTAAAGTTTCATTTTATAGTGCTATGATGTTCTCTCTTAAGGCTTTGTGACTATGCATCTCTGGGCAGGTATGGACAGCTCTTATTCAATCTTATTTAATCTTTTTATATTGAATTACTAATTCCATCATATGTTTATGATGGCGCAGATGTCTCTAGGAAAATTGTTTGGTTTTATTCTCTGAAAAAAACAATATATTGAGCTTTTAAAGAATAAGATTCAAAGGTTGGAGAAAAAACCCTCATAAATGATTACTTGTACTTGGAGCACATACAGAGCACCCATTGTGCTGTGAATCAGCCATACTGATTGTGGGGAAATGAGAAATTTAACATAAAATACAATATGATGCTGAAGTACAACACAGGGATATCTTACGTCTCTTAAATTCTGAATGAAAAGAGTAAATACCTGATTAAAAAAACCCCGGTATATCTCTCAGCCGACTGAATTGCTTTCTGAAAGCACATTCATTCTGTGCTACGTAAGCAGCAGTTATTAGCATTAACAGTCAATTTTATCCAAAACATGTATTCTCTGGCAGGCCCGTACCAATAAAACTCTGCTTCAGCTAAGTTTTATATTCTGCTTAAACATATCCCGTCTGCTTGGAGCATCTCATCCTTTGTTCCCAAAATGCTTTTCAGGTTACTGTATTTTTCACCTCCCTTATTTCGGAGTATCATAATTCATTCCCCAAAGAAGCAAGGGTTGAGTCTACCTGAGTCTCAGTCAGGGTCAAACATTAGCATCTACTTAACTGAATGCTCATTTTTTATCTTGATTTAATTGTAGAAATGGAACAAAGGGATAATACCATCTACTCACTATTCTAAATAATTCAAGTCACTTTATTCAGATTCCTAAGAAGTGACTGTTAGCAGTCTGGGACTTGAAATAGCAAGTACTGCTTTATGCTTAACAAAACACAGATAACTGACAGCCCCTTCAAATAGAGAATCGTTCATTTTGTGATGCAAAACAGATAGCTTGGTTGGGAATAATATTGTATATCTATATGCAAGGTTAAATCCCAAACAGAAAGCACAGGCAGATGAAAAGATTTTATTGCTAGTCTCTTTTTCCTGCAGTAAAACTGAATATTTCACAGCTCTCAAGAGTAAGGCATGTGACTGGTTAATACATTGGCTGTGTCTGACATACCTTATAACCATTTTTGAACTTTAAGCTGCCTTCTTTAAACACAAGCAGATTCACTCACAGCTGTGATTGAATAGATTTTTCTAGTAAGAATCTTGTGATGAGAGATTTACATGTTAGAGAGCAGTATACCTCCAACATAGGTAAGCAATATTCCCAACACCATCAATAATTCAAATGCTCAAGAGCTAAGCAGTTGTGGTGGGTTGACCCTGGCTGGATGCCAGGTGCCCACCAAAACTGCTCTTTCACTGCTCAGCTGGACAGGGGAGAGAAAATACAGTGAAAGACTCATGTGTCAAGATAAGAACAGGGAGAGATCACTCACCGATTACTGTCACAGGCAAAACAGGGGGACATTAGTTTAATTTATTAGCAATCAAATCAGAGAAGGGTAATGAGAAATAAACCCAAATCTTAAAAACATCTTCCCCACACCCCCTCCCTTCTTCCCAGGCTTAACTTTACTCCAAATTTTTTTCTGCTTCCTCCCCCCTGCCCCCCAAGTGGTGCAGGGGGATGGGGAATGGAGGTTGCGGTCAGTTCATCATGCACTGTCTCTAGCTCTCTTTCTTCCTCGGGAGGAGGACTTCTGCTCCAGTGTGGGGTCCCTTTGATGGGAGACAATCCTCCATGAACTTCTCCAACATGAGTCCTTTCCATAGGCTGCAGTTCTTCATGAACTGCTCCAGTGTGGGTCCTTTCTACAGGTTCCCTTCAGGAACAGACTGTTGCAGTGTGGAGTCACAAGTCCTGCCAGCAAACCTGCTCCTACATAAGCTGCTCTCTCCATAGGTCTACATGTCCTTTCTGAGGCGTGCTCCAGCATGGGCTCTCTGTGGGGTCACAGCCTCCTTTGGGTGCAACCACGTGCACTGGCTAGTGGATCCATGGGCTGCAGGTGGATCTCTGCTCCACTTGTTATCCTTCGTGGCCTGCAAGGGGACAGCCTGCTGCAATATGGTCTTCACCAGGGGCTGCAGGGGAATCTCTGCTCTGGTGCCCGGAGCACCTCCTCCCCCTCCTTCACTGACCTTGGTATCTGCAGAGTTGTTTCACACATTCTCATTCCTCTTTCCAGCTGCAGTTTCTATTCAGCAGTAACTTCCCCCCCCTTCTTAAATATGTTATCCCAGAGGCTCTACCACTGCTGCTTTTGGGCTCAGTCTTGGCCAGTGGCAGGTACATCTTGAAGCCAGCTGGAATTGGCTCTATCGGACATGGGGTAAGCTTCTGCAGCTTCTCACAGAAGCCACCCCTGTAGCCGCCCTAAATCTTGCCATGCAAACCCAATCCAGCAGTCTTCTTCAGCAAAGACTGTCTTCATCTCTTTCATCATTATAGGAAAGGCTGGATTTCAGTAATTTTTTATTTATTTTATTACTTCGTTTGATATACACATTTTGAGAAGCTGACATTTGCATTCTTAGAGCTCATCATTGGTGAAGATAACTCTGATAGCCAAAGTAATCAGATGGTACTTGGGAGCCTATTAGTCCATCTCTTTGCTATCACACTGTATCACAATGGTGTGTTCTTCTGTTTTTGCCGTTTGTAAACCTGCCAGCATCTTAGCGCATGAAACATCAGTAAAACATTTCTGGGGATGCTGCCAAAGGGAACTGCTTCATGCATTTCCTGCTCTCTGGCTGGTGCTTTCTGAGATCGCTGTTGGAGATCAGCCTAAGCAATACATACATCTCTGTGCCCAGTGTGGATGAAGGCACACATGTAGGGCAGCTATACTTGTCCAAATAATTTCCAGATGGGTGGGTAACAGCATCTTGAATGTCATCCTTCTGGGCTGCCATGCTTATTAGCTAACTGATCAAATGGCAACCACTTAACATGTGAACCTCCTCTAAAAGGAACTGCTAAACTGGTGGGTTGAGTGAGCTCTCATTGGTGTTATACAGAAAATGCTTTGGAAAATGTTTCAGATCCCCAATGAGTTAAAAAGCTATCTATGCGTTTTGAAAGGTGTACTGAAGGGGAATATGATATTTTTGTATTCTTGTGGTGAAAAATTATTCCTGAAGATAAGTTTAAACTTGAAACAACATGCGGAGGAGAGCAAGCAACAGGCAGACTTTGAAGAGCAGTTGTGGATGCCTCGGCAAAACTCCTGTTGGTGGCAGGAGGCCTTTTGCTGCAGGTGAAGAAGCTTCTTCCTTGAGCCAGCCTCTGTCTGAGAGATGCTCCCAGTTAAGTGTGGCTGATAACATTCAGATTTGCTTTGTTTGAAGTATAATTGTCCAAAGCTGCAGACAAATACTAATATTTAAATCAACTGTTTTATTAGACTGTAAACCCCAAAGTTCTTAGAACTCAATTTAATGTTGAAGGGTCTCTGGAGGTCAACTGGCTCATTTTCCAGTCAAATTCTGGGTATCTCCAAAGATGGATATTTTACAACCCCTGAGGTCTTTTCCATTTCTTGCCTTACTGTGAAAAATTTTGTGAAACCACATTTGCATTACCACAAGTACAGCATTCCCACATTTATCTGTTCTAATGCCCTTCCCTGTCACCCAAGTTAAGCAGGACAGCTAACGGGGAGTGACGGAGCCTTTCATTGTGACTGTAACCTGGACTCAGGAAGACATTAGATCATGTGCTCTATCTCTTAATTCAGTACAGGATATTTCTTATTTCATATAGCTCCACATTAGGCATCAAAAAAACACCAAACAAACTAATTGGCAGTGGAGGGGGGAAAATAAAAAGTATTTTTTATGAAGGCAAAATAATTTTAATTTGAAGTGATTACTTTTTAGATATCTTAATAAGTATTAGGCATTTGATTTTTTATTTAATTTTTAAATTTGTCTTGAAAGCCAAATGTTTAGTGGTGAGAATCTGGCAAACATTAAAAAAATGAAGAACTTATACATGTATAAATGCAGTAGAATTTGTATAATGTTCTGTTAGAGCAATATAATATCAATAGCTTAATTTAAGTGACCAGAATGACTCAGCCATGTTTATTTGCTAAAGGGCTGGAATGCCTTTGTCAGGAAGCATAGGATGACTCCAGAACAGGCAGTACAGTGTGCAGAATAGCTGAGATTATAATGGGAAATATGACCAGGTCTTAAATGATTTATGTGGGTTTAGCTCTTTTTTATTTCATATATTTAACTTAACTTGAGGTTAAAGACTTTTCTTTTCCTACTGAGATGGTTGACGTATCCACATGACAATTCTATATAGTTATAGGTGTCAAACATTTACTGCAATGATTAAGTAAAATAATATTGTTTAGAATTAACTACAAGAAACAACTGTATTATTTTCCTAAAAGCTTAATTATGCAAAGTGTTAGTGCTTTATCTTAGCCAATTCATGGTTTCCATTCTTGCTGCTGAGGGGTCAAACCCAGTTTTTTTAAGTCTACAGAGAACATTCAGGTTTTGGGGAGGGGAAGATTTGATTCTAGGGATGAAAACCTAGAATGGTATTATTTGTCTCACTAGAAAATGTGACACCTTTGAACTTGTTCCATGCTACTAAAAGGCCTGGAAATTTGACTTAATATTGCAAAGCAGACAATAAACACATCTTTCCCAGATTTTTCATTTCTGAGCAGAAATAGGAGCTTGCTGAAGACAATTGTTTCTCACTTGGTGAGTGTGTGATGATTTTCACATGAGGTGTGTGAGCCTGGTAACCACATCAATCAATGTACTTGAAATGGCAGCCACCCACACTTACTGAAGTATGTGATGAGATACGAAGGTTACAAATGAGTATGATTTTTTTGTTTCGTTGGTTTGGTTTTTTTGATGTTGTTTTGTTTGGGTTGTTGGTTTTATTTGGGTTTTTTTGGTTGTTTTGTTTTGGTTTTTTAATTTTTAAAATAACCAGAATCTGGAGGAGCAAATGCAAACGTCTATCTTCTGTGCCCATAATTGACATTCATATGACTACTTTGATGCTTTTTGGCAAACTGAAATTGAACACACCTGGGGTTTATGAATTTTGGTGTATTAATACACAGGATGCACCAAAGTAACAGCGTAACACCCTGTAACATACTCACTGGAGCCACTGTTCATATACAGGTGTTCCCATTTGCTGAACTAAATGGAAGATCTGCAGAGACTCGCAGAGAGTGGGATGATTTTCTTGAAAGGCTGAAATAGCATTAAAGGTCTCCAGTTGAAATCCAATCAAAGCAGGCAGGCAGAGGCTTGGGTTGAAGACGGGAAGGTGCCTGTTGCTATAGGATAGATGTATTCTTGCCCATTCCATGGTGACCTCCTCTGCCTCTCTGACACAAACTTGCCATGGTCCCTTCCTGGCACTGAAGACAAGTTGAAGCCCTAGCTGTGGTCTTCACTCCTGCTCTTCCAGCCTGCCCTGAATGCCAGTCCTGGTGGTACCTGTAGTGGTGGTGCACGGAAAGGGGGCAAGAAATGTAACTTGGGGTAGGAGGGGAAAGACCGATCTGCACATTGATGACAGACACTCACATGTTGCTTGAAATTCAGACTAAAATATGATCTTTTCTACCAGATTTTTAAAACACTACTTTTTTTCATCATTAGATGATTTTATTTTATTTTCTAAACTATCATCTTTGTTAAAACATCAGGCTTTTTTGCTTACTTTCAGCCTTTTCAGGGAGAGTCATTCCTATTAGTTACACAAAATATACAAAATCTTTCACAGCTCTTAGATGAAAATAGGTTTTGTTTGTTTTGGTTGGTGGTATTAACTTTTCCTATTTTTCTGCCTAGTTTCTGAGCAAACTTCATAGTAACTGTGATCCTGACCACTCTGCTTAACAGCCAGTGTGTAAAAACTTGATGAGAATGTAAAATCTGTATAATTGCTTATACAAAGCACGCTGTTGTGAACTTTGTTTTTGTGAGGGTAAAAAAAAAAAAAAAAAAAAAAAAAAAAATCACTTCTTGCTAATATTCAACCCTGTCCTCTCCTTGATGATGCCCCCCACCTCCTTTATATTCAAGGATTTTTCCTTCTTCCACTTTTTCATATTTTCTGGTCTCACTCTTGTCCTTACCTGGATGCTATTTGGGCAGAGCAGCAGGGAGAAGTCACAACTCTTGTATGTGTGTGACGTTGATGAAGCACCACGTTCAAATGCCCGTGTCTGTGCCACAGGTTTACCATCACTACAGTAACAGCATCTCAATTGACTTGGTTTTGCTCTTGGGTTGCCGCAAGCTTTCCCATGAACTGTAAGGAAAATTGATGTTTTTAATATGTGTTTTTAGCAGGTTCTTCAGCTTATTATTCATGTTATCTGAAGGAAATGGGACAAGCACTGAGAAGTACAGAAGCAGGTACTGAGGTATGTGTGGAGCTTTTGAGCCACCCTGGCATACCCAGCAGCAGTCTACGTTGGTGGGACTGGCTGGAGACCTCGCTCCCGCTCCTCTGTGGCAACTAAGTCACAGCTGTGTCTGAGATGTATGACTGGGCTGGTGAGAACTAATCTGTTTGGAAGGATCTGTCGCTATGGATTTTAGAAAGGATGTGGTTTGTGGTATTTAAAAACTCTATCGTTGAATAAAATCCCCAGTGAACAACCCATTGTGGGGATATCAAAATAAGTATATTTTGCCTATGTAATCAATCCTAGGACAATAAATACTTTGTCATTCATTCCATCCAATTTACTTCAGTGATTAGGATTGAACAGAAGTTGTATGGTCAATATAATTACCATATCACAACTTTAGGTGCAGTTGCACTTTTTGTATTTATTATAAACTATGTTTCAGATTTGCTTTTTTAATCTTGTAACCCCTCCTTTTTTTTTCTTTTTTTTTATTTTGTAATTTAAAAAGTATACTGTTGAGACTAACCTGAAATTGCATAAATCAATAATGCTACACAGAAAAAGAGAACAAATTGTACCTCCTATTTGCATAATGGACAAGATCTGAAGTGAATTCTTTGGGTTAATGAAGGTCCTCAGGGTTGTTTGTGAGGATATACAGCCTCCTGTGACACCAGTATATTACTGATTGAAAATCACTGCTGAGAGCCAAAGAAAAGAGGTGAAAAAATCAGGAGCAAGCTGGTTGGGGGACTCGGTATACTGAAGCTTTTAGCTTTAGTGCATTGATTTTTGGCTGCCTGCATTGAGCTCCAGCATAAGCTGAGGATACAAATTCAGATTTACCCTTGCTTTGAGGTTCAAACTCAGTTCTAATCTCAGCTGGGGATTTGGCTAAAATGCATCTGAGTTCCTAAGTTTCTGTCACACTGACATAAGGTTATCTTTGTCTTTCTCAGAAAGAGAACAGTGCTCCCCAGAGGGAAGGAAACACAAACACCCTGAAACGTGCAGAGGGTTATGCAGCTCTGTTAACTTAGAAGAGGTCTGAGTCCTAAGCGAGAAAATCACACGGCCAAAAAAAGCTAGGAACAGGCAGTTACAACAACATTGAAATGTCTCATATTTTCTATTCTGTTTCTGCTCCATTACCTTCATCCTCTTATTCCAGGCAGTTAGTTTTCTCTTTCTCTTATTACCATGCTGCAAATTGGTAATGTGGCTGGAGGAGCGCAGGGCACTGCCACAGGTGCCCATGCTTGCATTCAGAGAAAAAAGGACAGAAGGAACCTCACTTCTGGTGGAGTGCAGAGTTGTTGTAGCTCTGTGCAAATGGGATCACTTTTGGAAGCTTGTAGTGTGACTACAGTCAGATGCACTTTTATGGAGGTGGCAAGAGGTGAATTCAAGGCAGAAGGGAAGGTCTCTTACATCCCCACCCAGTGTAAAATTTCCTATTCCAAAATAGTGGAAGCTGGTGCTATTCAAAGTTCACCTGAGGACAGACAAAGAATGTTTTTTTCCTAAGCCTTATTATTGACAGTGAACTATATTAACTGAATTTTACCTAAGCTATTCACCAGGGGAAGGTCATAAACTGCTGAGGAAGGGCTTATGATAAAAAATTTAAATGATCTATTAGCACATTTCACCTAAAGTGATAAAAATTACAGTACAGATGTGTTCTAAAGAAGGCAAAAATCTAATGGTCAAGTGAAGTAAGAGTTTTCCAATTTACAATACATTGACTTGTGGAGACTGGGGTCACTCTTGCTTCCTTGCGCTATGATACTCTACTTGGGAAGGCATGTACTTGTAGTACAATTGCTGCAACCTGCGAGGTTCCTATTGCGGATGCTCTGATACCACCTCTCTCATCAGTGCAGCATGCTTTTGGAAGCTCAGCAGCAGACAGGCTTTTTCTTCAGCCGAAACATAAATTACATTGTCATGTCCATAATAGCTTGGGCATACTAACTACTCCATGGTTATGAGTATGGACACTGGGAAGTTACCTGACAATGAGGGATGAAAACTATTGAAAGAAGTCAAGATTTGGATCTTGTGTGTTCCCCTGTATATTCTAGAAGACCTTCAGCAGAGAGGGCCAGGCCAGGCCCTGATGAGATAGCACAAGGCAGCAACAGGTTCTTCCAAACTGACAAATCAGAGCAAAACTTGCCTCTCAGATTTTGATACGGGAGGCAGAACTGCAGAAGGGTAGAGAGCAGGAACTGTGCATGTTCACCAGCCAAGCACTGTGGTCTAAGGGGAGGGGAGTAACCTCCATCATTGCCCTGCAGTCTCCTGAGGCCAACTCTGCTCTCCCAAACTTCTCATTGGAAGCAGAGCTCTTCTTACCTGCTATGACTCTCATTTTGAACCATTGGAAAGGTCGTAAACTGCTGATGAAGAGCTTCTAACGGGAATTTGGAGGGTAATGATTAAGGAACTTAGGAAAAATAAAAACTGGTAAAACATGAAAAATAAATCTGGTCTTCAGCAATTGTCTTCTTCACCTTAGAGCAAGGAAAATGCCGCACAGGGAGCTACCTAAATTAACATTTAGATGGTCACACTGGATGATGGTCTTTAGATCTGAATCAGCAATCCCTAATCTATGTGGAAAATATGCTGTGTTTTCTCTGTGGAGGTATTATTTTTCAGACCATGAATCCGTAATAGGAAAGGTGAGTGAGATGCCAATCCAGAATTACATATTTTGTAATTACAGAAATGTAAACTTTTTTTCTGTTTTTCTTTCTTTTTCTTTTTTTTTTTTTTTCTTTTTAAACAAGGGTAACTGACTTCTCCAAACAACCGAAACAACTTGTGTAATTTTTTTATGCTTCATGAGTATAGATCAAATGTGAAACATACTTTTCAAACAATAGTTGGTTATAATTAATTTTGATTGAGGATATGCAATTCTGTAAATAATTACTATAATTTCATATCTTACTTTGGTGTAGTGTTTCCCCAGGGAAGAAGTAGAAAAGCTATGTCCTTATTTGGCCTTTCCAATTATTTCTTGCTATTTCTGTTGTGTCACCATAGGACACCATAGGACAGTCTCCCTGTTGCCATTTCTTGTAGTCAGTGAACATGAAAAGTATTGTTATGCTAATGGTCCTTTCACCATAATTTCTCTGAAGATTACAGCAAATGATGCCCTTCTGCTACCTCCTTCTCTCAATGAATCACACCCTTAAAACAAGTGCTGCTTCCCCATCTGACCATCTAACTTGCCTTTAGCTATTTCTAAAGGGAACAGTATAGTAATTATTCACTTTATTCATTATCATAAAAATCTGACTTGTCAAAAGAAACATGATTAGTACCTTTTCTTTAAATGGCAAGAATTCTCATAAGATGCTGTGCAAATGAAATAGTACATAAAATCGTGTCAAAAATCAGCTCTGAATGAATAGGAGTGTCGAGATGAGGAAATGATATATGCAATGACTCTTGACTCTTGAGTCACAGGGGATAACTATGTTGGGCAGGTAACTTGGGCTGTCAAACTGGTTTTAGCCTTAATCTCCCTGTAGAACAACCTGTAGCCAGAATTTGAGATCTTAAAACCAGAATGATTTACAAATGCATTTTTTGACTTTACAAGGCTTGGGATCAAGCCTCTCTTCTGGTGTTGTTTGCCTCTTAAGGGGCTTCACACAATGTCCTTTGTGAGGTGACTGGGTTCTGTGGGATGTGGGGAAGATAGAGTGCTTCAGTGGGAGGAGCTGGCAGATCTGCTGCTACACAGGCAGCTTTGGGAATGGGGAGGGGGCATTGCTTGAGGAAGGGGTTTCAGTGGAGCATACTGGGAGAAGCCTAACATGGGTGTTTGAGCCCAAAAGTTGCCTCTCAGCAGTGCCCTGGCCTGTGAAAAGTAGGGGTTCCTGGCTTCCTACCTTGTTTACTCAGAGCACTAAATGTAGCTGAAAGACTAAGGGCTATTAAGCTCAGCCTTACAGGTTTCGGTCAAATATGTACAGACAATTATATTATGAAAACATGTTCAAGGAAGGTGTGTATTTTATGTGTGGAAATTTCCACCTCTGCTTTTGGTTATTGAGCTGATTTTTTTACATCCAATAAAGTCTTTAAATGTGCTGGGGGAGGAATTACTGATCTGAAAAAGGGGAGCTCTGTTTCGGTCCTACAAATAGAGCTATTAAAAAACAAAACAAAACCAATAAAAAACCCACAAGAAACAACCAAAAAAAATCAAACAAAACCAGAAACAAAACCCCAAAAACCTCTAACCAAAACCCTCAAAATCAAACAAAAACCCTCAAAATCAAACAAAAAGCCCCACAAACAAACCCAAGCAAATACGAAACCCCCTTCTAAACCAGTCCTTCTCTCCCTGTGTCATCTTCCATCCTGTATCTGTTAGATTCTTATCTTGCTGGCACTATTTCTTCCTGCTTGAAGCAGCATTGTATGCTTTGTCATTCAGGATGTATAACTTTGGACTAAACTTTAGACCACATCCAGGAAATGGACCTCACAGGTGTGAAGTGAACCAGGTTGCCCTTGTCTGTACTTAGATGTAATCCCTACCTCCTTGGGAAATAGAGCTTGCTATACTGGGAGCCAGTAGATGTATCGTGTTAGTTTAAGAGGTCTAGTCTGTTTTTCTACAGAGACAGAATATCTATTAATATTAAATAAGCATTTTCTCATATAGAGAGAATATTTGTTTATTTAATCTATTGTACATACACACAGTTGTATCTCCAGGGGGGTTAATTTTTTTTTTTATATGGACTTTTTGCTGTGTAACATCCTTTTTCAAACTGTCTGTTGCATCTTGCCTGTGATCTATAAAGCTAAGAATTATGGAACAATTCCCAAAGATTTCTAGACTTCTGAAAACTGAATCCTACTGTAGAAACTTAGTGAATTAAATTGTCCCCATGCCTGTGGTTTTGAGAGTTTGTAAGCCTTCATTCTACATAGGGGAAAAAAAAAAAAAAAAAGACACATTAAGTAAAGAGAAATTCCACAAGCTGAACCCAGCAGAACTTCTGCTGTGCTTTACCTATCATCCTTCAAAAGATGTTTGATCCTTAGATAAAACATTTGTTAAAACTTTAAAGAATTCAACATAAGATCTTTAAAGATTTTCTCTTTTTTTCTACAGTAAAAACCTAATAATATGTCATAATTTTACTTAAGTATTAAACTTCTTTCTATATCTGGAGCTA
Source organism: Actenoides hombroni (assembly GCA_024336885.1). Taxonomy (NCBI): domain Eukaryota; kingdom Metazoa; phylum Chordata; class Aves; order Coraciiformes; family Alcedinidae; genus Actenoides; species Actenoides hombroni. Next base: position 4,045,795 of record WUAM01000217.1, on the reverse strand, counting down.
ACTGTTCACTCTAGGCATTGAATAACAACAATGTAACACAGAGGAATTAAGGAGTAAGAGGAAGAAATAAGGATGAGGGAAATGAGGTGGAGGTTTAGCATCAATTTCAGATATTGGATTTAACCTGATGTCTCTGACTCTCTGCTAGCAACATGAAAAAGATAATCTTTTTATGTCATTGATAGGGAAATGCTGAATGCAGGACACAAAGTAATTAGAAAAAGAATTAAAAGACAAAAATGTACTTTCAGATATAAAATGTTATCGGATGAACTAAGGTTCTGAAAGTCACATTCTATCTCTTTTTTCTTTTTTCTTTTCTTTGTTCTTTTTTTTTTTTTTTTTTAATCAGTTTGCAGGAAATGGAGCAAAGCAGAGCAAACAGAAAAGAGTGGCAGAGCGTTAACCTGATAATTAAAGCGAAGCGTAGACAAGGAACAGATATCCTTCCAGCTTTCAGCATGAAAATCATGATGGGTACCACCTGAGGACTCAGCGCTGTTGTGATAACCATGGGAAGCCACAGCGAGAGCCTCAGTGACACACAAGTCTGTGCCTGAGAACAAACATTAACAGGTGGGGAGTTTCATAAAACTGATTTTTTTAATTGATGTTTTTCTTTTTTCCATCTCTGACTTAGTGTCTGAGCTGTTGATGGGTATGAAATAGAAAGGATGTACTCAGCGATAAAAAGTGAGAGTGAGCAAGCAGCAGTTGCAGGGTAACGGCAACACAGCCTTGTGCCACTCTCAGCTGAGTGCTGAGAGATTAAATAGATTAAATGAAAATAGATGCAAGCTAATTGAATTCAGTGATATAGAAGACGAAATCAGAGCAGTGTAAAATTAGGCCTAAGATGGGGATTTTTATTTTACTTTCTGTCAGTGTTCTCTTTGGATTACCTCCTGACTCAGAAGCTCTTTCAGTCAGTTAGAAATGAAAATAAAACAAAGAACACACACTGCAAGACAAAGAGCCAATTGTTTTTAGAACAAAACAGCTTTGCAAAACATAGTTTGAGAACCATCTTAGACTGAAGTTTCTTGGATTTTCTCTATTTTCTGTTTTAAGTAAGATGACTTGCAGTTTGTCTAAGTGGCTGTTATCCTGACTGAAGGTAAAAATCTCTTAAAATGTACAGAAGTGTAATGCTGTCTGAGACAACACAATTGTGACTCATTCTCTAGATTTTGTTGTAGGCTCAGAGGTGGTAGTTAAACTCTCCTTCTTCCCAACCTACCTCTACCCTTTCAAATAAAGATGTTTAAGAGTAGGACCTAAGCTTAGGAACCTGATGAGTTTTCTGTCCAGACAGCAAGAGAAACTGCTAAACTTAAGGGACAGTACAGATAATAAAATAGACATGAAAGTCAGAAAAGTATAATGAGAATAAGGGAAGTTTTAAAATGAACAGACCAAATTGAAAGCAAAGCTATAGGTATGTGTTGTATTTTTCTGGGCGTTGCATTTAAGAGAAGAACTGTGAATTTGAAGGAGGGGATGAAGATTTTGATTTGAATATGAATATCTGGCAGTGTCTGAGCGGCACGAAAAGGATAATTTTAGCAGCAGCTTTTTGAATAGACTGGTTGAGTACATGCTGAGATATAAGTAGGCTACACAGGCTACAGCTAACATCAAGGATGGGGAGGGGAACATGGAAGCCAGATGAAATTCACCTATATACAATAAAATCTGGCAGAAGCATGTATGACTTTAAGTAATACCTACATCCTGTTTTGTAAATTTTATTGTTATGTTGGGTTTTAGGGTGGCAAACTGAAATTTCTCTTAGGCAGTCAGGGTATATTTTATGGTTACATTTACATGCACAGTGCACTGAGGGATTTGGAAAGGGTCTGGAATGTAAGGAAGGTTATCAGGGTATGGATTCTGCCGAGACATCTCACCAGATGGAGGAAGGTGATTTGTAGTAAAGATGAACTTCAGCAGTCGGTATGTGGAGTCAGAGGTTATAGCAGGGTATCTGAGAAAAGAACAAAATATATCCAACACTGTCTAGACCCAATGTCAGACATAGAAAAGATTTTGAAATTCTTTTTCAGACTTAATCCCTGCTTGTGCTGTAGACATAAAATGTCAAAACAAATACAATGATTAGTGAACTAATCAAAACAGTAAGAAAAGCATCTAGCACTTTTTTTTCTCTTCTGTAGCAAACGCTTCTTAAACAGTGATAAAGGGTATTAGAAGAAAATACCATACCAAAGTTCAGTAGGCATAGGTGAAAACTGAAAAAGGGGAGCACACTATAAAAGACTTAAGTACTGTTTCCAGACAACATATTTGGCACTTTTCTCCACTGCTTCAAAATTTTCCATCAGAGACGCTTTACTTTTCTTGCTACACAGAAATTTTGCTTATCTTTGATTTAAAAACAAGCCAAAATCTTTTATTTATTCACTTCTAGATCTTACTTTCATTGTAGAAAATTTAAAATTCTGGCACTGGCTTCACTAGAGGCATAAATGAACTTTAAGTCCCATTTTCTAACTTCAATTTGAACAATTACAAGTTTAATAATTGATATAAATATTTCTAGGATCTAAGGCCTTACTTTGCATCTAACAGATCTTTATTTGATTCTATGTCATAGGAGGATGTCAAGAACGATTTTCCTATTTATTAACCAAATAACCAATGAAAACTGATTTTTTTGACTGAGGGGACTCATGTATGAAATTGACCAAAAATGAAAGATGCCAAGTTTATTTATACTGTAATGCAGTGAAATTAAAATTGTTACTTTAGGACTGTATTCTGTACATTTAAACACATTACCTTTAAGTATCACTGACCATAACTGGATGTTTTTCACACCTCTTCAGTACTCCAACCAAATCTACTTTTTTTTTTTTTTAATTAAATGGTTTGTAATTGAAAATATTAAGAGTGTTCCTCTGCCTTATAATATTACTTTATCAGCTATTATGCTGTGCACTCATCACATGTTTATGGTGTCATCTGTTACCTGCAAATGTCAAATAAAGTGTAGTTACATATTTCATTCTAAAAGTGCAGATATGCTTTCAGTATAAAGTAAAATGAATGGGTTTATAATTTTGAACCACCAGATCAATTAGAAGTTATCTCAAAGGAATACGCTTGAAACTCAGGAGAATAGTGTTGTACCTTTCCCAACTGAAAATAATGACATCTGGTCTGAAATTTCTAGCTAAAATTAAATTTCAGTAAATAACCAGGGAAGAGAAAATGTGTCTAACTTGCAGCTTCCCTCACCCATTGTTTTTCAAACAGTACAAATAAATTTTTGAATCTGAATTTTAATTCTCAGTAGGGTCAGAAACTTCAACAACTTCCAGTGATCAACAAATATGTGAGCTATTTTGAAATCTGCAAATCTATTTGTAAGTTCTGTTAGTATGAATAATTGAATGCTAAGCTGTCACAAGAAGCTCGATGGGATTTTATGTACCAAGTCCTTAAGATGGATATCCCACAAAGTATAAAAGTACAGCTTTATCCAAGCAAAAAAAAAAATAAATTGAAAAGTATTGAAAAAGCTCTTTGGTTTTTTTTGGTTTGTGGATTTGTTTTGTTTTGTTTGGGCTTTTGGGTTTGTAGTTGTTGTTATTGGGTTTTTTTCTGCTATGTTTTGTTGTCTTGTAGCCCAGCACATCCAAAAACACAGGCAAGCCAAATCACCATTTCTTGAAATACATCTTTGTGTGGCATATTGTGATGGTGTACTATCATATCCCATAATCACCTAGTAGTGAAACTTCCAAAATCTCACCTAATCTCAAATGATTATATAAATACATGGAAAATGTAAATTGTAACACAACGTGGAAGAAACAAAGGTATCACATAGAGTGTAGAGATTTCTTTCAGGTTGAGAAGGCTACTAATTCCTGGTTTGCACTATGAAGCAATTAATTTTCTTGTGTTCTTTCTATTGTTCTCATCAGAAAACATTTACCTAGCCAAAATATATGTTCTCGTTATTTTTTGTAGTCCTTAACACATGTAGATCTGCTTAGTATTTAGTGTTATTATCCATTTATGACTCTTCTTTAAGGTATCTATGGTACAAATAATGGTATTCATATTCTGAATACAATAAAAGCTTTGATGTATTTGCTCTCTATGCCTTACATATGATAATTTTTTCATGATATTTCTATTAAGAAGGATATTATATCTTTTATGCTATGCATTAAATATATATTGTTTTTTCCTCTGGGAACAGATGGTTCTCTTTATTTTCTTTAACTTACCGTTTCTGATTTGTCTGTGTGCTTTGAAAGAAATGAAGATGGCTTTTTAAGATTCCTTCCTATTTGTACTTTAAATTTGAACTGACACTGGTGAAAGCTGAAAGTACAATATTCTTTTTTGCCAAGTACTAAGATCTTTCCCTAATGAGAAAGGAAAATTCCATGTATTAGGGAATGGTAAATTTGTGTGTCTGTGACACTGTTATCTGCAGCCTTATTAAGAAACAAATGTTTTACTGCTGAGAGGATGGAGGCCTCATCCTGCTTCTGATCACAGTAGAAATTAATTTGATAAATAGGGCTGGCTTGCAGTGAAACCCTTTAAAAACAGTCATCAACCTCTGAGAGCTGGAGCAGGAAGGAGCAAACAAGGGAATTGTTATGGATTTTCAGAGGGAGTTTGGCAAGAATAAGGAAGATGGCAACTGAAAATAAGGTAGAGGAGCAATAGAGGTAATGAAGGTGACTAGATGCAGGAACTGTAGGTGAGCATGACTAGTTTAGGATAGAAGGGGTGTTTGTGCGCCAGCAGGGCTGCCTGATGGAAACAGAAAAGATCTGAGGACTGGAGATGCTGATGAACACTTCTCTGAAACTGAAGGATGTGATGATGATAGAGGAAAGGCATGAACTAACAATATAGTTAAGAATTTGCTTGTGCTTGCTGAGTGAGGTGAGCTCAGGGAATAGAGACTCTCTGTAGAAGGATCAGCCTAAGAGTAGGAGCCTGATTATGAAGGAGTGGTGGAGCTGAGATGATGCTTGCTGTATGTCAGTAACAGAAGTTTTTCTTTCACTGATAAGTAACTATGGAGTCAGCTAAATGGGCTTAGGGACATAAATACAGAGTTGCTTCAGGTCAAGTGCACCGTAACTATTATCTGTCTGAATCCCAAAGAAAGAAGGAAATGAAGCCTTAGGGCAGCACACATAGCTACTAGATGCATAGGAAAGTGGAGGCTTCCCTAACTTTGGTATGGAACAGAACAGTCTGAAGAGAAGAGTAATCAAATAGATCAATAGCATACGTCTCAATTTTTCTTATAGTTTTGCTGATTGAAAACTGCTATTAGTTACACCTGAATGAAACCTAAGGGTTACTTAAAATAGGGGTTTCTCTTGATTTACATCACTATAGGTAGAGAACAGAGTCTATTTTCCACCCTGTCCTTTAAACCTTATATTACTAAGTTTCAATGATTCAACAAAGAGTTTTCTGTATATATAAATTTTTGACTCTTCAAGAAAATGTTGAAATGTTGAAAACTTGAAATTTCTTTGAAAGAGTATATACTTTGATACTGATAGAGTTGGGAACCTCCTATCCTTAAGATTAAACAAGGATTCCTGAAAATAACTGCAAAGGTGTTAGTTGTCCTTTGAGACTTTACAAGGCAAAAGGACTCAAAAAGAACATTGAAAAATGGGAAGTCTTAAGTTAAAGAAATAAGTTTAATATAAAGTGTTTCAGGAGTTGAACATGTATTAACTATACTTTTATTGTGTTTTATTTGTTACAACTTTTTGATGATCTTTTTTTAAGTGGTGGAACCAACCGGTATCTCCACATTTAGATCCTTTACTGCAAAAGTCATAAGGAAGAAAAATAAAGACAGCCTCTGTCCGCAACTAAATACCATGCAGTCACTTGCCCCCTGCTTTCCCCTGCTGTGGGATGGGAGAAAAAAGGTGGGTTGAGATAAGGACAGTTTAAGAGAACAATACAAATAGAGAAGAAACAACAGTAATAATGATAATGATAATACTAATGAAATCATATATAAAGTGATATAAACTGCAAGGCTTCTGGGATGGATTTTCACTGCTCTAGGTACAGAAAACATAAGGACCCTGCACAGACCAGAAGCCCCTTAAAGAGCAGGCATAGTATCAGTATGGTATCGAATATTCCATTGGCTGGTTTGGCCCCTCCCAGCTGCTTTTGAAAATTAGCCCCATCCTAGCAGAACCCAGGACAAGAAAGTTGGGGGTATTTTTTTATAGGCAAAGAAGTGGAATTAGAGCCACTCGTGTTACTGGTGTGCATTTGTCCCCATCTATCTTCTTTTTAGAAAGTGCTTGTGTGCCCCTCTATGTCCCTCAGACTTGTATTTCAGAAATCTCTAGCTAACTTCTATTGGGAACTTGGCAAAATTAGGAAGGTAGCTATCAGAACGGGTATTCTACTGATTCATCTAATGAAAAAAAACCACCAAACTGAAAATGTGGTTTTGGTTTTAGTGTCTCTGGCCAGAAACAACAAAAATTGTTTTGAAACATGTTAGGAACTGAAACTTCTGGGCTGAGTGAATCAGAGGACAGGAAATGCTTCTGAGAAGATAACAGCCTTAGACATGCTCAGAATGGGATTAATCCTCCTATTCCAGAGAAGACTGAAATGCTAACAGAAACAGCTGTTCAGGTGAACAGCATCTGAAAAATGTTTTGTAGGCTAACTCCATTAAACTGATGAGACCTCTCATTAGAGCCTAATGGGAGCAATAAATTCTCAACATGTGACAGAAGAGTGGTGAACAGTAAATCGAAATATCTTCTGTTCATGCTTCCTTGTGGCTTTGTGGCTGCACCTCAAAGGCAGACATCACCTGATATATTCTGAATCCTCAGATCATTTTTTCCCACCTTTCAGTCAACATGAAAAATACCCAAATGCAATGAATGGACAAAGGTTTGCTTTTTATGGTTATAAACAGGAAAGCATAATAATATGTAAAGTCCCATGTGCCGTGCAAATAACTGTGAAAAAGAGGTATTTCCGGTTCACAAGTTATTTTGTTTTAGAGATGACGTTCCAGTATGTTTAAAGTTAAGGAAATGATGGACAAAATTGTAATAGATACATATCTTAAAATAGTTTTGCAGAGATGAATTCTACACGTACAGAATCTTATGTTATTCAATGTTGAGTTAAGTGCATGCAGATTTTGCACTGACTGTATCTCTTAATAAAACTGTCATTCTGTTTGGTTAAAGGTGATATGATTAATGAACAAGCTATTGTTTACCAGGTGGGAATGTTTTTCGGTAACTGGTAACCTCCATAATGCTTGCTTGTAGGAAGAAAATCTTCAGTATTTTCAGAGTAGCTTTAAGCTCATGTTAAAAGAGTGGAAAAGGGAAACTGTCCACATTATGACTGACTTAGCATATATTTTCCAAGCCATACATTTTATTTTATTTTTTTTTAAGGTACCAAATTCAAAAGGTCTCTATATTCTTCAACTTTCAGAACTATTCTTAAGACAAAAAATAAATTATAACATCTATTTTCTTGATAAAAGATATTTAGGTAAAATGTGCTATTTAACAGCTTATCTTTGACAAATGCCAATGTGTACCACATTCACAATGTGGGACTAGAGATACCTGTTAAATATGTTACATGATGGCAGATTTTATTGTTACAAACTCCAGAAATCAATGCTCACCTCCATTTTCAAAAGTAAGATGGAGTTATAAACTCTACACTCTGATTTAAGACTCTGCTTTCTGACTAATTATAATTGGGTTTGATGGTAAGACTGGGTATATTCTCCTGTGTAACAAGGAAGTAACTTTTCCAGTGCACAATGGGCTAACATTTGCACTCCCAATTGCAAAAATCCAGAGCTGAACTATTAGAGTATCTTTTTCTATTTTAATATTTATATGTGAAAATATAAAATAATCCAATCAAGGCAGAGCAAAACTTCCACTCACCTAACAATTATATTAATATGCTTTTATTTTAAAAGTATCATTTTCTTGTCTCTGCTTATAAAAGAAATTCTGAAAGTGAAGGATATTACAAGAGGACAGAGGTCAGGACAGTCAGTCTCATACAAGTCACATCTGACAACAATTTCCCATAGAATTATAGAATTGTTTTGGTTGGAAAAGATCTTTAAGATCATCAAGTGCAACCATTAACTCAGCACTGCCTAGTCTACCACTAAACCATGTCCCTAAGCAACATATCTACACACCTTTAACATATCTCCAGGGATGGTGACTCAACCATGTCCATGGGCACGCCATTCCAGTACTTGACAAACCTTTCAGTGAAGAATTTTCTCCTAATGTCCAACCTAAACCTCTCCTGGCACAACTTAATGCCATTTTTTCTTGTGCTGTCACTTGTTGCTTGGGAGAAGAGACCAACTCCCATCTCTGTACAACATCCTTTGAGGAAATTTTAGAGAGTGAAGAGGTCTCCCCTGAGCCTCCTTTTCTCCAGGCTAAACAACTGCATTTCCTGCAGCTAGGACTTGTTCTCTAGACCCTTCACCAGCTTCATTGCTTTTCTTTGGACATATTCCAATACCTGGGTTTGGAGTCTGTCAAGTGTCCTAGACAGCTTTCAGAAACTTCAAGTGATTGTAAAGGAGAAATTGAGCCACCATTCTTCAGCATGAAATAAAGATGCTTCATTTTTGATACACATTGGCCTATAGGTTTTTGAGGCATATGTTTTATATGTGTTCTGTGTTTGACTTAGGGAAATATTCAACTGACTCTAAGAAAAATTCGTGCTACAGCCTAGCAAAGTTTTCCTATTGCACTTTACAATTAGGCTTCATAGATTTTTTTAGAAGGAAGATCATTCGTATAGCGTAGTTCAGGTTTCACACGCTTGTCATGTTTAGATGGTGAGTGTTAAGATATTACAGAGGTGGGTAGTAACATAAATCCTCTGTCAGTGAGCTAGTCTGATGTACTGTTAGAGTATACTATATATGTTTTAATTGTAAATCTCTTATTAATATTTGGAGAAATGAAAATTAGACCAGCTGTTTAAAAAAAAGAGAATGCTTCCTCCAAGGGTCTTTCATCGTTATATTAGTAACTTGAGATACTATGCAAGATGTGGATATTTCTTCTCTTAGTTAAAATTCTCAACTCTGGTAACTTTGCAGAATTGAACAAGAGCTTTGTAGCTGTATTGTTTGATGCTATTTCCACAAAATTTGTATCTTTCCAAATTCGTGTTGGAATGAAAGCCAGGATATCTGACTGAATGCATTGTTACCTTTCAAGAGCCTCAGTTTTACTTCTGCAAAGGTCCTGCAACATTACTATCTTTAAACATCCTTGTCATTAAACTGGGACAGAAAAAGAAGGAACAGGAAAGGGGCACAAAGGGCAGCTGTGATCTGAAGATTTCCCTGAAGAAGAGCAAGGTACTATTTGGGCTGCCAGAAGGTGAAATCAGGAGTGTGTCTGATTTTTAGCATGTTGATCATGATTTAATTCTGTCACCATCAGCCAGATGGAAAATATGCTGACAGGCTTTGAACTACCACTGACAGGATCAAAGGGCACTGGGGTCACAGTGTGATTACCTGGCACAACAAGGGCACTTTTGATAACTAGCCATGTTACTAGTTTAGTGCATTCATTTGTGTGAAGCATTAACCGTGGTAGTATTTATTATATTTTTAATTTTTTTTAGAAGTCTGGCTTTCTGCTAGAATGCTGTTTTTAGTATTGTATGTTAGGGCTGCTCTTTTTATTACTGTATTTTTAGGGTCTCATTATGTTGTGCAACCATCCAGATGGGCGGAACTACAGGCAGAATTATTTGGCTATTAATGCATAAAGAAAAGCCTACCAGAAAAATTACTGAATTCATTGTGTTTTCTTCAATGTTTAAATATTCAGGAAAAGAAGGAAATAAAATGTTAAAAACCAGTGTAGTCTTTGTGCTAAAAATGTGTTAAAAATCGGTGTTCTTCCTTTTCATGAAGGAGATGGTTTATTTTCTTGTGATATTTCAGGTGTTCTTGTAGTTACTTTGTGGACTTCTTTTCCATCTACCCTAATACCAAGTTCTTTTAGGTTTTCTTCATTCTATAGGGAATACTTCAGGGAATACTCAATTTCACAGCCTTGCATGTCCCTTCCTGGCTGTACTGTGGAAAAAACCTGTGCATTATGACTTCTAATGAAAAGTCTGTGCTTTTGATTGTATAATGAGGTCAAGGTGTTCTTTACAGATACTTTTTATAGTGTTATGTCCATGACATGATATGCCCTAAAAGAGAGAAGCAGGTAGTTAACCATTTATTAGCTCTTTGTGTAAGCAGCAAGAGATTACAATCAGTCACTGCATTATTAAAACAGTCTCAGCTGATCATTCTAGCATTTTATCTATGTGTTAAAACAAGACTGGAACAATTGTAACTATCTCTGCTGAGACATTCTCTTCAGGTCTCTCTTCTAGCAGAGAGAAGTGCTCTGGGTTTTGGCCCTTGGCTTACAGATGTGATATTTTTGGCCAATCTATCCCACCTTTCTTTATGGTGCTGTTTAAAAGCTGGTTCAAACATTTTGTCACCATTGTTAGTTTCCTCAACTAATCCTTTAATCCTATTCATAGTTTCTGTTAGAGGGTGAGGTCCTGATAATTCCTTTGGGCAAATTTGCTTTCCTGTTATTATCTTGGCTGGTCCATCCTGAGTGGCTGCTACCCATAAAAATATGGTGAATTTTTAGCTAATTACAGAGGCAGTAATTTAAGGGCTTTTTACTTCAAATTTTACTTTTTCTGTCAGTAAATATGAACTCAGCAAGTCATTCTCTATGGCTCTGTGACTGAAACCACATGCTTACATCTCCAGTTAAAGGAGGGTAGTCTATAACTTTAATGAGGTCTTAGAAATTTCTTCACAGACAGAAAGCAAAATATCAGACCTACAGCATTTTAGAAGAGAATATGTTTATATATGATACTACTACTTTTCTGGCAGTAGATCCAATATAAGTAAAAGTCCCCAGCTTCTTAGAAAAAGTTGTGTTTTGCATAATTGTTTTTAACTTCATAATTTCATACCTTTGAAGTTTTGACGCGCATAATTCGTTACAGTCACTGATGAGGGAGAACAGTAATGAAGAGTTGAATGTAGTAACCTCTTACACCAGGTCTGTCACTCACAGAGTAACTGTGATCTCGGACGTTATGTCATTCTTTTGACAAACGTCTACTAAAATATTTTTCTGAGAGGCAATTTTTGAGAAGCAACTGTTTTCCAAAATCTATGGGCCTTGATTAAATATGCTTTCATTCAACAAGTATGAATGTCTCTTTTTGTTTCATCTCTTTTTTGAGACTGCTGTTGTCTACATGGGTCCTTGAGGAGGGATTAAATGTTAAAGGTAGTCATTTAAGGAGTGAGCAACTCTACTTGAATAACATACTGAGTACAAATATTCTACTGAAGAAATTTCACCCAGGAAAATGTGAAACATTTTCCATGGCAAACAGTGACTTTGCATTAAGAAGCTAGAAGTTCTCCCTTCCTGCCAGACAAGATAGGAGGCCCTAATCAGTGTCATTTTCTGCCAAGAGGAAGAAAATGGAGCTGACAGGAGCTCTCCCAACAGACAGCTGATGACCATCAGGATATGTACTCTTGCTCTCTCTAAATACAGTATTTTTTCCAGGGAATCCATTGTAAAATTTCAAGCTTTACTGTTTTTCCTTTTTCTAGCATGCAGGCTGTTGGCAGTGTTACACTTATTTCAATTTTGTTGTCTTGGCAAAGAATTCAAAAGTGTTTGCATGCCTCAGTGGACCAGTGATAGACTAATAACATGTAGCAACAGTAAAATGTTTTTTTTCTGCACTGCAATCACGTTTCATAGGTGCCATACTGGAAAATGAGATCGATGTTTGAATGCACTTTGGTAGTGCAGTGCTATTCTCAAGGCAGGCAGCTTGTATCTACAGTGGAGGAAGCCAAGGGATGGCCTGGCAGTTTTTGCATGACTGTTCTCCTAATGGACTTTTTCTATTGCCTGGAAAATTATCTTGAGCCATAACTGTGATTGCAGAGGATGTCATTGCCAGGAGCTACACTTGGATATGCGAAGAGTGCCAGGGTGTTCTCCTCACTCCTCTCACTCCAAGCTGTTGACAACTTGTCTTCAGTGATCTGATAAAACGGTCTTTCAGTTATGCTGGTCTCTTGCACTTTTTAACAACTGGGAGTCTGGAGATCATAGAATCATATGAATCAACTTGATTTTTGACCTACCTTTTTCTAATAGCTCTTTTAATTTTCTTAGAGCTGATTTCACTTTTAATGAGATCAGAAAAACCTGGTAGCTGTTACTAGAGCTGTGTAAAAAGAAGATTACAAAATTTCTTCTTAGAACATTAAAATCTTGAAAGGTACATTATATTCAACTAATATTTTTTTTCCAATTTCAGATTGTGGTTTATGAGTTTTGTAGTTTGAAACTTAAGGCAATTTGACAAAAAAAAAAATAAATGTAGGCAATGAAACTGGAACCCAGGAACCATCAAGGTGCATTGCTCCTAGCATAGAGAACAGTGATACATTGTGACCGACACAGAAACATCTGCAATGAAAGTCCAAAAGCAGCAATTATTTCAATAACCAGGCCTCCATCATCTGCACTGAGACTCTTGGGCACTAAACAGTCTGACCAAGAAGCTGAGGCTGAATTTTCCACACATGGACAAAGGCTTCACCTTTTCCATTCCTGTCTCCCAAGAATGTAACACAATGCAATTTCCCATTTTTGGAGTAATTTTTAAATGGAAGTGAAATAGTGAAAAACATAAGCATATTTTATAGTACAGTTAACCATACTATCAAATTACTATGATGTTATCCCTGAAAAAAGCTAGTCTTCTGTATAACACGTGAAAGAAAGAATTAACGCCTTCTTATGAGTTCACTCAAACTGAATGTATTGTGAGAAATCGTGTCCTTATGTCATACAGAGAAGATATCTGAAAGTTTGCAGGATTTAGTCTCTGGCATCCTCAGGTAATGCTGGGGATGGATCAGGTACAGTGGTATGAATTTTGTTGTTAGACATCTAACTTTGGTTAAATATTAATTTAACCAAATTAAACATCTGACTACCAGCAGGCAGAACCATATCACTTTCCAGGCTAGCCCTGTTTTCTAACTACTGCAGGTCTGTAATTGAAGATGATGCCTGGATGAAGGATGGGAATATATTTTGTTCACATATCACGCATAGTCCTTAATTTGAAACACGTACCTCACGATAACATTGTATGGCACATGACATCTCCACTGGAATCCTGATGAGGATGTAGGAAAGTGAGTTTCCCACAGTGCTACCCAGGGACAGCTCACTGTTGTGTGATCAGTTTGGATTATATTCTTCCAGGATTATATTTCAAGTCATAGAGGCAACTGAAAAATGACAGCTGCAGAATATGGAATATCCTATGTAAGGAGAGAATACAGATCAAAACCTTGTCTGCAGAGACACTTAGATACCTTGGGGGGTTGGAGAATAGCTGTTTAATTACAGACACAATAACAAACACATCTGCAAAGAAACACAGAATTCACTTCAGAGAAGTGTCACTATGATATAATCTACATATGTTAATTGCTAGGTAATATTTTTAAATTATGCAAATAACTAAACAAAATACAAACATGCGGTAGCCTTTTAATGAGGAGTTAAAATTTTCTTTGACACCTCAGAAAATTCTGATAAACACTATTTATAAGTGACTGTGCCTCTGTAATAATTTTTTTTTTAATCCTTTTTATTAGTAGTAAAATTTCAAAGGAACTGCAGTCTTTGTTCTCTGATGTCTAGTTTTCACAAGGCTGCATAAAAATTTCTGCATGGCTAATCCAAAAAGCATGAGAGCTGTGATTTTTTTAGGTAAACTGTGACATATGTTGATTTTAAAAACTTTCAGTGAATAGCTATTTGATTTTCTATATGTTATTTTCTTTGCTTTCAGTTTTCTCCTCTGGTACACTAATATTCTCTGCTATACTTATACTATATCCCAAGCATAAACATTATGCTCTAATAGACACAGCACCACTGGTAGGAGGCAACATTTCCACCAGTTTAAGCTTCTGGATGCCTCTCAAATCTTATTTGAATAACATATAGAAACCATCCTGCAGCTAACTATATTTTTTGGATAGGAATTTCTAAAGAAAATTAAGTGTTCTGTTTGAAATGTCGGGAGGAGAGGAGATAAGGAGAAGCAGAATATAGTAAAATATAGGGAAAGATACATCAAAAAACCTTGTGATCTAACTTCTATGCCTTCCTGTTTTAATTCAGCAACTTTTTTTTTTATTTATTTTACATGCAGCAAATTCTTTTATTGGCTATTTCTTGTTCTTTAATGACTTCACTACAGGGTTGCACGGGTCGATAGGAATGCCTTCTCCAAAATCCATTAACATGGTTCTTGACTGAATACAGTCCAGGCATGTTAATCACCGTTATTCTTCAAAAATGTCAGACACTCAAGTTTTCTATGTGTTAATCTCATGTCTAAGAATCAATGTATTTCTTACTTATATACAGGATCAGGTATCTCGCTGAAAATGATGGTACATTGTTAGCATTAAAAGGTGCGATAGAAAATTTAATAAAGAAATCTTTAGAGACACACTATTTGCTTATAACTGAAATTAAAATTTTAGTGTCATCTGCACCTTTCTTATCTAGATGATAGTACAATTCAAAGAAACATCCACTTTTTCCCATACTATATCTCTTCTTCTTTGACTCTAACACATGCATATTAAAGAGAAACTTCACTTTTTTTTATGTGATTGCATCAGAAGAAAAGATGTAGTATGATTGATGCCAGTGGGGTTTGACAAATAGCAACTCTACAGAAATTATACAAAAATTTCCTTCCATTTTTTCTCTCAACTCTTCTGCCACTTTGATGAAATAGTAATCTCTTTAATCCATTTCTTCAGCTAGAAAAGTGTTTCAGAAACATACCCTTCCCTGCAGTTATTACCATGATGGAACATTTATTATCCAGCAAATGAGGCATCACATCTGATAATTCTCCCAAAAAATCTCAGCAGTGACTACCCTATATTGTGCATATCAATAATAAATTAAAATATCAACAAAGTTTTGTATATTCTGCAGAAAGCAGAACACAAACTGTTTCACTGATCAATGTCCAGTGCAGAAATATGTTAAATCTTCTGTGGGCAAATTTCCACCTTGTGCTATGGAGTGGTCTGACTCACCACTTATGCCCTAAACCATTGAGGTTGTGGGTTGTGGAGTCATGAATTATTGTTTTCATGTATGTGAGTCCTGGTCAATTTTGCCTTGAAAAATATGTCTGTAATGCACTTAAATGATTGTGGCTTCTGGGCCTGTGTGTTCCTGGATTATTGCAGAAGACTGAGAAACACAAGTAGAAAAAATGTACTACAAAAATCATCAGTAGGCTTTGTACAAAACCAGTTTTTGTTTAACTACTTGCTTTATTTTAAAATAAGGTGGATTACAAGAAGCAAAGCCACATAGGAACTCTAAACTCACCCCATTGCTTTAACAATCTTTTTTGTTCAGTCACTTATATATATTTTTAGTCAGCTTAAAAGGATGCAGGTGAAACTCAAGGTATCCATCAGAGAATAGAGAAGTTAATTTCAATGTAAGGTTTTTTCCTATGTTTGAACACAGTTGTTTTTATAAAACTACCCTAAAGTAAGATCAGAAAATATTTGCTGAGTGACATGGGTTGTTTGCTCATCTTCAGTCTCATTTTATGTGTATATCTGCTATATGCAAATACATTCAAGTGTAGAGCAGGTACTGTTTGTTAACTGTGAACAATTTCTTTATTGGTATCCTCAGAATTTTATTTCCTCATATCCATGTTACTTCTGCCCTCCACAAGTAGCTTTAGAAATGTCTAGTTTTTTGTGGCACTGTGTAACTTAATCTCACTGAATTACTGTTCTAAGAGAAGTTTTCAAACACAGTTGACTATTACCTTGAAAATAAAATTTTGAATAGTAATGATTCTTAAAATTCATTATTGTGGATTCTCTTCCTTCCTATGGCTGATCTTTAAAAATAAATTTCAATTATTTGGAACAATACAAAACCATAATTGCATAATGAGAAAATTTAAGTTATTTATCTACTTTAAGATTTTGCTGCTGCCTTTTCTTTCCTTAAACTCAAAGCAAATTAGCAATTTCTTTGATTTTTCCTTTAGCTAAGGCAATAGATTAAATGTTATTTATATTTTGCGCACTTACAAATTAATGTTGGAACTCTGTTGTTACTGCTTCTTCAATGAGTACATTAGGAACCATCTTGAATTTCATACTTGAAAATATGTATTGTTTTTACAGAATTTTACAGAATATACTATGGATGGACGCAAGACCTGTTCCTGAAGATATGTTTTATTCAACAAAATTTGCCAAGTTTTAGCATATTCCAGGTAAAGCATCTGTCTTAGTGATCTCTAAATTCAGCTTTACCTTTTTTTTCCTGTTTTTGCCTCTAAATGTAACCTGGTTTTTTTATACACTGTGGAGTAAGTGACATAAGAAAAGCATGCTAAGTCAAAAGTGCTTTATCCCAGTGTCATTCATGAGAAGGGAATAAACCCTAAAATAGTAGTCAGGTTGGAATCAGGGTTACCTGATAATGCAAAAAATATATATCTTAAGTGAATATATATATTTATTTTTTTCTATGTTGTGGGGAAAAAAAAAACCCGCAATGATCTCAAAGCCAAATAGTTACCATAGTAACTCATGTTATGGTATATAATTTATGGACATATTGCCACATACAGACTATTCATAATGTCTCGCTTTTTCAGAACGTATGTTTCTGATTGTTCACGTAACATTTCCATGGCTGAGAGAAAATGTCAGATCTTTTCATTTGCAGCAACCTAACATTTCTCTTCACTCTCAAAAATTGCAGAATGATATATTTTTGAGATCACTGGAAAAAAAAATGGTTTATTTTTATTATATTTAGATAATCAGTGTAATGCTGCAAACTAGTGCTACTAATCTCTTTTTTCCTCACTCTGCCATCTTTTAGGGGCCAAGAGACAGGGGGGTTACACTGCAGCCACAACATGTAGTAGATTCCAGGCCTACTGATAGAAGGTCTGGAAATGGTTCTTCATAAAAAAAATAACTGAAACCACTGGAAAGAAAGTAAACAAAAATACCAGACAGGTTCTACTATAGTTGTACATATATGCTTTTTTAATAGTGTTATTTATGCTGTGAACATGTAAATTAGTCTGCAAAAGGCAGACTAATTTGTTAGCCTGTGTTTATGAATTTTCAAACTAATTTTAATCTTCAAGGATTATCTTCAGACACGTATTTACTAAAATAAACATCTATGCACTTGATAAAAGTAACTTTCTGTTCTTCCTGCTCACATTTTGAGGCACAAAGAGCAGCTGGATACTCTACTACTAAGGAATATTAATGAAACTTGGTCACCTGGCTTTGAAAATCCCAGTCAGGGGCCAAACCAGGTCCTCTGTCTCTCTCTGCTCTCTTCTTTTATTGTCCTAAAAAAAATTGATAGATGTCAATATAACTGCATATAGAAGAATGCTGTTGAATTGAAGGGAACAGTGGGGGAATCTGTAAATCTAGGTCATTCTAAAATTTTTTATGTTTGAAGCTGATCTCATATGTGCATCATATTGAATATTTGGATATAAATATTTATTCCTTTCAGTTGATTAAGTTTACTTAACACCAGGTATTCTTCCATTTTATCTAATTTCTGTGTCATAGAGAGCAAGTTGGTTTTGCTTCAAATGAGGTATTCCTGCCAGCCAGTGTCACTTCTTCAGAAACCCAGAGCTTAGCTATCAGTAGATATTCCCTTTTGTGCTTGCCATTTTCATAATTTTGCATCTGGTACTATTTTTAATGTAATTTATGTCATTTACTCATAAAGTGTATGACACCTAAATGCTATAAATAATGCATATGTATAGTTGCTGGTGCAAAATTACATCTGTAATTATACTTGTAAACTATCATTATTATGAAGTTTTGCTGAAGAGTGACTGAAGAATATGACCCAATTCACCCATCCTGTACATGGAAACTGTTCTGTCCCATACTTTTTCTATTTAATAACTGAAAGATTATTAAAATGTTTTGAAAGAAAAATTGGGTAAAAATCTACATTGTTGAAGGAAAAATATTGCATACATGAAGAGCATTTGTCAGCTCCCTCTGTGCTGCATTTTATTTCAGCTGTGAATGGACTTTTATGAAAATACATAACTATTTTATTGAAAACAGCCCTGTACAATTTACTATCTCAACCATGCAATTAGCCCACTAATGAGCAAAAATGGGTGTTTTCCCATATAGATTTAATTTTCACCAGCATTTGTCTGGATCCTTGTACATTCTTAAATATCCTTGTAATTCTTCAGTTTTTCATTGGAAAAGAAGTTAGCAATCATCACTAGCCTGCATGCTAAGGAACAGGAGAAAAACTCTAGACAAAAAGCCTCCAAATACAGTGTTTGTGGTTGTACACATCCAAGACTTTCCCACTGAACTATTTTTTGCAGAGACACAAAACGTTGAGTCAGGATAGTGATATATTTTTGCCCGTCCTCTGACCAATCGTTGATCTAGCTTCTCTACCAGAAAAACTTAGAATTGGAGAGGAGGAGGGGAAAGAATCTTTGTGTAATGCAGGATTCTTTTGTTAAATTGTCACAACAGAATAATTCAGTAGTGAATTATAATGAGGACAGTCTTCTCACAGTGGTTACATTTTTTTTCAATCAAAAATGCTGATCCTTAAATAAATCTGATTTGGGTGCTGTGTATGCAGTTGGAACGTGGTCTGATAGCTCATGCAAATGTCACAGATGTTCAGTTTAATTATTTTGAAACAGAGTCTACTAGGATCCATGACACTTTTGTCTTGATGCTGGGTGTATCATTACTTTTTTAATGCTTGCTCTTCCTTCCCTACCTCCAGTCTTTGAAGAAGAGTGTCTCTGTAGTCAGCTGATGCAGTTCATGGTAATTTTGAAGTTGAGGGTACCTGCATTTATTTGGAATATGTACCAGGCCATCAAGACTCTTGAGTCTTAAGAGCGATTTTAGAGCATGGATGTTGCCAGCTGGTATATTTTTCTCATGCACTGATGGGTATTACTTATTTTTAACACAACTGTTTTCTAAATGATAATAGAAAAAAGAAAGAAATGGTGAGGGTAACATCACTGGCTTCTTTGAAATTTTGTATTAATAGAATATTAAAGATTGAGGAAAGAAAGGTGAAGGGAAGGGTTAAAAGAGGAAAAAAGAGCGAGGTAAAATAATTGATTGTGCTGAGAAAATCCATTCACACTTTGCCTTATAATATCAGTGTTTAACACACTCCAAAAAATGAAACAGAAAATTAAACACTAGGATTGTAATTCAATAAACAGAAATAAAGGTCATAAGGAAGTGAGAAATTAAAAAAATATTTTGGCTGTACATATGTATCAATCTGCAGTTGAGTTCTGACACCTGACATGTTTGCTTCTTCACTCCCAAATAAACCACCTGCCAAGACTTTCTTTTAAAGCCAGTTAACTTGTATGACACTTGTGCTTTTAAGGCATCCTTAGGGACACATTTTGTTTGGGGTTTTTTTGCATAATATTTTTTTTTCCTGCATAATAATTCTACAGTGTTTCAGCCTTCATACAAAATCTCTTCACTTCACCGTCAGAAATTTTTCCAAGGCAATGCTGTCCTCCTCACCACAAGAGGTGTTCTAGTCCACTTAAATAGATAATCAGAGAAGCTTTTGAGTTTGTAGAGAACTTCCTCGTGACTCTGAAACTGATGGTTTGTGATGTTAAAAGGACTCATGCAAAAAATGCTGCAGAATGCATTCAAGAAAGCACATTCGTTTTCAAATGAAACTTTGAAGAATTGCTCAGCAGCTGGTGTACAATCTGAAAAAGGTTCTTTCTTTTATTAGAAACACATAATGTTGGCATTCCCATTACTGCCAGAAAAGGTTATGCCCATATGAAGCAGAGAGAGGGAAGGAAAGAAGGTAGCAAGTTTCTCAGCTTTTGTGACTTGAGGAAAAGCAAAATTAATGTTCATCATATTAAGGCAAATATCTTTGGTTCATCTATTTTCAAAATTGATTGGAAGATTTTTGGACTCATGAAGGGTTTTCTTACTGTATTTTGAAAACTGGATCTGTTCATTGAAATCAATTAGTTGAATAGTGGCCTTTCATAGGAGGGTTCAGGAGAGTGGGTTAGGAAACAAACCAACCAAATCCTAAAACCCTGTAGGTTCAGGGTTTAAGTTCCATTTTAACTGTTTGAGTAGTTCTGCCTCTGTCATCATCTTGACCAATGTGGTAGGTAAAAACCAGTATAGCTTCACTGACTTCAACTTTGCCACCTACAAATCTGTTACCAAATGTAAAATTTGCAATAGCAAAGGGATGTGTGCCAGGAAAAAAATATGCCTTTTAAATTCTAAATAAGTAGATATACATTTAATTTAATTTTCTCATTTCTTTTTCCCTTTTTCCTTTTTTTTTCCCTGTACAACTGATGAAAGTCAAAATGTAGGTCTTTACCTAAATTAAGTTAATTACATGATCTTAAGTTATCCATACTGAAAGGATTTTTGTGCTACATGTCTAGCTATGCCATTATAAAATCATGGAGAGAATTTCTAGGGTGCTGCAGGAACATGCAGAATAGCTCGTTTTATGATCTTGATACTAAATGAGCAAACTGCAATATAGATAAAACCATGTTTATCTCATATGGACTCATTTTCCACTGAGTTAATCAGCTTCATTACCCTTGCCACACATTTTCCTTATGTCAGTTGAACTATCACTAACCACCACAAACATAAAGATTAGCATCAGTATTATTATTCTTAGGACTAAATTATATTTACATAGGAAACTCCTTTATTCTCCTTCTGACACATGAAGATGTCTAGCCTTTCAGCATGGAGAGCACAAACATGATGCTCTACAAGGACTGGGTGAGAGAGACAAGGGTGAGCCATGAGCCTGACAGGCTGTATTCCAGGAAGGCTGAGATCAGTAGCAGATAGAGAGTATAGAGAAGGTCATTCTTTCTTCAGGGTTGTCAGGCTCTTTCTGTGCCCCTCATCAGGTAGGATTACTCATTATCCTGCCTAGTGTTATACAGTCTCAAGATCCATAATCAAACCCTTAAGGTTCAATTTTATCTGCACATAATGAGAAGACAACTTATTTGAAATGCTACCGCTATCTTAATTTTGCTGCAGACCAGTTTCTTTATAGTTGCAGCCATTTCCACTTGGTTGTCAATTACTTTGTAGATAGATTTGGGTCCAATCAGTTCAAATACAAATGTCATCACTTAGTCACTTAGATCCAATTTAGCTACCTAGACAAATGTCTGTTAGCATTAATCACTTAACTAATCAGTATCTTTTCAGGGTGTCTGAATATGGATGGCAGATAGATTCTTCCTTCCTGAAGGCAGATGAGTATTTTGGCCAAGCATATAGAATCCCAAAGTCACATTGTCTTCATTAGTGGTGTGAGGATGCTAAGCTAAGAGAAATGGGAGATGAAATTCTGTAACCTTTTAAAAAGAGCCAATTACAATTGCTTGAAAATTAACATACATGAAGTTTTTGTAGAATTGCATAACCACAACTGTATGAATGGATTAACATTGATACTACCATTCCCATGCATGCTCATTTAGCACATATTAAGTTTATTATAGAACTTCTAAAAGGTTTTCACAAATTTGCAAAGTCTAGATGTTTTTCATATTCTACATTTATTAGATAAAATGAAGTGTCAGGTTAAATAAAATAACAAAATATTTATTCTAAGCTCTCAGCGACATCAACAATGTTTTAGGAAATAACCCCAGTAAGGACAGATTTCCACTTTAATGTGAATCCAGAATAAGCCATTTAAAGATAAGAGTTATGTTAATAGAGTTAAGTCAGTGTAAAATTGGCATGAAAAGAAGATGAAGATATAATATTGAGTCACTGGTTCAGAGTAAAATAGAAACTCTGTTAAATGCAGAAATTTTCATGGCTGTTGCGTGACACCTGCTTCCAGATGCAAGTTATTCCTCTGGATCTGTTCAAACCAACATACAAGATTTTGTGTGTTTTGAATATTCTTGTCAGGGACTGACAATATGTGAGTGCTAGAAATTCAAAAGTGTTAGCAGTTCTTCGGAGTTACCGCAGGAGTTCTAAAAGGCTGTTTAAACTTATCATGGTATTCTTAGTATGCATAAGTATATTTAGGTTGCCAACTATACAGGGTTATTTAATATAACTACGCTCTACTGTTTTGTGCATGACAGCACGGGAATGTGTTACATCTCTCAGGTTGTGGTGGATGGATATTTGCAGCCACAAAAATGGCAAGTGCATTCAATAAAGTAAAATGTGAGTTAATAGATTTTTAAGGTAAGAATCCAAATTCATAGTTGGTGCTTTTTTTTTTCTGTCTAGCTTGAAATGGATATAGAGATATATATATGGTCGGGTCACAGAAACAAAACCCCAGTTACAAGGCACTAATTTCTTGCAGGTTCATCCTGCTGCAGAGGACTCCCCTGTGCCTCCTCTGTATGTGTGGCTGGTTATAGGTCATCCTCATCTCTGGCTTCTCACCTGTGGGATACAGGGAAGCCATGACTGTACCTGTGCCATGGCAGGGCTGCTGCAAGTGGAATCTGCTTTATTCACTTCACCTCAAAATGGCTGCTGCAGCTCCATGGAACTGCAGCCCAAATGGAGATCTTAATATAACATCTATGTACATTGCTCAGATGAGGACTATATATCCATGCTTCTGTTTGACACTTCCATAACCTGGCGCAGATTGTACTAGTGACTATTATTGGTTAATAGGTGGAGTAGCTAGGACTTGGTCTGGCTTGATTGCTAAAAAACACTTCATGATCTCGTTGCATAGCTCACACCTTTGTTTCCTGTTTCAGTGCATCATGATTACAATTCTAATTATTTTAATCACGATCAATATACCAAGGAGAAGCATCAGACAGCTAATATGATTTATTACATATTGCAAGAGCATTTGTCTTCGATTTGGCATTTCTGTTATCTATCTCCAGAATGCCCCTGCCTGCTTGACAGCAGCCTGTCAGCGCTGTTATGATTGCTGTATGCAGTGACTTTAACTGCCAGCTTTTCCTGCAGACTTGTAGAGTGATCGGTCTGCACAACAGTTACAGCAACATAGAATAACTTAACACTTGCCTATGGCCCTGTCAATTATGAAGGGATGTAGTATCGATACGTATTGCAACCTGGTGCTGTGCTATTTAAGTATCAACGCAGAAGACAAAAAGTAAACAATGGTGACCATCTTTATGTATACCTTCCCCTCTTCTGAAGCTTTTGTCTTATAACCACTGTTTTACAAATATCTCTGGAGGAAGATGGAGAGCTGTCTTTGTAACATTAAGTATTCTTGAAAGTACTGTAAGTACTGAAGTAAAGAAATCCAGTAATGCTAAGGATTTTCATAAACTGTCTTTCAAATCTGTGAAGGCAAAGGTCAGGTGAGGTTGTGGTTTATTATTATTAATGAATATAGGAACAAGAGAAGTTATTAAGGTTTCCTTCGAAATGTATAATATTTTACAGCTGAGTTTCAGGGCATCTTCTCTTTCTGAATCTCTAGTATGGGTGACTTGACCCTGGTTTTATTGATTAAACTTTTATTCTTCCCCAATGAATAATTTAAGTTATGAGCAGTAGTTTGGTGTGATTAGCAGGAGCCTATGGGAGGTTTTTAAAGTAATACACTATATAGTCCTCCTACTGCATTGGATTAGTTCTGCATCATGCCATTCTGGTTAGATTGAAAACTTTATATGCAACTTCATAACATGTTTAGGAATTCTTTTCCTTGACAGACCCAATAATATATGAAAATCTTTACTCTTCTCTGATGCAAGAGGAAAGTTGTTATGGAGCTGGTTTTGGTTCCCCGCTTGTCAAGTCAAACTCCAGCCTTGCTGGAGTTTTTTATTTGTGCCCATAGTTTAGTTGATCTAACACAGGTATCAGCCGCACTACAATAAGGCATCACCTTTATATTCCCTGAAGACAATGTATGTCAATCCTGTTGGATGGGGAGAAGGGCAAGGCCCTTGGTCCACCCAAAATGCTATTACAATAAGAAGTTATATCACAGGGATTTTTTATATAGATCACTCAGGTAAACTCATATTTAACCTGCATTGTGCAAAAGGCCAATATTCTGAGTTAAAATCTGGTCCTTAATGTATTTCTGAGATTTTGTGCTTTGGAAGAGTTAATTTGTTATTGTGCATAATGGTCTTTATACTCCTTTTTTTTTTTATCCTCAGATGTTCTTTTGCTTCACACTGGTACACCATGACATTAGTTTGTGAGTCCTGAAAACAATTGTAGCTCACTAGTAACTGTGTGACTGTATTATATATGAGACAGAAAGAGAGGTGCAAGTGATACGGGCTGAAAAACAGTCTCAAATTTTAAAACAAAACAAAACCAACCCCCCCAACAATAACAAGAAAAAATCCATACCATAGAACCATAAACTGCAGCAAAAATGGGGAAAGGGGCCAAAAAGAATTATACCAGCTCCCTGGAAAACAGGTATTTTTAACCAATGCTAATAATCATGGTGTGGAGGTTATATGAAGGAAAATACTGGTGGCTTCAGCTGTTGTGCCTGTTGTGTACCACTGTACAGAAGTTCCCACAGCCTCAATCTAAATGCTGTTTTCAAAACACTCCTTGTGGTCCTGAAAAGAGCTGAGAGATTACTCACAGCCTCTTTTGCTCTCCCGTCTTTTTAAATCTGCCTTTGTCTTTGACCTTTCAGTGTGTCAGGTCCAATCCTCTTTGCTCTCTGCAAGCCAGGGAGATGCATACATAAATGCTCCCAATGCCTTTGATGATAGAGAGCAGAAAATGTTATTGCTGTTGGTTATACCAAAATGGAGCATGTTGATGGTGATCATGTTATATGTGCACAGGCACTCAGAACATAGACCAAGGAAAGCTAAGAGCATGGTCTGCTGCCTCAGAAATGCTCAGGCTCACAGACACAAGGAGGAGGAGGAAGAGGAGGAGAAATAATTCCTTAGGACCTAAGTGTTCTTAGTAGAGGGAGCACTGGCGTATCTTTTACCTTTTCTTTATTTCAATTTATGATTGCAATTGGGTTGATTATGTATCTGTTTCAGTCTCTGCTTTATGACAAACTCTATTTCTAAAATAGTTTGTAGAATACCTCATTTGGAAAAACTTCTGAAATCTTATATTAGGTGGTTTGTTTTTTTCCCTAATAAAACAGAAGTGTATATTTAGTGAAAATAGAGTACATTTTTTCCTGCAAGCTGTTTAATGTACTTAAATACATATTTTAAGCATTAGAATTTGGCAGTTTCCAGATGGATTCCAGACATTTTTGTATCTTTTAGTTATTTTGGTGTAATATCTGCCATAGCAGAAACCCTTTTAAAAGGATAGTTATTATGGTAACTCCTATCTTGAAATTTCAAAATTGCTCTGAAGATGGGATCAGACAATATGCTTCAATAAGTCTTTCCTGAGAAGTTGAAATGTTATTTATAAAGAGAAATTGTATCACATGAAAGTTAAGATAGGATAATCCTACCTCTATCCACCTAAAACTTAAGAGGCTAGAAAAAGAAAAGGAATGGCATGTTTGGATCTCCTAGCCTTCGTATAGTATCACCATTATTCCATTTATAAGGTTATGATTTTAGAGCAGATTTCAGAGAATAACATGCATATTTTATTTTATTTTTTTTCCCATCGAATTGACAGTCTAATAGAAAACAACTGTGATCTCAGATGCTTTTATTTTTATTTATCAGAGGATTAGAGACACATGCCAGGTATTCTAGTGTGTGTATATGGAAGAAGAGGATTATGCCTTAAGCGGGTCATAATCACAGCTGATGCTAGGCATTAAAACTACAGGACTGAGGGAATCCAAAGTTGAGGCTTTCTGGAAGCAGTCTTCTGGCCACACTGTTGCTAGTGATGCTTCATAAAATGTATCAGTGCCTATCAGCGCATTCTTTTTACAAGTTACAATTTGCAGTCTGAGTGTTATCTTAAACTGTTTTTAATGGCTCAGGTCTGGTCATTCTTTCGTAATTTTTATAGAGGAAGAATGTCCCCTTCCTAAATTTCAGAGCAGGCCAACCTCACATCTTGGCTGTGATGGATAAGTTTTACTTGTCTACAAACTTGTAACAATACACATTTTAGTGTTTCTTCCTGAACTCTGGCAGACCTACAGAACAATTTATTAATCATCTAGTGAAAATTGGAGCCTGGAGGCCATAAGTTGATGTTCATTTTTTCCAGTGATCTGCAGTCACTGTGAAAATACTAGAATAGAAAATAAAATACCATGCAAAAATAAAAATGTGGGTTATGGATTGAATTTTCACTTGTGATATTGGTTGTTATGTATATATAGATTTCTTTTGTTTTTATCTTTAGTGCTGTAATGGACTATAAGTGCATTTGTACATGAAGCTGTAAAAAATAAATTGATCTCTTGTTACAATTATTTGGTGATATTTTATTATGTCTACATCTATTCAGGCTATAGAAAAGACAAAAACAAATCCTTACTCTTAGTTAATGCAGTTGTAGTATATGAGGCTGAGAAGATAAATGCAGTTTAAATGCAAGCCATTTGGGAGATTTTTAGGGTTTTTTAGGTTGGTTTTTTTTTTTTCCCAAAAAGTCAACATTAAGTCAAAAAGTGAAATTAAGGCAGTTAAATTTCAAGGATGAATGCTAATAACTAAAATGTATTTATTTTTAAAAAGGAAGTAATTCCTAGTACAATGGTTCTATATATTATGGTACAGACACCACTTTCTAAATAAAATGTTTGAAGTTAAAATTTCAGAAATGCCTGTAAGTTCTCTACTGTGCCTGGGGACTTGTTCCACTTTTGGTGAACATGTGAATTTCCCACTAGTGTCAGCTGAGATTAAAGATTATTCTGCACTATAGACAGTGTTAATTAGCATTAATTTTTCTGCCTTATTTTCTCACGTTAGTCACTTGTTGCAAGGAACAAGTACATTTTTTCATGGATTTCAGGGTAAAAATGACAGGTTTACGATGTCCTGTTTCTGAGATGTAATATTGTAGTGCTTTTATGCATTTCAACAAATGTTTTTCTGATACTAATTCAATTTGGAAAACTTATGGATCAAATGAAAAGTTTGTTTCAACTGCAATGTATGATACAGGACATCCTGTTTCCAGTGGCCCTCAAATAATAGATTAATGGTCTGGAATTTCTTTAGCGGTTCTCTCTGGCTTTTTTGCATAGGATTCAAGCCTATTTTCTTGCCTAATTTATTTTTTTTCCTGTAAAGTAATAATAGTATAATAAAATAATTCCTGTATGAATAATTATTGATTTCGTTTCATGGTTTAGCCATGGAATAAAATAAATTTTATTTATTTATGGAGTAGAGAAGAGTTTTCTCTTTTTTTCATATTTGAAAAATAAAATTACCAGAATTTTGATCTAACTTAAATTTTTAGGATTATATTTGTTGAAAGCAAACATTTTTTGAATGTTCCCTTTTTCTGAGAAAACTTATCAGTGAATTTGAATATTTGCTGAATTAGGTGAATAATTTTAATATATTGTCAATTACGGGTGTTAGCAAATAAACTGTTGCAACAACTGTGACTATAATATCAGTTCATTTTGGTAGTCATGTTCAGTTTTGCCTGCAGGCGCACCCAGGATGTCCTTCTTATCATAGTGACATCAACATTTTACTTCTGAATTCATCTTACCACATTAATAATGTTCCTCGCATCCTCTAAACCAAGTGTGTTTTCCACATACATTCAGGCATTTGCATAACCTTTTAGTGTACAAAAGCAGATTTTAGAGGACCTCAGATTTTAGTCCACATTGATTTATGTCAGCTTCCTAATATTGTGTGAGCTTATGTAAGTGTGTCAGAGCTCTAAATCTGTTAAACTGGAATATTTTAGTGATCATCAGTAACAACAGATGTGAAGAATTTTTGAAAATACCATAGGTGACACTTGTTCCCAGTCTCTTTCCCTCAAATGGAGTAATATGGTGAAAGTGTTTCCTGTCTGCTAC
Organism: Actenoides hombroni; assembly: GCA_024336885.1. Classification (NCBI taxonomy): domain Eukaryota; kingdom Metazoa; phylum Chordata; class Aves; order Coraciiformes; family Alcedinidae; genus Actenoides; species Actenoides hombroni. The sequence continues at coordinate 4,017,494 of WUAM01000217.1, read as the reverse complement.
AGCTGGGAGAATGCTTGCAGACTAATCTAGTAGTAGAGGTCATTTGTGAGGCATGATTATAAATACATACACATCATTTACACGATCATGTTGTATTCAGGAGGATTGAAATGGCATATAAAATTTCTGATAGATGGGACTGTTCTCTGCCAGAAAGTGTTCACCAGACAATATTAAAATGTTCCAAATGGAAGTGATAAATTTATAGGAAGTGTGTTACTTAAAAAAAAACAACAAAAAAACCCTCAGAGTATCAAATTAGCTCTGATCATTATATGTCTGTGATTATAAATACTAAAATTGTGTCTCTTGACAGCCCCAGAGTGAGGTAACACTCAAAGCTCTCTCTTGGTAATTATAAAAGTCTTTATATGTATTTGCTGCTGTCAGGCTCTGTTAGTCCAAAATTTCTCTTTGCTCTGGAGTATCTTTGCTTTTGGTGGTGGTGACTCTCTTCATATGGTGTTTGGGAAAACAAAAAAACAAACAACAAACAAACAAAATCCAACAAAAACAAACCACAAAAACAAAACAAAACCCAACAAAAACCCCAACCAAATCCAAAACAAACAAGGTGTGGGATTTTTTTCCCCCATTCATTAATGAATTATCTCTCTTGATTAATTTAGGTGCTCTATATCCTTCAACTTCCTGGAGATTGAACATATTATATTCTTTCTGCTCCTAACTATGAAGTTTTATTTAATCATCTGATAGAAGCCACCTTGCCCAAACTTGGAACTGAAAATTGTTAGCTACTACAATAAAGTCTTACGGTTAAGCTCTACCAATACAAGCAAGAAACATATCTGTTGACTCTCATGGAGAAGGAACAGCAATGCATCAGCTTTTGTAGCCTACAGATGTTAGTTGCTGAACTCCACATAGCAATGCATTATGAAGAACTAGAAATTATAAACTCTTTAGAATCCTGGAATTTTAATGTATTTGAAAAATAGTCTAGCTTATTTAATAAAGTTATGATTTACTGTGTTAATAATTCAACCATTCTCACTTTTGAATATAATAGGTAGATATAAAATGTATATGGATGTTATACTAGTCTTAATAGGACGTATGCGTATTAAACCGATTGTATTAACCTAATTAAGTGATGTAATACCCACAAAAATAGGAGGGGAAAAAAGGAATCTTGATTTATTTTTGCATTATACCACTTTAATCTCTTAAACTAGTTGGGGCAAGGGTAGGTGTTCCAATGTGAGTTTCTAATTTCTGTCTATGATAACTTTACTCTTAAGTCTGGATACTGGATACATGTGAAGACATTGATGCAGTGTTTTACTGAAAAACTGCTCCATGTCCTGCTGTTTGAAATGGCTCCTACAGGCCACTGTAAGACTGGCATTAGTTAATGGAGCCACAGTTGAGTGCACAGTAGACTACTTTTAACTTTCTTGTTGAGAATAACTTTTTTGGGAATGTTCTTGTGGGAGTCTTTTGGCTGAATCATTTCAGCAGCCTACAGGCTTCCACAAAACTGATGATGCCCTTTGGGAATGGAATTTTCAGAATTGTGTGTCTAGCCTTAAGAAATATAGAGGGCAAGCATGATGGGAGACAGAGTTTCAAAGCTTTCTTTTGTGACCATTAAGCCTTCTGTGAAACTTTTAGGAGGATTTGGACTCCAATCAGAGAGTATCAGCTTCAAGGGCAATTGTACAAATTTACTTTGACTATGATATCATCTGAGATACTAGTTACTAAGTCAACTTCTCATTAGCTACGCTATCCCACTGCATGAACCTCTTTTTTATTCCCCTCTCTCTTACTTTCCTTCCTATAAAACCTAATTAGGAACAGCCAGTTGTTTCATAGAAGACCAATAAGAAAAACTGACTACAGTCCATTAAATGAAGAAGTAAAATGTTCTCTTAAAGGACAAGCAATTTTTACATGCTAATATTAAAGAAACCTCAATCTATAGAATATCTTTAGAAAAAAGTATTGAATATAGCATTGCAGAGTCAAAGATCAGCATCATCAAAATAGGAAACTGTAGTGGCATTTGAGACTAGCGCATCTAGAGTTCATTATCAATTTTTAAATTTTTTTTTTACTCTATAATCAATCTAAATACTTTCTTAATGGAAGGAAGGATGAACTTGTTATTTTTGAGTGAGTAGCACAGAAAAATGAGGAGGCCCATGGCAGGGACAGTTATCTTAGTCTATTATGTGGGAAAATATAATACGTTCAAGAAATGTCAGTAATATAACTCTCTGTATTCTAACTCTCTGTATTCTGTTGCCCAGATTTCAGTTGGGCTTTCTAAATACTAGTATATTTGCTGTCACACAGGGGTGGGTGTTTTTTCTGGGAGAAAGAAAAGATATGGTCCTCTCAATAGGATAAACAGATTCATGTTTCTCCAAATTAAACATGTAGCTGTTTTCTACAATTAGATTAATAATGCTCATTTAATTAATGGTTTTGTTAGCTCCATATACCCACAGGGAATTGTGCCTGAGTGGTATTGTCTCTAACATCACTTTTGTGGAGCAAGGAGGATGGACTCACAAACATCCCTGAAGCCATGGACTGTGGACTGTGTCCGCATTATTTTTGAACTGTCCGTACCTGGAAAATAATTCTGATATCTGATAGTGTTGACAGTCCTAAAATCTAACCTGAACAAAGTGGGTTTTTTTCCTTTCACAGTTACAAGTTAGAAAGGTACCAAATGCCAAGATCATTAGTAGGTTCAAATGTTTTATTACTGTCAATTTTACCCTCACAGTGGGTAAATCTAGTTTCATTACTATTTTCTAAATATAATAAATATCTATGTGTAAACTGCATGATGCTATATGAAGGAAGTGGTTAGCAAACATTCTTTATATAATGAGAAAGGGACACATAAATAATCTGTATTCCTCTTAACTGAAGAGTGATTTTCAGGGTTTTCCTTGAAGCAATATCAAAAAACGTGTCCGCTGTCTGTTGTATAAAAACTCTAATATGGTTTCTTATGGTCACTTGTTTTGATTGAAGAGGAATTGCCAGAGCTGAGAGGGCATAATGAATGTTATTACAGAGAAGGTTTTAAGCACAGAGAAAAGAATAAAAAGTAAAGTCCTTATGTGATCCCTTAGTACGTGAGGTCTGCCTATTACTTCTACAACAGTTGAGTGAGCATACATGAGAGCCATTTATAATGTGTATTGCTGTGTGTCTGCTCTGATTGCGTACTTTGATGATGGGTTAATTGAGCGGTGTCAAGGAGGGCAGTCCTGGTCATGTAAAGAGACTGACAGGATGATGGTAGCACTCAGTACTTCATTACTTAGAAGCAAAATCAGAAATTCTTCATCTTAAAGGCAGTAACTACTGAACAGTTAAGAGCAGTTTAATGTGTGACAGTTTATGAGGTAAAGAGGTTTTATGCTCATAGAGCTTCACTTAACCCAGTGACAATGTTTCACTTCTGATCTTTCTGTGGTACCAGAGAAGACAGACCTGTCTGACTGTTCCATGTCCAGGGGGCTTTCCTGCTTTCCTGCAAACCAAACTTTTTACTCTTCCTGTATAAATCATTGTATTCACTACACAGTGTTTGTGGAGGAAAACAGCCACAGGTATTGTGTGCAGGCACCCATATGATGGTAACAGGGGGCTGCAGGGGTGGCCTCTATGAGGAGAGACTGGGGCTGCTCCATGCAGGTCACAGCCAGTTCAGCACTAGCCCCCCAGCAGGGCACGGCTGAGCCCCTCAGAGAAAATGGGTGGTGCCTCCCTGAGAGCGTATTGAAGAAAGGGTAAAATGCCACATAGGCAGTGAGGAGTGAGGGGAAAAAAGTGAGGAACAGCCCAGTGAACACCAAGGTCAGAAGAGGAGGCGGCGGCATTCTGCGTGCCGGAGCAGATTCCCCTGCAGCCCACCCAGGAGCAAGTTCTTCTCACAGGAACTGTAGCCCATGGAGGACCCGCACTGGAGCAGGGAAAAGTGTGAGGAGGCAGAGAGGGACTGTTATGAACTGACCGTAAACCCCCATTCTCCACATCTCTGTACCGCTCATGGAGCTGGGGCAGCTGATAGAGGAAGTCAGGAATGAAGGAGTGAAGTTGAGATCGCAAAACAGGGTGGGGAGGTGCTGTTTTAATTTTGGGGTTTGATTCTTACCATCCCGATCTATTTTAATCATCAATGAATTAAATTAGCTTTCCCCAAGCTGAGTCTGTTTTGCCCATAACTGTAAGTGACAAGTGATCTCCCTATCTTTATTTTGACCCATGAGCTTTTTCATCTTATTTTCTCCCTGTCCTGTTGAGGAGGGGGAGTGAGAGAGTGACTGGGTAGTCATCTGACAGCCAGCAAATGTCAACCCGCCATACTGTACATTGTAGCTGCCTCAACTAATACTGATGCTGCTATTAGACGTTTCATTTTCTGAAATCCTTTACCAAGATCTGTGTGTAAGCTTAAGGAGGTAACAAATACCACTGGCAGCTGCTTTATTGCTTGAAACTTCTGTCTGGTTCAGTGGTTGTTGTATAAATGGAATTTATTTCCAGTGTTGGATATGGGGGTTTTTTCCCCACTCTTTGCCTCCTCTGCCCTTCCCCAAACCATCTATTAGAAAAAAAGGAAGAAAAAATTTTGAGAAGTGTCACTGCTGTGTTTTATGAGAGAATTTGGGCTTTGTGTCTCTGTTTTCGCCTGTAGATTGGGTTCAGTAGCTGCGGAGTATTTTCCATAGTTACTGCTCCTCAGAGGAGAATTGTTGTCTAAGGAAAATATGAATCACAGAAACTATGAGGTTCCACAGTAGATTTTTTTGGGGTTTTTTCCTTTCATGGATCAGAACATTTTTGGTATAATTCAGTATTTCTCATTTTACAGGTATTTAATCTTTCCATTGTCCCTCTACAGAAAATTCCAGCCATCTAAGCATGTTTGAAAGTTCCTAAGAAGACCCTGATGCTGTTGGGTTGGGAATGGGTGCTTCCACACTGATACCTGGATGCTTGACCCCGCCATCTCAGCTGTACCCATACACACAAGGGAAAAATTCTTCAGTTCTTGATTCTCCTAGTCACAAAAGCAGGTTTGGCCATGAGGTAAGGTCACAGCAGTGGGCTGGGATTATTATCCTGGTCCAACAGGTAGTCCTGAGAAATGCTGATTGTATCATTGATGTACCTTGCTATCCCTTTTCCTATTTCTTGACAGAGTTTTTGCCACCCTTGAACCTCCTTTTCTCTGCCCTGCTCTTCTCCCACATAAACAACCTAGCCCTAATTACTTCTTCCCTATTAGTCTCAGTTTGCTACATCTGTACATAATTGGTGCTTCTGATACCATTACCTAGGTAACCTTGGCTTCATACAGCATTACTGACACAGTTATGCAGGTGCTTTTTGCCATGCAAGATTTTGCTCCCCAAAGGGTCCCCAGTACTCCCTTTCAGTTACCTGTACAGTTTGGCCACTTCATGCATAACTCCACCTAAACTGCCACTGAAATGCTGCCATCCCCATGTACTATTTTAAAATTTTGTTAGCTTCTCATCCTGTTATCTGTCTTGTCTAGTAATTTGTCATGGCATATCCAGTATCTTCTCACACTGTGCTCAGTTAGATGCACTCAGGTCAGGGTGTGGGCAGAAGCCCTGCCACCTGCCCACAGCCCTAACCGAACACCAGCCAGGTGCTGACTGTCACTACCCAGACACGTAAGGTATTACACTTCTCTGTTTCTAACCTGTTAGCCTCTTTGAACCACTATCAGCTTCCCAAACCATGTGTGTAAGAATAGAAAAAGGAAGAGAGATCATAGTATATTTTTAATGAAATAGAATATTGGATGTACAAACTATAGTTATGTGAGAAGTTTTCACACTGATGTTAATGTAAGTAAAAAAATTTAGTAAGGGCAAAGTATTTCAAATCCAAAGTTTTAAATGTTCAGCAAAAGGAATAGGAACAAATTTGTAGAAGCAATAACCCATAATGCTGTATATAAATGGAAGGTCAAATTTCAAGACAGGCTTCATCCCCTGGCACAGAGTTATTTTACAAAACTTACTACTTATTTTACTGTTTTCCTACATGCTGAATTCTTCTGAAAATATGGTTTAAATGGTCTTTGGAGCATCCTCCATAATCCATAGGCTCTGAAATAGGAAACTTCCAGACTGAAAGTTTGAAAAGACTGCTTTTACTATCGTATTCAGTAGTAGTGAATGTCAGTATTCAATCTTGGCTTCCTCTAGCTGGCCAATGCCAGTTTAGTTTCTTATCAGCTTTTCTATTTTTGTAACTTATTGGATTTGGATGAGTATTTAAGATTACATGTGAATTTTTCCATTTTACCTTGTATTCAAGAACCATGCAATTTTGGTACTTGTCCAGTTGTTAAGAATTTTTCACTGAATCAGGCTTTTGGAAACTACATCTCATGTAAAGATGAAAGGATGGCATAAATCAAATCAGAAGCAGAGTTAGAGATTCTGGAAAACTTAGTTTTAACTCCCAAATGCCTCTATCTGGTGGCTGTTGGTGGTGATTTTTGCTTACTTATTTGTTTGTTTATTTAAGATTAGATTTCATTTTAGATTTGAGGCCCAGATCCAAATGATTCCTCTCGTAGCAGTCACAAAAATTTCAGTCTGAAGAGAGTGAAAGTACAGAGAACAAACTTCTGGTGGTATTTGCTTAGGCTGCTCTTTTCTCATCTGCCACTTACCAGCTTTTGCCACAGTTTATCACTGTTTTATTCCATTTAATGAGTGGTTTTGGTAAAAGGCCTGGAAGACAGAAGTTATCTGTATTCTCTATGAAACTCAGTATTTTACAGACACTGACTATTGCTCCTTCTGCTTCTTTTGCTTTCTACAGGCCATCATTTCAAAAACTTCATGCCTGACTATGTGAATATATTTTCAAACCCTTGATTATTCACTGAACACCTTCAGTTTTGCAGTAACCTTTTGTAGATAAAGTGACCAGCCCAGTGTTTAAGGCATTACCAAAATCACTGATGTATGAAGATATACATAAGTTTTGATATTGTATTCTGTCCTGGACTTTGGTCATTCTAATATTTCTTTGTTCTATGTTTTCTTTACACATTGGAAAGAAATTTGCGCTGAGATGTACACAGTGATACTTTAATCTCTTTCTTGTGTTGATTTTTGTGACCTGAGAATTCTAATTGGTGTAAAATAGTTTTAAATTTTTCTCTCTGTAATTCTTCATTTCTGGACTTGCAACTTTCACTTCTGTTGTGGGCCCTTTCCCTGGAAAATGAGGAGTCTATGATATCAAAACATTTCTAAGATTACAGTTATTTCATCAAAACATTTGGTGGAAACCAGGTCTGGCAGGAAAGCTGGCCAGATTGCATAGTTTCTAGCCAGCGTTTTCAGCTGTGACAGTGCCAGGTTAGTGAGCTGCCATGTAGCTCTTCCCAGACTTTTCAGACTGTTTTGATCCTATGAACCTTTCCTTTGGGAGACTGGATGTTGCAAGTTTTACACTCCTGGGTTGACCAGTTTGGCTATCCTAGCTGCAAACTGAGCTGACAGGTCCCTTATGAATCTGTGACTTATGCTACAATACGGTACAGTGTGGCTGCTGGGGTATCTGATGCTGTGCCCACCAAACACTTCATCTTACAGTGTGTCCTGCAAGCAATATTCCAACACCACTAATCCAGTCCTCCTTTCTCTCCCATCTCCACAGTAAATTGCTGACAGTTTTCTAGAAGATATTTTGAAGTGAAGGAGACCAACCACTTCAGAGTGCTAAACAATTAGCCTCTTTGAAGAAAGCATGTCTTCAACATCACTGAAGTACACATATTCACTTGGTGGAAAGATGTGACATTTGAAAGTGTTTTCATTGGCCTGTTTTGGGTCTGGATTAGAAAACTATGTGCAAGCAGTTTAAATCACTGCTTGTGCTGCTTCTGTGTTTCTGTAAAGACACTATATTTTTTTCTCAATTAATGAAAACCAACTTTTTGGTAAAACCCATAAAGCTTTCACAGATTTTCTGGAAGGCTCAGTCTGAAAGATCACCTGGGTCTCTTTCATGTTTTATTTTGTGCCCTAAGAAGTCTAAGGCACAAATTAGTAAAATAGCTTTGGTAACATGATATGCCAGATTTTTTGTTGCTCTTAATTAGCTATATAACTGTTTGCTAGGCTTATATGTAAAACTCTACTATGTCATATTGATATGTGTTATATGTCACATATAATTCCATAATTCTACGCATATACTTGCACAGTTTTTAAAAACTAGAACACAGTATTCATTATTTGCCAGTCCTCTGGAATGCTGGCAGTTCAGTATTGATGTTGAACGAATTATAAGTTAGTCTGCCAGTCTGGGAGGATGGTCAAGGAATATCTTGCAGTTTTAAGGATGAAAAAGAGAATTGTGCAAGAAGTTTGGAAGGTAGAATACTGCTGAGAATCTTGAAACATAATTCACAGGATAGGCCTCTCCAGCTGAATGACAGCAAGGAAAAGGTTTGCTGAGGGAGAATGCTATGAGTAATATTTGTGAGCCTTATGGGACTAAGTGGACTGGACCTTGAATACTTGTGAATTAATGTTCCAAAGACTTTCTTGCCTATTACAAAGGTATTTTATGTATTTCATTATGTAGAAGACTCTGTGTGTGTGTGTGTTGTGTGTGTGTGTGTCATCATAAAAACAAAGATATAAAAATATGAGAAAATGGGCAAGCTGCTGATTTGTCTCTTACTAAGGTAGGAAGGTATTGTAGAACTGCATCACTCCTAGCAGACTTGTGAAAATATCCCAAACCATTCAAATATTTCTTAGAGCTATTTCATGTTTATATTACTTGAATTCTAGAACTGTGGAGTCTACTTAAAATTTGTAGTTTTCAAATGACTGGGATAATATGAAGAAAAGTTATATTTCAGGCAAAATGCTGGGATTTTTAGTGGTATTTTAATCTCAGGAATAGAATTGTCCATTTTATTTAAGTGAATTCTTTTTGACTTTTCCTCTCCCTGCTTTGGCTTCACACTGTTAGGTTACAAAATTCAGCATGATATGTCATGCTAGCAGCAATGGTTAATAAAAAAACCAAGAAACCTATCAAATATATTTAATTGGGGCACATTTCACAGAAACCTTGGAAAATCACTGCATAACTGGTGTGTGAGTTAGCCAATTCTAGAGATCATCTAGATTTAGATGATGTAATTAACAACATTGTCATACTTTCCACAATTGATTTTCTACAGGTCTGAACTAAAAAGAGAAAAAAAAGAATCTATTATGTTTCATAATACCTTGAGAATCAGACCTAGCAGTTTAAATGTGAAATGGTTTTATGACTAGGTCTTATTATTCTCCAATCATTGCATATTTTAATTGATTTGACTGTTTGGAGATAAAGATCTTGGGTTACCTATGGCACAAAGCATAGCAACATAGTGCAATTTCATAAAGGATCTTTTGTAATTGCTTATCATACATGGCTGTCCATGATAGAAACAATACAAGAATAAATGAAAAATATTTAAGTGAAACAATGTTATCAAATTAGTATTTTGGTTGCTTCTGAAATGTTAATTTTTTTAATTTTTTTTGCTTCCTTGCACTATGTCCAGACCTGAACACTCAGAAGGCATCAGTCTCTTTGGGAATACATTAGGAACTGTGGGATAAAATTGATAAAGAGCTTATTTTCTATAGATTTAAAATCAATAGTGGTGACTTGATGAAAGACAACTGCTGACTGCTGCATAGAATATAAGGTGCTCTTCTGAGCACCTGCTTTTGCCTGGAGCATGATCCTCATATTTAGAAAGTGAATTCTTAGTTTACATCTTGGATTTTACCGAGTCAGTGTAAGGAGTAGCAGTTATGAAGCATCTCTTCAACTTAAAGCAAATACATAACCTATAAATGCTATAGGTTAAGAATCAGGTCAATCATAAGAAGATAACTTGAAAAAAACATTTACCTATGTAACATAAGAATTTAAGATTCACGTTTCAGAATCAAACTTCAATCCGTATGCCTGGATAGCTGCTTGGCTGTGACTGTATGTAGCTGGACTGCAACAAGCCTTCATTCATTCCTAAAACCTAAGCCATAAAGATTAGGGTATAATTAAAAAAATTACCTCACTGTGTTTTCACCCCTTTATAACCTGGTATTTCTAGTATCAGTGGTTCACAAAATACCCTGTTATGTATGGAAGAATGACCAGCCCCACTTTCTGGAGTCTGTGGTAACAGAGCCCCTAGAATAAACTGAATTAGTTTTGGTTGCTACACTTTCATCTCATCTTGTCCCACCTAGTGCTGAGGAATCCTTTCCTTCCCTTTAAAGAGAACCAGGAAATCAGGAAGTCAGAATAGGCTCCAAAAGCCATACAGAAACAGGGGTGTGCTATGCAGAGAGCCCTGTCACTTAGATGGATCCTTATGACAGCCATGGATTGCTATGCACACATTACTATGTGTAGAAGACATCAACCCAAACTAGTGGAAGCCTCACTGAAAAAAAAATATCTGCTACACTTGATTTTATTTTTCTCTGCACTAAACTGTCATGGAATCTCTTTATCATTATCTTTATCTTTTTCATTAACAGAGGCTCTACCTGTTTGGATAAGATCAGATCATTCTGAAGATACTGCTTACCATTTCTAATCTTTAGTTCATCTCTGTGATATTTACTGCATGCAGGAATTGAAAAGATCTTCTTCAGCCTTTTTTTGAGAAGAGTGCTTTTGTACTTGGTTGATGTGTTTCATGAGAAGCACAAACCTCTCGGGCATTCCACAGCAGCAGATTCAAGATGGCACTATTGACTGAGACCTCTGCTGAAGGGCTTGCTTTATGGACTATTGTACATCCACATGTCACTTGGCTCAGCATTGACCACATATACTGTGGTCAGTGTGTCTTTGTTTTGAAGAATTCTGTAAGTGGCCTGTAATTTGTCAAAACAGTAAAAGGTTTTTAGAAGGGTGGAAAGAGTATTCTGTTCCAATTGTAATTGTCTTCCTGCTATGAGTGAATAGATATATTCTCAACCATGTTAATCTGCTGATATCCCTGCTGAACTGTTCTTATGATTTATAATTTTGCCTTATATCGAAATGAGGAACAGTTGATGAGAACTGAAATGTCTTTTCATAGAATCATTCTGATTGGAAGAGAACTTCAAGACCATGAAGTCCAGCCATTAACCAAGCACTGCCAGGCCACCACTAGACCATGTCCCTAAGTGCCACATCTACACAGCTTTTAAATACCTCCAGAGATGGTGGCTCCACCATTTCTCTGGGCAGCCTATTCCAGTGATTGACAACCCTTTCTGTGAAGAAATTTTGCCTAATATCCAATCTAATCTTCCCTTTGTGCAGGAGTGTTTCATGTTCCTGAAAAGCTCTGTCCCTTATCACAGAACCATGTGGGTTGGAAACAACCTAGTCCTCTTGGTCAAAGCAGGTCCACACTTTGTCCAGCCAGGCTTTGGGTACCTACTGGCTGGAAGCTGCACTGACTTTCTAAGCAATGTGTTCCCAGTGTTCAACCATCTTCACTGTGAAATTTTTTTCACATAACATAAATCAAAATTTCCTGTGTTATAACATGTCCATTGTCTCTCATCCTAGTGATGTGCACTTGCGTGATGAGGCTGGATCCATTTTTTCTACACCTCTCTTTGGTTCGTAGAAGACAGAGATGAGATCTCCCCACAGACTCTTATGACTACACAAACCCATTTGTCTTACCATCTCCTCAGGTGCCACGTATTCCAGACCCTAATCATGTTTACAGACCTCTTCTGGGCTTGCTACTGTACATTAATGTCATCTTTGTAGTGGAGAGCCCAAAACTGAGCACAGTCCCCCAGATGCACTTTCATGAGTGCCAAAGAGAGAGAAATAGTCACTTATCTTGATCATCTGCCTACAGCTTTGTTGTATAGTGTGTGGTCAGCCACTTTCACCACAGTGGCAGGCTGACAGCTCATGTTCTATTTGTTGTCCAACAAATTGCCCAGGTCTTTTTCAGAAAAATGTCTGTTTTCCACAACCTATCCAGTTGCATGGAGTTATTTAGTCCTTGGTGCAGGGCTTTACGTTTGCTTTTGCTGGACTTCATGAGAGTCCTGTGGGCCCATCTGTCCAATCTATTGATGTTCCTGTTAATGGCAGCCCTGCCTGCTTTCTGCCACACCGAGCACTCGCTCAGGCTGGTGTCATCTTTGAAATTACTCAGGGTGTGTTCTGTCCCAGTGTCCAGTTGGTTATAAAGACATTATACAGTGTCCAACTCAGGGGTGACCACTGAGGAATGCCACTAGAAACTGGCTGCCAGTTATAATTTTCCAAGAGCTCACACACTTGATAAAACTCCTGATACAACAGGAGTAGCATGTCTAATATGCCTATAGTCTGAGAAAGTTCTAAAGAACTGGATTTGTTTATCTGAAGGATGAATCTCCTCTTTGGCTGTCATTTAGCTTAGCTTTGTTTTTTACCCAGTAGCAATCATAGGATGCATTTTGTCTTACTGCTACCTCCAGTGTTTGAAATGCATGCTCTGCATTGACAGATATTTAGTGTTGTAGGTCAAAAAAACAAAATAGTTGTCAATTCTGACTCCAAGATGCAGGATATCTTTAAACAAATTTTCAGTGTCTGTGAAAAACTCAAGACAGTATTCCATATGGCAGCCTAATACACTGATACAGACCAATGTGACTGTTTGTAGCAGCACATTTTTTTATAGTTTGGTGGGGTGTTTGGTTGGTTTTTTTCTTTATCTTGTTTTTCTTACATTGCAAGATATCTAGCTTAGAATCATGTCAAAGCTCACCCAATGCTCTGAATTCATGGGACATGTTAATTTGTAGCTTAGGGACCTGCTTCATTGTGGCTTACGATTCCCGCAGATATCCTTAGCCATTAGTATGTGGTGTTGCTAAAATAGTGACAAGAATGAAACCATGTTCACCTGCTGTAATCTGACTTCACTTCTTGTGCCTTATCTCCTGGGGCATAAGAACACATATATGTCATTTGACTTCTGCTTCTGGTCTTGGTTATAAATACTAGTTGTTATCTCCTCTTAGGCCTCTAAGCTTTCTTTGAGTAAGGGTGAGTGCAAAGTGATGAGTACTCCAGAATGATTGCCAATCACTAGATCTTAACTGAGAAATTTAGCTAAGATCATAACTAAGATGCTAAGATGAGGACTTGTTCTTATAGGCAGTATTTGTAATTGGTTGCTGAATTACTAAAAATAGGGAGAAAAAGTGTGTGACTATTACAATTTTTGTTTCTTTGAGCTGATACATCCATTACTTGATAAGAGACACACCAGTATACTATTGTGCCTTCTCATTGCTTAATGTGGTAAAGTCTCCTTTTCTTCCATTTTTGACACAATAAAGTTGTTATTATTCTTTAACCACAAAGGCAATTGTTCTCCTTTCCTCTATTCTTTTGGAGACTGCTTTTTCAAGGCTATTTTTTTTTTCTTGCCAGGATGTTCTTGAGATATTTAAAACATGGGAGCATCTTTAATGTATAAAGTTGAAGAAAATGAACTGGTCTGACCCTTCCCAACTAGCTTCTCATTTTGTTTGAGTTAGGTTGACTATTTGCATTCTAAGACCAGATCTGGTATTTTTTTCTCTTCTGTTTCCATTGCTCTTGTTAATTCTACTGCTTTGGGCCATGTTAAATTCGTTTTTGCCAGGAATCATCTTGGAAATTGCTCATTATTAACAGAGCATTCATTCTCTCAGTATGTCCTCTAGGACATTTCTAAATGGGCAATATTCCGTTAGTCTTTTAGGCTGTCACATACACAGTTATAGTACCATAGAGCTATAATATCATACTGCCTTTTCCTATCATGAAATATTTTACAATCATGTTGGTTTTGATATCTATTACTCTTTTAAAATCCTTTGCAGATCTGAGGTTTTATCTCCTGGTTTCTGAGACTGCTACAAACTGCTTAAGACAGGGTAAGTTTAACACTTTAGATGTTAGGAAAATGGAATTATTTGTTCTCTATAATCTTATATATGAAAAAATATTGGCCCAGAGTTTCAATGTATTGCTGCCAATCCTCATTTTCTGCATTGAACTGTTCATTTTTCCCACAAACTGCCACTCTTCCATTTCTGTTAACCCTGTAGAATATTTTGCTCTGGTTGCCACAGGACAATCAGCTAGTGTGCCTTTGGAGGAGGTATACTTAAAATAATCTCTGTAATGAGTGTTTTATATCACCAATTGCAATTTGGAGGAGTCAGTATATAATTAATTTATTCTCAAAATTATTGCTTTTGTAGATCCTTTGGTAGTTTATAGTATTTTGTATGTCATTTTTTGCAGCACAAACTAGAAACTTGCTATGTGGGGCTAATGTATATATTTATTTTCTCTTTTGCGAAAGTCACTGAGAGAGATTTCAGCTTTTCTGAAGCAGTTGATGTTTTCTTTCTATTCTGAGTACAACACATTAGTTTGCTTGGAGCTATGAATGTCCGTGGTTTTATTTCATAGGACAATTAGAAGCAATGTGCCACTTTTAGGTCTGCCAACTGATAGGCTCTAGAGCAGATAAACAATTAGCAAAGCCCCAGGACTGGTGGCTAAATGCAGTCCTGTGAATGACAGCATCTGAGACTGAAATACAACTCTTAGAGTCTCTAGACAGCAGCTAAAGACCAAGAGGGACAAAAAGAACTTTGTGGAACAAGAACCGTTGTTTGCATGCAAAACTTGGTATATTATTTCCTTGTTCATCCAAAATTATAATGAAATAATCATTTGCATTAAGGGTGTTTCTTAGGAGTCTGTCCAGACTGTTTTCTCTGAATATGTAAGGCGAGACTGAGATCTGGGCTTTGGCCAGGGAAATTTCCTGATGAATGACCTTTTCAAGGTCATTTTCAACAAATTATGTGTTTGAACTTGGGGTTATAACAGAAGCTGGATGCACCTCTCAGTTCACAGTTGCCACCAAGGCCAGTGCCAGATTTGCAGGCCTTCTTTCACAACCCTGGTCCAATCTAATCCCTTGCCCAAATTTTACATGATTTGAGGGAATCTCTTTGGCACAGCACTACTAGTTTTGTTGACAAAGCACCAGCTTAATTCTCTGTGAGCCATTCTCTGCACTGCTCCACTGGAGATCTCAGCTAAACTGTTTGACTCTCCACCGTAAAACAGAGGCAGAGAAAAGTTCTCGTGAAGAGAGGTACTAATGCTACTGGAGACCTGGCATCTACTCATGCCAGCAGCATGTCCTTTAGCTTTTTTAAAAGTCACTTCTATTAACCCCTTCAAAACTTTGATTTTAACCCTTCCATTACTAACATCTGTTCTGACTCCCGGCCTCTCTTCTGTCTTATTTCCCACTCTCTCCAGATTACCTGTGGGGGTTTTTTTTAATTCCTAATTAAGAAGTAGGACCATTTTAACTTATTGCAGGTTTACCTGATTTTAGCTGAGTTTTTCAGAGTTCAGTCTTTCTTTGTATCTTCAACATACAGACATGATTCTTCAAATGAAAGGTCTAGACAGACTTTGTAAAATGGAATTTCAAGTCTTAGCAGTGTTTACCTCTGCATTTTATTTTTGACACAATTATTTCTTTACATTAATTTCCAGTACTTATAGACACCAATAGTTTTATTTACACTAGGATTAAGGAGAAAAGGGGTTCCAAAAATTATACAACTTGAGGGCTACTTTCAGATCTGCCAGAGATAACCCATCTGAAACTCCAGAGAAGTACAACAGAACTGTTGTTATAAGGAAGATGCATAAATGAAAAGGAAGGATATTTTGGTATTTGTCTGAGATTTTTTTCAGTGGGGCCTAATAGAATCAGGCACCAGACTAGTCTTGCATTTCCAAAGAAATTGAGTTCTTATGTCACTCAGTCTTTTATAATTCTAATCTCATTTCTGGTGCATCTTTTATCTAGTCATAGATAACATATATTGCCCAAATATTGTAGGAAACACACAAATTATTATTTATTAGAAGGAAAGATTTTGCTATTTCAATGATAAAATTGTAAAAGAGCAAATTTAAGACAAAGGCAGTCTGTAGTTTATCTGCTTGTATGGGGAAAATCTTTTAAAGTTATTTATATTGCTTTACTCAGCAGTTCTTGAGGGTTAAACATTTTGGTGATTTACGTGCAATAAACCTGGGCTCTTTTCCAGGATCTCCCAAAGGCCTTTTTAGTGACCTTGGGCAAGTTCATGTTAAATAAATAATGGAATTGAACCTAATTTTCTCATATGAAGGAAAGTAGTGTGGCTATATGTATAAATGTTTATATACTGATTTCAGATACTGCAATAAGAGTGTCCTGTCGGCCACAAAATGGAATTGTTTATTGGAGTGGATAAGACTGAATGATGAAGATGCTAACACTATCTACTCAATCTGCATACTTGTTAGTGTGACATAAACACAACACTTCCCATCAAATATACTCCTCCTGATATGAATCAAGCTCTTTTATTACAGTGTTCTACACTATTCATCAATCTGCCTCCCAGGCCTTGACTGCCAAACACAAAATGCTTGCTGATTTTCAGGGATGTCACTTGACAGCAATCTGGTCTTGGTTTAGAGTAATAGGCTATCAGCAAAACACACACACAAAAATAATTGCAAACATTTAGAAATGAATTCTGGATATATATATTTTGTACCAGAAGTGCAATTCTGGTACAGACGTCTGCAATAAATGGAGTTGCTCTAAGAATATGCACAGAATTTAGACTTTCATTTGTCATTAGAAATGAACTGAAATGTTCATAGAGAATCACTATGTGATGCTATTAGTTTCAATATCAGATGTAGGGGGATCTATTGTGCTTGAGGATTTTTATCCATCCTTGTACAGTGCATGATACTTGTCTTTTTTCTCTGTTTAAAATGTTGAATATTTTGGATAGGCAGTCCATACCAATATAGGAAGTCTTCATTGCCGACCATGTATAGATTATCAAGGGCTTGGATTCTAAATGATCAGTAAACCTTATTGAAGAGAATAATCAATACAGTTTGCAACCATTTTTAGGCACTAAAGCTCAAGAGTTTGGAGGTTTTAGTACTGGATTCAAGATGCTTTGGCATTCTAGAAAAAAAAATTGATTCTTTGTCCTCTCATAGAATTCTATCAGAAAACAAAACATAACCTGCTCTGTTTCATTGGCTTGGTTACTGTCATTCCAGGTTAATTAACCCACGTGTCTGTCCCATGATCTGTTAAGGGATTATGTCTAGTGTTGAGCAATCAGTTATCTTCACCTTGTGAAAAATCACAAAAAGCATGTTATGTGTTGGAAGTGCAAAAAGTCAAGGTTTGAAGTACAGAAGCATCTGTAAACATCATACTTTCCTAGGTGTTTTGTGATAATAGGAAGCCTGGTGCACTGTGAGATTGTTGGCTACAAGGGTACAGTACCATGGAAGGTCTATTTATGTTTATTGCAAACACATTTAATTGGATACACTTTAAAAATTGATCAAATGTGGGAATCATTGTGCATTTTGTGCTCAAATCGAAGGAAAAGTGATGCTACAGAAATGATCTCATTTTTTTGAAAGAATTTATTTTTTTTCTTGAATGAAATGACTCTTGAAGTCAGAAACACTAGATTCTCCTCTGGAACTAATGTTTGCATAAAATGAAAAGGGTGGCTTTGCTTTTGGTAGCAAAGCAGGACCTTGAAGATGCATAAATAATTTCAGAATTTCCCAGTGACCGATTAAGGGTAAATTGTTGAAGCTCCCTGTGCCTGTTTTACTTGATTAGGAGGAAAATATTAACTTTCCTATCTCTAGTATTGCAAACTTCATCAGTTGAAAAAGCTGTCCCCATTATTATGCATGTAGCAAGATGGGACTATATCCTCTCTTGGAGTGTATGCACCAGCAAAACACTAAGAAGAAAGAAAACTGATGGCTAGGAAAAAAAAAAAGGATAAGGTTTAATTTAGGGGCTTTAAGTCACATGTTTTCACATTTCCTTATTCTCCTTTCCCAACTTAAGTCCATGCATGTAGAAAAACTTTTCAATGAACTATTTTGTTCAGAACTTCAGGGACCACAGAGACCAAACAGTACACCCCACTAGGTGTTCAGATCAAGGCTGATCTATAACTGCACTGGAGGCAGTAATACTGCTGCTACCAAAAGGAAATTCCAAAGAAGCTCTGTGGATGAACTATGCTTGGTCTCCTTTCCTTTCCTTTCCTTTCCTTTCCTTTCCTTTCCTTTCCTTTCCTTTCCTTTCCTTTCCTTTCCTTTCCTT
>WUAM01000217.1:3942757-3999063 GCA_024336885.1 Actenoides hombroni | reverse complement strand
CTGCTAAGGATTGCTGTGCAGATTGAGATCACCACTAAATAAAGCTTGGGTACCACATTGGGAGTGCAGAAAGTACAGTTGCTGGTTTCCAACAGATAATAAAATATTTGCAAAAGAGTTATTTTACCACATTTCCCTCTTGTTTTTTTTTTATCAAGACTATTTCACTCTCACCTTCAGAACAGCTATTGCTTCTCTCCCTGCCATGCACAAGCCTGGCAGGGAGCAGTACTTGAAGGGAGGGTACAGGGCAGCACTGCCATAAGCACCACATCCCTGAGGGATTTCTCATTTCTTCTGCAGTCTTCCCAGGACAGAACGAGGCTCTACTTACAGCCTGGCAGCCAGCCAGCCCCCGGCATTAAACCAGGTACCAGCTGCTTCTGAATGTGTAGTGGCAATCTTTGAGACACAAGCTTTTTGCTATGCCAGCTATAGAAGCAAAAATGAGTGCACATAATACAGTTTACCTTAGCTGGCTTCTTCCCACAACTGTGTTTCACAGTCACATCAGCCTGTGTGGTACTCTGCAAGCCAACATTTCCTGTGAGCAGACAAGTTGTCAGGAGAGACAAAAAAGTGAGCAAAGTGATAAATTAGGAGCAAACACTTGATGAGCACATTTGCATACATGAACTTTTTTCTTTAATCTTCTATCAAACATTTATTAATGGAGGTCTTTCTTTTTTTAATGAAGTGCTGCTCCATTTATGTGATGGTGGAAGTTGATGCGTGTGCTGGGAAGAGAGAAAACAGTCAGTTTGCTGGCCAGTGGTAGAAGTTCTTTTGGGCTCTGTTGATGTCAATGCCTGCTCCCTGCATGGAAAAGATTCAACACGTGTAAGATAAGTGAGTCACCCTGGGCCAGGCCCAGGGCCAGTGACTGCTGACCTCTCTTCCCAGCTCTGCTACGGAGTTGCTTGATGGCCTTGGTGGGTTTATCAGGACAGAAATTTGATACTGCCTTCCCAAACTGCCCCTTAAGAAAGCAGCTGATTTCTGGCCATCCACTGTTTCTCACAGCTTCCTAAAATAGGAACTATTACCTCCTTGCTTTTCTACCTGGATAATGAAGGTAATTGCTTAGATGTATCCTAGTGCCATGCAAGCAGACATGATCTTGCCAAGACAAATATGCATCATTAGGCTTTGTAACCCTTTACTGTAGGATGGAGATGTTTGAAATACCCAGACCGAAGCTACAGAAACACTGAGCTCCTTGTGGCTGACTTTACCCCCTTGAACATCCCTGGCTCACTGCTTCCCCATTAATTCCCCATTAACAACTACATTTTTGCATCTGGCACTCAGCCAACTCTTAATCCAGGTAGAGTGTGCCCTATTCATCCTGTATAATGCAAGCTCATTAATCAACCTGTCATGTGGTGGAGAAAGCCAAGAACAATGTGTCAACCAGATCTCTAATGTTGTCTGAAGAAAAAGACAGCAGGTTTCTTTAACAAGACTTACCTTCCACGAAACCCTGCTGATAAACATCGGTTTTATTTTTAGCCTCTAATACCTTGTTGTTGGAGGCCTGAATTAACTTTTGGCGATGGTGTCGAGGGATACTGTCCTGCTAACCAGCCTATTGCTCCCCAGAGTGTCCTTTTTATGCCTATTAAGTCCCAGAGCTACACTGACAGCCTCCCATGTCTTTGAAATTTCCCCAGATTTGTAAATATAAAACTTCACCAAGCATTTTAGCTGGCTCCTTTAAGATACTAAGATAGCCAGGCCAGATGATGTGAAAAATGTTTAATTTTAGCAGATGCTGCCTCACATCCTTCGTTGTTCCAGATGGTAAATGCTGTACTCCATCCGCAACATTATATGGGATGAATATCCCTCTCCTTTCCAAATGCAGAGCAGAAATAGCTATTGAACATTCCTGCCTTTTTTTTTTTTTTTTTTTTTTCACACCGCCGTTTGATTTTACCATCTGCAGTTAGCAATTGATCTATACTACCATGGGGATGGCTTTGGGAGAGGAAGCAGCATTGTTCCTGACATGATTTTTTGAATGTTTGTTGCATTTCTTTCACACTGTTGGCTGTTGATAGTCCATTAATGCTTTGGTTTCCTTTTATCAATCACTTACATTGTTTTAACTTGTAATTTATAATAATCATGGTTTTCTGCCTGCTTTATACATAATTTCTTCATGTTATATTGCTCTTTCTACATCTCTTTTTAAACAGGCTGTTTCTTGTCCCACATACCTATTTTCCATCTCCATGATATCATGGATTTTTGAACATCCAGTAAAACAGTTTTCCAGTTTTCATTAACACTTCACATTTTACATTTATGTTTGCAGTCAACTATGCCTGCAATATACTTTAAATATGTACACACACACGCATAAACACAGCACAGCCTTGAATACTCAGACACAAGGGGACCACAAAAAAACGGTGTGTTAGCAATAACTTGTGCAAAGTAGGAACACCAAGGAACTGACTTGGCAATGTGCTGTAATGACACCAAAGTGAGCGAGTGCATTTAACCCACCCTCGATATGGTGAACAGGCCTTCACTCATGTCATTACTAAAAAAAGTCAGTGATCTTTGTCTCTGGGATGGTGCTCTCTGCTGCTCCGCAGAGGTCTCGGTTTCATCAGTCACAGTGAAGTAATGTGATGTACCAGCCCGTGTCTCCAAGAAGTGACGAAGTTTGTCAGTGTGTGCTTGGGCTTCTGACAATGACACATGTTCTTCAGGTCTGCTGACTTCAGTAAGGGCACCAGCATCACTTGGATTTTGTCTGGAAGAGGCTACAGCTGGAAATGTGACCACAGGGTCACAAGGGCTTAACTTGCCCCATAGCTACTAATGTTTCATGGCAGAAACCCAATCTTTGATGCAATCTCTTCCAGTCCTTCCAGGCCATACACTTGTCAACGTCTTAACTATTGTTCCAGCACCACAATAAACTTTACCAAATCCTCCTCCAAGATACCATCTTTATGGAAAGGTCCAGATGTCTGAAGCACCAAAAGCCGTTCATGAAGTGGATATTGTCCAGCACCACAGATATGGAGATGCTGCTCCCTACACAGGGCAGCAATAACCTCTACTTGGGTTTTGGTTTCAACCTTGTGTGCATTCTCAATATAGAAATGTATGGGTGTTTACATTCACAGATGTGTCAATGCACACTGCATACATAGGCTGATAATTAGTGCTCTAATCTACTTGCATGAGATAAATCAAAATTTGATATGATCTGTGGTATAAAAACAACTTCTAATTTTTAGATGGAGTGATTAGTCCTTTCATTTCCGTTGGGAGGAGGCTCTCTTCTGAGTTAGCCAGAGCTGTCTGAAGTTTAAGAAATGTACTCCTGTTTTTTTAAACTCTGTTGAACTGCTGTTGGCTGGATGAAGTGACCCAACTAACAGTGAATTAAAATCTTAGTGGGGTTTCCTTCTCTGAGCTGTGAAGAGGTGCCCGGAGGACTGAACTCCCTGTTCTCTTGTGTAGTGAGGTGGTCTTTTCACAGCCACCCATCAGTATTTCTTTTCCAGTTTTATTAATCAGAACTTCACTCCATAAATCACATGTCATTACTTGCAGTACCAGAAGGAAGACATTTCCTGCTGGTACTGGGCACAGATGCTGTGCAGGCTTTTAGAGCTTGGCAGCTTTTAGAGCCCAGTCCTGGTGCAGAAGCACAGAGGTCCTGGCTTTCCCAGGATGTCAGAGAGCATCTGACTCTGCACCTTTACAACTGATCTCAATAGAAAGCACGAGTCGATGTGGATGCTGTTCAATTCATCCAAATAAAGAAGGTAAGCCAAACTAATACCAGTATGAGAGGAGGACAGCAGACAGGCTTCTCACACTGTGTCTCAGCTATGCACTTGCTTCAGTGCCCAGAACACCCATGTACAGTTTGGGCTTGAGTTTCTGTATGCTTTTCAGGTAGAACATTTACCTGTGCCTAACGACTGTGTGACAGTAGCTGCTGCATTCCCCAGTACAGTGTCCCAAACAGCCCCCTCAATAGTACAGTAAACAGTTGCTTTGTCTTTTGTCTTTATTAGTCCCACAGCAGACGATATTGCCTTTGCTTATGACCCTGTGCTCTTGCTGGTACAGCTGTCTTCCTGCCAGAGCACGTATTAGTTCCTGAGCTCAGGGTGCGTACAAAGTGTTTTGTTATGTGTTGACACAGACACACACACACTGGTTTACCCTAATGACGTGGGTGTCTCTGAAAACTGAGAGCTAAATTGCAGGCAACCATGGGGGCTAAACACAGGATCCAAAATATTATAGGGTGTCTCCCTGCATGTCAGAGCTGATTTTGGAAGGACAGGGAGGCCTGAGCAGAAGGAAAAAAAAAGAAGAAAATAAAATATTAAAAATGTGATTTACAAGCCTAAACAGCCTTCTAGCATTGGTGGTCATGACTGAGCTTTCCCTTGCCAGAGGGATGGACTTTGCCTAATTGAGCTGCCCAACCTGAAACCATGAGGGTATCTGAGCTGCTCTCAGGTCCTGCTCCAAATTCCCAGGTCATGGTGACACGGCCCCTGCACTCCTCTAGCTTTGGTTACATCATTCCACACACCTCCTGGCACAGGCAGGCATGGGCAAGCAATTCTTGGCAGCCGCCTCTGGAGCCACATTAGTACTATAGGAGCTACTGTGATCGAGATGGCCTCATCTTCATCCAGCCCCACCAAAGAGCACCACTGCCCTTCCTTTCCTTCAGAAGAGATTGTAGTGGTCAGCAGTGTAGTAGGTATAGAAAGTGAAGCCTAGCATCTGGAGGGGATAGACATCTGCTTCAGCCTGGAAGCCTGGCCATCTACAAAGCAGCTTAGAAGGTTATCCTAGGTAAAAGAAGGCAAACAAAGCAAACTTGTGGGCTTGTTTCCGTGGATACTTGCCTGGAAGTGGAGGCATCCTTTAGAAGTCTTCATAGCCTCAGTGCCACAGATTGTTATGAATCACTTGGGACAAATACGTCCTCAAAACAACAATGACTTTTTATTCCATTGTAAGTAGCTCATGTGTTGATGTTTTAGAAAATAACATTGCTTAATGTGTTTATACTTTCTGAAGGATGACGCAACAACATCTCTTTATAAGGTAACCATGTGGCAGGTACAGCACCCATGGCACTATTATCCAGAGCATCCTGTTGTTGTTTGCATGGAATTTCTCTTTCAGGTGTTTGGACATAACACTTTTCTCCCTGTTACTTTTTTTATTCCAGCAGATACGTGCATGGCACCCGTTTATAGCCCATTCCAATTTTGCT
This sequence comes from Actenoides hombroni, assembly GCA_024336885.1. Lineage (NCBI taxonomy): Eukaryota > Metazoa > Chordata > Aves > Coraciiformes > Alcedinidae > Actenoides > Actenoides hombroni. The sequence continues at coordinate 3,993,788 of WUAM01000217.1, read as the reverse complement.
TGCTGCAGGGCCAAAACTTTTTTCAGAACTTCCAAAAAATTTAGTAAACTCCCTTATGTGTGTTTATGTAGCCTTTCATCAAAGACTATAGAAAGAGGCCATGTGGTCTTGTGGCTAGATCAAAGCTAGAAAGCTCCTGAGATCTAATCTGGGTTGAGCCAATGACTCACTGGGTGGTTTTGGCAAGTCACATGATCTCAGTTTGCTAAAGTCTATCCAGCTGAAAAAAGCAGGCAAGAAATACATGCTGAATCCAATCTGAGCTTTCCAGCACAGATGTATTTACAGCAAAGGATCTCAATTGATAACACAACACATGCAGGCTAGAGTTAATACTCCATAACGAAGACGCCAGGCTCTTGGCAATATGTATTGACTCTGGACCTGTGGCTCTTTCTCTGCATCTGCAGCACTCAAACAGCCTCAACGTATGTGGGACTACCTGAACTAAAGGCTGCATATATGCATGAATCCTTAGGATCTTGTGCTGCAGTCATGCTTTTCACTCCATTCTTTAACCCACCGCTGACAGCAGATAGCTTACGTTGTCTGCTTCTCCGGCAAAGGAGTGGGTTCCATTCTTTTTTTTATTATTTCATTACCATTTTACCAGATTCTCTCAAGACTCAGCGTGTGAGTGCACAGGCAATTACCATGCAACAGCATTTTTGCTTTGCACGGGCCTGCAGCCTGTGACGCTGCTCCCAGTCTACCTCTGAGTGGGAAAAGCCCAGCTCAGCAGCTGCCTGATCCCCATCTCCAGTTAGTATTTATCCAACAGCTCCTCCTGGAAAGATTCTCTACTGGCAAATAAGTTCCTTCACGTGTTTTCCCCTTACACCCATTTTGAGGCTGAGAACATTCAGAAGGCAATCCTGATCCTAAATCTCTATTGTAATCCTTTCAGCTGAGCATGGGATGGAGTAAGCAATCTTTGCCTGACAGTTGTAATATCTGGAGGACGATTGCGTGCCTGGCATTACACTGCCATGTGGTGATGGTGTTAAGTCACATGCAGGGTGGTGACAGTGGTGAAAGTAAAAGGCTAGAAGTAAAAAACTCCTACATGAATCTGCAATTTTCACTGTTACTGAAACCTTCCTGTTCCCTGCTTACACTTGCAAGCCCAGCGAGTGAGTCAAAGAGTGTTTCTTGGCTTTCGGTAGGCTGGGTGCAACCTTGGAGTCATCTGAACACGTGCCCCACTACCCCATCTTCTCCCCTCCCTGAGCTGAATAAACCCAGAGGCCAAGCTGCTGTTGCTTATTGAGGCAAAGGGCGGTGGGAGCAAAGTGACTTGCAGCCTGGAGTCACCCACACAGTGATAAAACACAACCAGCAGCCCAGGTGACCCTGGCATCGCATGCAAAATTCCCACCCTCAATTGCTCTGATCCTGGATCTCCTCTCCATATCCACACTCTTCCTCCCCCTGCCACCACAGATCCCAGTCTCCTCCTCCCCATATCCTGTGTTCCCCAGAAGCCCAAGTTCCAGTACCATGGGAGGAAAATTGCTTCATGGGCCAAAAGTTGCCCAGGCCTATGTTAAATGCACAACCGATGACTCCACCTGACAAGTACTGCAATGGAGAAGTCAAAGCCACATTCCTACTGCAAGCACCAGCGGGTTTCCAAGCATCTTTCATGCCATCTCACACATGAACACAATTCAATGCATCCAGCACCAAAACATCCCAAAGAGCTGATGCAGGATGTCCCTACACCTCTTAAACCTCCATGGGCTAGTTTTGCTGCCAAAAAATCACCATTTTTCTCTTATTTTCACAGTCCTTTGCAAATGAAACCACAGCCGAAGACCCCAGAGGGATATCTTTATAGTTGGAAGTGTTAAGAAACTGCAGCCAACCTTTGAAGACATTTTGGGGGGCAAAACCAAATTCAGATCCTAAGTCTGAACCTCAGAACTGTTTTGAAACACTAAGAAATTACCCAGATTTATCTGCAGTAGAAGGGAAGGGAGTTTTGAACCAAAACTAAGCAAAGCACTTAAACACATATTAAAACCCACTCCTAGTTAACACCCTGCAACTGGCCATCCTGACGATTTCATTCTAAACCCAAAAGAAATGTATTTGCCTGAGGGGAAATAAAACCAGTTTTCCCTGAAAATACATTTAGGTTTGCCTAACGGACACAATGGGGCTCCAAGTGACTTCTCAGTGCTGGGTCCATCCTTCCTATCACAGCAGCTACCACCACATCCAGACACTCATCCCTGGCAGCTGTTACTTAGCCAGGTAGGATCTGGAGCCATGGGACTGCCTGGTGCAGGGTTACATGGTCAGGATCTGAGGTCTGAGGTGAAGCAAAATGTCAGCAGGCTCCAATGGTCTTGGCATCCCCCATGCTCTATTACTTATATTACCAAGTGGTGGCACAGTAAACTCTAAGATGCGGTGGAGTAATTAAAACAATAAAATCTTTAGGGTTGAAATGATGTCTTTTGTTGTGGGTGGAAGGTGAGCGGAAAAAAAAAGCGCTTTATATCTGCATCAGCCGTTTTGGAGAGATTCCTGAAAACAGCCCAGGAAGAGGCATCCTTTCCCTGCATAGAGGATGCGAGTCCCCAGGGTAAAGCTCACCCCTCCGCAAGGATGTAAACATCTCCTTCTTATTCCCATCCCACACCTTGGTGCACCCAAGGACTTTCCAAAACACCTTCGACCCTGGGACTCATCAGATCTGAACAATGATCAGTCCTTGCATTTTGCACATGGCTGAGTTTCACTCCGATGAGTTAAAAAAAAAAGAAAAAAGATGGGTGAGTTGGTTAAAAGGAACTATCACGCCTGTGTGTCAAATATGGGAAGAGTCTCAACTTCTGCCCCAGGCTCGGACAGCTCTGCTCTGGATGGAGAGCCCAGAGCAGCGCTTTACTTTGTGCAAAGTGCTGATGCCAACAAATACCATAATAGTGGAAGTAACTTTAACAAAACACTGCTGGCTAGCACAGCACTTCTGAACCCCAGCCACTTTTTCTTTTTTTTTTTTTTTTTTTTTTAAGCTGTTTTGAAAGTTAATTGTTGAGTCTCACAAAAAAAAAATAAATTGGAGTTGGGCAACTATTTATGCCAAGGTTAAATTGGGTCAAATCCTGAAATCCTGACTTCAGGCCAGACTCTACAGTTCCCATTGATTTACACAAGAATGTTGCATGCACTGGAGAATTTCTCCCTGGGTTGCTGCTCAGGCTGGGTGAACACTGAGTTAGGATCTCCTGGTTTGACTTAGCAGGCAGCAGGCAGGATGACAATGCAGTGGGCTGCTGGGCAGGTCAAGCCTGACTTTGCTTCAGATTACAGTGATTGCATTATAATTTATACCAGAGAAAAACTCCTGAGTATGTCCTGAATACAGTTGCATTATTGTTCATGTGAGAGCAAAACTTCTGGATATGCCCTTATGATCCAGCTGGGGATTTTCTGCATGTGGGATCTGTAGGACCAGATACCCCATGCATGGGAACTGGCTCAGCCCTGCAGAAGCTGTGATGGAGTTGCCAGGGTTTAACTGCAGCTCTGCTTTCTCACAGGGATCTGGTTTGAGTGAAGCCTTTCTAACTTGCAGCAATGGGGTAGGACCCACATGGACTCACAGCAAACAACTCAGCAACACGTTGGTCATTCCCATCCACAGCTGTCTTTGCCTCTGTAACTCCCTGGCATTTTTTGACACTTTGCTAGCAAAGGAGGAGCAAGTAGGATATGAGATGGCTCCATTGGTATCATGCTGTTTGTCCTTGTCACCAGGAGCATCCTCAGCAGGGCCATAACTCCAGCTCCCTTAGGCTGTCCGGCATAGCGAGCAGATACAAGATGAGAAGCTATTAGTGTATGTTTTCAGAGCATGCATTTTCTATACACACACAGAGTGATTTATTTCTCCTTTGAACTGCTGCAGCAGCCTGGATCATGGCTGTATCATTATCCACATACTGGTTTGGTTTTAGATGATTGCTTCCCAGCTTAACTCCTCCCTCTTAGGTCTTTAACTGAAGAATTTCTCCCTTTGTTTTTAAGGCCTACACATGTCCTTCAGCAGCTGTGAACATACCTAAGGAAAATGAGGAACATACCTAAGAAAAAAAATCCAGCGCATTGGTGCATTATCCTGTTGGGTGTTTTATGTGATGGTCACTGGAAGAATCTCAGTACTGAACTGTACTTTGTCTGCATTTGGCATGTGGAGAGACTAAATAAACCTGTCTGTTACAAAGTCATTCCTGCTAGTTGTTTCCAAATGAATCAATAACCCTTTTAAAGCCACAGCTGCGAGACCATGATCCATCTACCTCTGGCTTTTGAACTGCCTACAGTCATACCCGGCATTTGGTACTTCATGCAAGTCATCCCATTGACTTCAAGAAGCGCTGGGGATATTCAGGGCTTTGTGTTTAAGTGTCAAACCATGGACACGCTTCCACTCACCCAGTGCTGAGAGTTCACTGCAACTGGAGTGCTTTCCAAACTGATTCATCCTGACCTTTGCCTGAGCCATGCGACAGCTTCCTGACAAAGATGAACTCAATTTCTGGAAGAATCACTCAAAGATCATAGTGGAAACTTTCCAGAAGTAATTAAATGCAAATATTTGCAGGGATCAAAAGATCTGGACACCTGTTTCCTGACAAGGTGGTGGGGTGGCCAGTTTGATCATCACTCATCTGTCCCAATGCCCAAGCAGGATTAGCACCTGGGTGAAAAGCAGCTGACGGGTGCCGAAGATAGAAAGACTGTGGTCAAGCTGATGAGAAGAGAGGTAAAGACTTCACTGGTTTTTCCAGATGCCTCTGCTCAGCATAGCATCATAGAATGGTTTGGGTTGGAAAGGACCGTAAAGATCATCTAGTTCTAACCCCCCTATCATGGGCAGGGACACCTCCCAGTAGATCAGGTCGCTCAAAGCCCCATCCAACCTGACCTTGAATACTTCCAGGGAAGGAGGCACCCCCAACTCCTCTGGGCAACCTGTTTCACTGCCTCACCACCTTCACAATCAAGAATTTCTTCCTAATATCTACTCTAAATCTACCCTCTGTCAGTTTGAAACTGTTACCCCTTCTCCTACCACTGTACTCCCTGATGAAAAGTCCCTCCCCATCTTTCCTGTAAGGCCCCCTTTAGGTACCACAAGGCCACTAAAATGTCTCCCCAGAGCCTTGCCTTGTCCAGGCTGAACAACCCCAGCTCTCTCAGCCTGTCCTCACAGGAGAGGTGTTCCAGCCCCTGATCATATCCATGTCCCTCCTCTGGACTCACTTTAACAGGTTCATTTCTTTGTTATGCTGGGGCCCCGAGACCTGATAGAATTCCAGGTGGGTTCTTACAAGAGTGGAGTAGAAGGGGGTGGATATGGAGCTGCTCAGCCTTGCTGTGCCTTCTGTCTGTGGGAGACTGGCAGCAGTTTGGGATGCATGTGCTGGCAACCCCCAGTGACTCCTTCAGCTCTAGGGTACCAGACACCTAAAGGCAAGCTCTGAGCTCTCTCTACAAAACCATCCCATAGCACTTGCATTGAACCTCTGACAACACAGTGGGAGACCTGGTTAGCTCCAAATCCCCCTCCCCACTCCACAGGTGCAGGCATTTTGCCGAGGGAGGCTGTCAGCTGTAATAAACCATCTCCTCCATCAGCACACAGCCCCAGCTCCCTGCACTGCTCTGCCTGTACTGGGCGAGGCCTCTTCCTCTCCGGCTCTGACTCATGCCCACATGCGTGAGCAGGATGTGCATCATGGGCCAGTCCCGGGTCACCAGCTTGGCCCCGGCACTCTACAGGAGCAGCCCTGCCTGCGTCCAGCAGCCAAAGCCCTGCCAGCGGCCCCAAGCCATACGTAGCCAGTGCCAGGAACTGAAGCTGGATGTCACTCCGGCATCTTCCCTCCAGCATTGAAAGATGTCCCAGGATGGACCCTGTCCTGACTGTGGCTATTAAAGACAATGCTGTCTCCAGCAAACGCAGCTTGACTGAGAAACCTACAGGCCAGGCAGAGGGGTCCCTCCTGGCCGGAGGCCAGGTCCCATCCTGACATGTCAGAAACACTCTCCCTGCAAAGCAACCCTTGCCTCATGCTGGAGAGGGATTTTTCAGGGTTTCGCTGCAGTTGGCCCATGCACGTGAAGCACCTGGGCCACAGCACGGCACAAAATGCTGCTCCCCCTTCAGCCAAACCACAAATCCTGCTTTTCCCTACGCGCCCAGTGAAAAAGAAGAAGAAGGGATTGAGAAAAATGTTACCAAGTCAGGAAATCATTCTGGAGGAGGGGTAGTAGTTCCTCTAACCTCGTGCATGAGGAAAGAAAACTATTTGCTGACTTTGCCTTATTTTTTAATTTATTGTTTTGCCAGCTGCTTAGATAAAAGGACAAAGCTCTGCCTGCTGTAATGAGGCAGCCAGTCAAGCATGGCTCTGCAGCACGGAGCATCTGGCTGGGACACCAGTGACAAGCAGGGAATGTCCAAAGGGTTCATAGGACACATCCTCTCATACCCTCTTTGCAACAGCAAGGACTGGACACTTGCTCACTCTTCCTCATATGGAAGTTTGAAATCTCCTGCAGATCATTAACTTCAGCAGACAGGGCTCTTACATATTAAGGGTCACAAGATCCGTGATAAAAACAACCCATGGATTCACTGATTAAGTCTTTCTGTCCTCTGGGCTCAGGTCCCCATTGCCCTGGGCACTGTGGCCACCTCAGAAGGCTGCTGCCCTGCACAGAGCACAGCCGCTCTGCGTCACCACAGATCCCCACAGAGAGACAGGGCAGTACAAAGTCCCACCAAAGCTGGGCCAACGGGTCATCTTCAGTGGTTCCAGTTGTATTCTTGGGTTTTGAAGCATAATCTCTTTCCAAGCATGGTAATTTAATGAAGCAGTGCCAAGCTGCTTGGTTTCAAGACCCCAAAGTATAGATAGGGTCAGAGGCAGCCAAGCAACTGTTTGACAGGAAAGGTTTCAGAAGATAGTTAAACACCAAGGTGGGCATCAGTGGGCTGTGTTGTCATAGAATTATAGAATGCTTTAGGTTGGAAGGGACCATAAAGATAATCTAGTTACAAGCCCCCTGCCATGGGCAGGGACACCTCCCAATAGATCAGGTTGCTCAAAGCCCCATCCAACCTGACCTTGAATACTTCCAGGGAAGGGGGCACCCCCAACTCCTCTGGGCAACCTGTTTCACTGCCTCACCACCTTCACAATCAAGAATTTCTTCCTAATATCTACTCTAAATCTACCCTCTGTCAGTTTGAAACTGTTACCCCTTCTCCTATCACTACACTCCCTGATAAAGAAGAGTTCCTCCTCACCTTTCCTGTTGGCCCCCTGTGTCCCTGTCCTGCAGGGGAGGGACCACTAGTGGAGACCAATGGGCACCTACCCCTCTCCCATGCACATCTGTATGCATCTGTTGATGCTTCTCCTGGGGCCAGGTGGACCTGTTGGACAGATAGCATCCTGCCTTCCCCCAGATCCAGGCAGTTTGAGCACAGGCATGAGGCTGGCGAGGAGCAGGGTTCACCGCCATGCTTGTCAGCCAACAATTTCACTTGAGCACGAGGGTGTGCTCCCCCCGCCTTTGCTTGGGGTTTAAGGCTGTTGCCCCTCTGCTTTGCAGTGAAGGCTGCCAGATGACCTTTGTGAGCCTTATTCTGCTGCCTTTACTCTCTGGGGAAAACACTGACACCAAGTGTCCCACTGCCCATCTGCAAACTCATTGTCATTGAGCATGAGATTGTTGTGCAGACTTTGGCCCCAGATTTCATCGATACTTTGCCCCCAGTATGCTAGCATGGCAACAAAACCTCACAGTGTTTGAACTCCAGCGAGACTACAAATCTGACAAGTTGAGACTTGGTGGGGATGTTATCAAAAGGCCCAACAATGGCTTTACACTCAATTACATTTATGGTTTCTGTGATTCATCTAAATGTTTATGGCTTTGTCACTACCTGGAAGTTAAGCAAAGAAAAAAAAAAAAAAAAAGCAGGGGGAAAAAAAAAAAAGCCCTGTAATGAACAATTTGCTGGTGCAAGACGCTGGGTGACACAGGAGAAACCGTGCAACTGCCTTAGGTGGTGGGGAAGAGCCATTTTCTGTGGTGACCGGAGCTATATTTGATTTCTTAGGCAATGTCAGCTTTTGCATGCTACATTCTTTGGCTAATCGCCAGCACGATGTGTAATACTTTAGCCACACTGTTGTTACTTAATCCTTTCCTAATCTGCAATTTGCGCAAGACAAGTAAAATCTAAGCAAAGCCACTGAGAACATCTCCACTAATAATTTATCAAACTCGACTTTTGTTGTTGGCAGGAGACAGTAGTCAGTGGAGGTGAATGTTTTCCCACAACAGCATCGTATGATAAACACGGGGCAGCTGATTCATGCCGCACTTATTTTCTGTCATCCACCCTTCGTGTCACCCTGATATTTCTTCGAATGATAAGCCTGCCTGTGTGCTCACAAAACACCACCGAGGTCTCAGTTTCATCTCTTTCTGCAAATTACACATTAATTAACCATTAATAACAGTGGGAGTTGCATGCAGAAATCCACACCCGCCGTGATGAGACCGTGCCCTGGGTGAGCCAGTGCCCGATTAATCACCTGCGTTTCAGCCCCAGAGCTGCCTCCGCAGCCCCAGAGACAAACGTCCCTCGAGAGGAAAGCACATGGGTGCTCACCAGCCCTAATCCTGCTGTAAAGAAAAGCGTTGCCTCTTGCTCTATGAATTTTATTTATTTTGGTCCTCTGGGCAGTGCTTGCTGTTGTTAGAAACATGATTGCTTCATACAGTTATGTTAATGTTTGCATTTGACAGAATGTAATTGATACTTCTGCTGCTCCGGCTTCAAAACCAAATTAGGAAATGAAGTGCTGCACATTAGCTTGTTTAGCTGGTTAAATAGTGTAAATAAATACATACAGAGCAATGAAAGCTAATTGAGTTTTCTTTAAGGCATTTTCTAAGTAGCTGGCATAAAAAAAAAATAATTAAAAATTACAAATGTTCCTGCAGTGAACTCATATTCTGAAGGATTTGTCATTTTGCTGCAACAAAAATTGATCCTGGTTGAAATCTGAACTCTGGATTTCACTTGGAGAACAGGGTTTTGCAAATTATGGAGGAATCGTGGTAAGAACTGTTGCAAATTTCATGGTACTTTTACCAACAACAGTTCTGAGGGATGTTGCATTTAACAAAGCCATTTTCTGCAAGGGATTAATTCAGACTGTGGTTACATGTCAAGCTATTCTTCTCAATGCTCGCTAGGAAAGCATTACATTTGTAAGAAGCATTTGCATAGGGTATTTCTTTGTGCTGCTAAATCTGTGCAGTGCCATAATGCTAAATGTCGGGGGGGTTTTTTTCCCTGACAGAACGCAATAGCATGAAAAAAGTGGAGAAAAAAAAAGAGCTGCTTTTCTAGAAAGAGATTATCTGAAGAGATTTGCTTGACAGAATGCACTCAGCATTGATTGAATAAAATGTGTTTTATAAGTCACCTCTCAGGCCTACTCTCAGTGCATTAAAACAGAGCTAGAGAAGAGCATTGTACCAGCTTTGAGATCGAGCCAAGTGCAATGAATCTTCACCTTGCACAGATGTATGAAAAATTGTTCTTTTCCACCTTTCATAAATAATACAGTGATGAAGAAGTGTGGACTGACTTGGAGGTGTTCTTCTAAAATCAGGACACTTTTTAGCATAGGTAGAACTGAAGCTCTACCAGTCCTTCTTCATTAACTGCAAATAACCTCAGCAGTATCACTTGCTTGGCAAAGAGATGTTGACCTTAAACCTGAGCTTGCTGAGCTGGCTGTTTTACCTGGCCCTTTAGGAGGAAGCTGGTTTATAACTTCTCTTGTGCTACTTCAAAAGAAAATTATTGAACTGATTCCTAAAATGCAGCTGAAGTGTCAAGAGTTGACAAAGATATGTACTTAGGATCTAAGATCTATCCTGACTGGGAGGTGGTTTGGTGCCAGTCTTAGGATGGAGCCCAAGATGCTGGGAAAAACCTCAACTTTTCTTGTGTTTTTCAGCAGTGAGTGGAGGAGGACTGAAGGCTCCTAGCACTTTTCAGAGAGGCCAGCCATATCTTGCATCTTCAAGATGAAAATTGTGACCAAGTCTGAGAAATAAGAGACTCGTACAGTCCTCATCCAAAAGGACCATTTAAAAATAGACAAATCATGACTCCCTCAAAAAGAAATGTATGCATTGCATAAATCAAAGTTCTCACACCCACCATCAAAGTTTAATCACTTAATATGCTGGTTCTTTCAACATGCTGTGAAACTTTGTATACAATAATACAAACAATGGGGTTACGAAGCAATAGCAATTTATTCTGCTGTACAAACGGATATTGCATTATAATCCCTAAAGCAACACAGAGGCTGTTTGCAGATGTTACTACAATGTGGCGTTTATTTTAATTGCTCTGCAACGTAGCTCATGTGAAATAAAGTCATGGGATGACCTACACATTCACCTATTAAGGGTGACTTCACTGCAAGGGGGAAAAAAAAGTGTTTTGAAAGTTTTCAAGGTTTCATCAAAACACGGGCCTCCTGCAGTTGATTTAAAAGGATGCATCAGGGCTTCTGCCCAAGTCCGAAAGCACGGTAGGACACGGGGTAATTTAATCAGCCAGGGTATGTGGCGCATGTGTTTTTACAAGTCTTGCAAGAATAACATCAGTAAAGTAACTTGAGATATTTTGGTGTCTGACATTCACTCAGCGAGTGCTAAGAAAATATGCTTACTGCACAGATTGCTGGTTTCTCAGAGTGGGAGTCAAGGTGCCTAATTATAAAGTCAGCACACTTTGCTTTATCACCGACCAGGTCCCTGATGCCTCTTTTCTCTGTCCACTCTCCTTCTAAAAACAAAATCCTTTTTAAACTTGCTCCTGCTCAAGAAGCTGCCTGGAAGCAGTTGCTCTGGTGAACAGATTTCAAGCAAAAGGACAAAGTTAAACATGAGGCAAAGTATAAATAAAAACCAAGACACTCTTCCTCCTCCTCTCTACTTGTGAGCAATGATCTCACCGCTCTGGGTGGATTACAAGAGTGGCTTGATCTCTTTCAGGAAAGCACATTCTCTAACCTTGATACTGCTGCTATTTATACTCCTCTCTTCTCAACACAAAGAAAAGCAGCTCTAATAATCTTTCCCTTAGTTTCTAACAGGAGCACTGGGTGGCCCCTGAGCTGCCTCCCGGAAGCTGAGTCAAGACCCTGCCCACTGGCTTTGGCTCACCATTAAAGCCAGTGCTCTTGACCCCTACCTCTGCTTCTGGATGCTCACTTTTAGACACCTAAGATCTGATTTTTCCACTTGCTTGAGCAGCGCATTCACACACACAGGTGCAGAGTGACAGCCTTGCAATGCCCTAGTATTTTCCACTCATGGGGCAGAGATAGAAATGAATGCATGTGCTGAAAAGCAATAGGGTTTCTAAAGTTCAGAGGCAGAGCTGTAACTCCTCTCCTTGTTTATCAGATGAAGATACCCCATTTCACATAGCTTTGGGAACATCTCAGCCCATTCCACCCCACAAAAGGTTGGAGCCATCCCCTGCCCCCACTCATCTCCCTGGGCATTTCCCCCCCACCCCCAGGCAGATCTGGGGGAGTCAGGACTCAGATCCCAGCACCTCAGGCACAGGGGGGCATGTATCAGGACCTTAAATAAGCTGATCCTCTTCTATGTCAAACTCTTATTTTTTTCAGATGAAACCAAACATACTCAAGCTGTGCTCCCCTCAAGATACCACAAGAAATAGGGACAAACATTATGAAACCAAGTTTATTAAAACTTTGTACAAGTCAGACTTTATCATCCAGGTTTCCACATACATATACATATTTACAAGTGGGACATAGTGTTTGTAGCTTTTCTGGCAGAGTTTTCTACCAATATATACAAATGTACTGTTTCTCATAGAAGGGTTAAACTGTATCACAGATACAAATGTCAAGCAATCATGAGAGGTTTAGTGCAACGGGAGAGCTGTAGCGCCCTGCTCTTAATGCTCATGATTCTGTCAAGTTAGTATTGCCAACAATAATTCACATTAAATTGCTCTTTGACACCTCTTATTAGGACAAACGACATACGACAAAACAAGAAAACAAACCCCCCAAACAGTAAGGTATGTACAAAGTACACAGTCCATGAGGTATACATGGTATTCTCACAACATGGTGGGACTGCAGCTTGCCGGGGGTTAACCCTTAAAATGACTTCCCTGGAACTGTGTTGTGTCGGGGACATACAATACCCACCTCAGGGCCATTTCAGAAGCCGTGCCCTGGCCTAAGGTGAAGGGACATCTCTTTGCATAAGCCACTGGATACAAATGTGAGACGAAGCAGAAATTTTAGGCAGGACTAAGCTTTACTTACCCCCAACCCAGGAAGCTAATGATTCAGATATATTCATTATCCACACACATTGGAAAGACTATGAATAATCATGAAAAAAAAAAAAACAACAACCCAAACCAAATGAAAACAAATTAAGGGAAAATTAAAAAATATAGCCAGAGGCAAACAACATACCTGAATAATCAACTAAGGGCATGTGGAGATTTTACTCTTAAGACTAACCTTTTTGGGGGGTTGGAGGGAGGAAGCGGAGAGGGGATATAATGTTTTTAGGAGTTGAGCTTGTAGGAAAACACAACCATGTTTATGTGTACTGTACAAGATACCCCTTATTTTCCAAGAGAAGGTGCCCCAGCTGATAGTGTTACAGTTTGGTAAACGGATATGTTTTGGCACTCGGAGCTAAGGAGACCTGCTACTCGACAAGCTCGCTGAGGGCATAAAGTTATATAGGCTATGCCATGGTAACGCAAGGCTTAAGTCTATTTAAAATGTTTTCCCGGTCAGCGAATGGAATCGGAGGGGATCCGGCTGGGATATCCACCAGTTTCTGCTTCAGAAAGACCCACAGCAATGATCTGTCTTACAGGTGGATCTAGGCGCTTCATGCCTCTGAAAGCAAGATCAGCTGGAGGAGCAGCAGCAAGCAGGCAGATGGCTGTGGTGGATGAAGACCTCCTTCCCTCATTGAAGTGCACTTACAGTCAGAAAGCTACTTTGCAAGCCAGCCTGCGTGGCACGCCAAGTCAATTCCCCCTTTTACTCGTTTCTGTCAGATTTGCTCAGTTAGAGGGGCACCTTGTGCCTCCCTCCTCCTGCGCATCTTGGCCAGGGCTCCACATCCACACAGCCACCACGGGAAAGCAGACGGAGCTTCGTTTCTGTCTTGCACCTCGCCAGTCATAGGAGTCTGCAGCCAAGATGCAGCCAGTTGCACCGGCAGAGGATGTGGGAGGCAGTAGAAAAGCCAGGTAGCTCTCACAAAGCTGCATGGGTCCTCCAGGGCCAGCAGGATGGACCTACCCAGCCGAGCAAGAGGATGAAACCGAGTACGCTCAGGGAGCGGTGATCTACAGGTTGGCGTTGGTTTTGAACAAGGTCACTTTTCTGACCATACTGGCACTTAAGATGCTCTTGAGTTTGCAAACGAGGAAAAATGAAACCCTAGGAAGATGGTGGAGGTGAGAACCACAGAGGTCTTGGACATTTCAGGGTTAGCAAAAGAAGGAAGTAATATCGTCACTGTCTCCATGGTATTCTGGAACAATCTGATCCGAAGTTCCCGTCTCCTGGTCTATATATCCAGGCTCCAAGACCGCCTCAAACCAAGGGTGAAGCAGGATCTCCGGAGCAGTGAGTCTTTCAGAGGGCTCCCGCCGCAGGAGGCTGCGGATGAGGCATCGGGCTTTGGGGGAGACGTGGTCAGGAATGCAGAACTGCCCACGTCGGATTTTGGAAAACAGAGTGCTAGGGTCCGAGTCGTGGAAGGGGTAGCGTCCCACCAGAAGGGTATAGAGCATCACTCCCAAACTCCACACGTCAGCCGATTTTCCAGAGTAAGTCCCTGTTGTGTTCAGAATCTCAGGGCTGACGTACGCTGGGCAGCCGTGCTTGTCTGAGAGCGCATCGTCCTCACCTTTGATGATGTGTGTGTCTTCCAGGCTCTCCAGCCGCAGCTGAGTCCTAGGAAAGGCAGGAGAAGAAGCCCCAAGTTAGAAATAGCAACACCCAGGCACAAGTGAGCATGACAAGCCCCCCACCATGGCAATTCCCACTCCCCTTCTCGCATCAGCATAAAGAAGAGGAGAGGAAATACTTTTAGTGTTGTTTCAGAGCAGAGAAGTTGCCTGGACTCCTGGATCTGTGCAACGGAAGCGCAGCTACGTGCATCGGGTAGGCACTGCCTATTGAGCAGGAGTTTTAACAACACGGGGGGCTCTCCAGGAACACCAGCAAGTCATCTCCTACGGTGACAGGTTGCGCTGCAGCTGCCGGGGGTTAACTGACTACAATGCACCAGACACGCCACAATTTGCGGCTCAGGCTTTGAGCAAACGCATCCAGCTGCGTGATTTTGCAAACTGCAAAGCCCAGCTCCCTGCTGCGCTTGTGGGGACCGCTGGCTCTCCCGAGTTCTGCATTTTGTTTTTCCCTTTTATTTTAGATTTTATTCTTTCTGCCTTTCCAGGGGGTAGCACCCCACCTGCCCCCTCCCAGGTGGAGACGGATCCACCCCGACCTCCCATCCTGGGGGGAAAGGGGAGCTTCACGTCAGTGAGGAAGCCATCGGCTCGCGCTGGAAGGGCTCTGCGCTGCCTCGCAGCCCGCTGGGGTGTAAATGCGTCGGCTGCAGCCTGTCCTCAGCCTGACCTCGCCAAATACCCATTGGTTCTGCAAACGGAAAATATGACTCAACGAGAACCGTGGGCCCGGGATTGGCTGCGGGAGCCCTGAAACTGCACCTGTGCCGGAGCGCCCGAGTCTGCCTGCCATTGCTTAACCCTCTTCTTGCCAAATGGGATGCACATGACACTCGCCTGTGCAACGCGCTATTTCCAAATGAGCGAGACTGTGTGCAACGTAACATTTCAACAAATGTTTCATCTTCTTATGGGCGGGAAAAGCTGCAATAGTTTCCTTCAAAGGAATTACTTTCTTTGCATGTCAACATACGGTTGTTTCTGTTTAAGGGTGGCAGTGCTGGTTCATTCTCTTATCAGGTTTATAAACGATATCCTGAAAGGGTTAGCCCAGTTAAAAAAAAAAAAAGTGTTTTCTTCTGCTTCAGTAACATCACCTTCAGTTTCATCTGATTAAGTACAACTCCATTACAGCTTTTACTTATTTATTCAGCTTTCCATGGGATAAGCAGCTAATCAGACTCAGTTTGGCTGATTAAAAATTTATTTCTGGCTCTGCCACGTGTGGTGAGGCACAAGAGCTGCAAACACTCCAGGGAAATACTGAATTATTTCCCTAATCTAAATTTAACAACTAGATTCTGGGATGTCCTCTCTATAAACCTAGGCTTCAAGCTAGGTTTTACCAAAGTGCTCTTCTTCAGTGCAGGATTCCCAAAGCAATATTTAACCGGGTCCCACCTTCCCTCCTGTGTGTGCCCACAGCCAGGGGCACAGAAAGCCCCACCAGCTGTAGCAGAGGAGGAATAAAAGCCTCGGACACAGACAGTCCTTCATTAGCAGCATAACTCTGATCAGCAGGGGGTTTCAGTGAGGAGACCCCTCCTGAGCACACCTCTCCCAGGCACAAGGAAGGATCAGAGGTCCAGCTCCTCACACCTCCTGCTCCCCCAGCCAGGTTGTTCCCCCTCCCCAGCACAATGCCTCAGCCTCCCTGCTCTCCTTCTCTCCGCCTTTTATTCATTTCACAGTGAATGAGCGGCACACATGACATCTTCTGGCGCTACCGAGCATCTGAACTGTCGTCCCTTTGTCTGCCAGCGGGTTTCACTGAACTTCTGCTGAATGAGAGGAAGCTCCTGGTGAGCTTCCTCCCTTTCATCAGCTGTGATCTAACTAAGAGTAAATGCATACCAGTTAGATCTGTGACCTACTACACACACGTGATGGGGACCTATTGGGATCGTGTGCAGGTGATGCCCGGCTGACACGGCTGTTCCTACGCCCTGGGACGCTCTTTGCATCTCTGGATGTGGCGTTCCTCCCTCCCTGCTCACCCCGGGGCTGGCTGGTGACAGCTGCTTACCTTTCTTCATTAGAGAAGACAAATTTCCTGAGCTTGAGGTCACCAAGTACAATGGCTGACTGGTGGCAGTGAGCGACAGCGGAGACGATCTGCTTGAACAGCCGGGCAGCCTCCTCTTCCCTCAGCCTCTTGCAGCTCCTCACGTAGGAGTGCATGTCCCCAAAGTCCTTTTCAAAGAACACATAGGCCTTGGTGTCCCCAAGGATGACTTCGACAACCCCGGTGATGTTTCTGTGCGACGGCAGCTGAATGTAAGGCCGGATCTTGTCTTGGTAGTGTTTGAGGGGGAACACCTGTAAAGAGGAAATTAATCCCGAATTCATTCTCAAGGGCGCTGAAAGCAGCCGCTCGCGTAGCAACTCTCCCCAAACAATGACGAGGGAGCTGGAGGAGAGCCAGGGCTCGGCAGGAGCGTCGTTCAAAGCGGTTATCAAGACCCTTCCTGTTCGTTTTATATTGAAGGGGGGGGGGGGTTTAAAACAAACCACCGTCCCCAAAACCTTTTGGGGAAGGTACCCCGAGGTAACCCGGAGCTACAGCTTACTCCCAGCGCACGCAAACCCCCGCCGGCGGCAGGCCGAGCGTTTCTGAGCGGGGAGCTGCGGGAGGATGTTTTCCAAGGCTCTCCCCGGGTCGAGCGCCCAGGAGAAACGCCGCGAGAATCTCCCTCCCCGCCTCCCCACCCGCGCTCACCTTGCAGCGCAGCTCCCGGCCGGAGCTAACGCTCAGCGCCCTCGACACCTGCTCCCGCTCGGCCAGCGGCAGCAGCAGGTAAGAGGCGATCAGGCTGGGACCCGCCGCTCCGCTGCCGCCGCCGCCGCCGGGAGAAGCCGGGGAACAAGGCGAGCCGGGGGCGCTCAGGCAATCCGGGGGTCCGCAATCCACGAGGCGAGGGCACTTGGCGGCCGGCGCTTCTTCGGCGGGGCCGTCGTGGATGGCCTGGAGCCGCTTGGCCGGAGCGCTGCGGCAGCGGGCGGCCGGCAGGAGGGACGCGGGGCGGCTCATGGGGGGGGAGCGGCAGCGGGAGCGGAGCTAGAGGCGGGCGGTGCGCGCTGGGCGCATCCCTTCGTTCTCCCCGCCGAAACCTCGGGCCGTGTCCACCATCTGCTGCCGACTCCGCGCTAAAGTAGTTGGAGGCTCTTAAAAAAAAAAAAAAAAAAAATTGGGGGGGAAAAAAAAACCTGAGGCTCCTCCTCCCGGCCCTGACGCACGGGGAAATGGGAGGAGGGAGGCTCGGGCACGCCCGCTCAGCTCCGCCCGATGCTCTCTGCGCTCCCGGTCCCAGCGGGCCACGCAGCCAGGCGAGCAGGGGGGCGGGTCCCCTGCCTGGCTGCGTGGCCCGCTGGGGCGGGGGGGCACGGCGAGGACCCCCCACCTCTCGTGGTTCTCCATCCCGTCTGGAGCAAGGACATCTCGTGTCCGACTCAAGTCTGTTGGGGCTGGCAGCGAGTGGGGGGTCACCCCTTGCTTTCGGGGCTCGCCCCCCGCAAGCCCAGCGTGCTCACAAAACCCTCAAGCTTCCTCCGCCCGCTTGTGAGCGCAAAGAGGCAAACCAAAAAGTTAAGCCCGGCTAATTGTGGAGAGAGAGAGCAAGCCCAGCACCATCCCCAGGAGCTTCTCCCTTATGCTTTTGCCGTGGCTTTACCCCAGGCCCAATTACTGCTTTTTGCTGATCACTAATTAACCGTTGATCATCCCAGCGTTTGCATCATGAAGCCGTTGTTTAAGCCACCATTTGTTCACGAGCGTAGATTTAAACGTGCACCGTCAGAAACACTTCGCGCTGGGTGTTCCCTATGTTAGAACTATGTGCTCTCCGAAAAAGGAATAGCATCGAGAGCAAGCAGCAGCCAGCAGCTGAAGTGACCTGTGAGGAGTCGAGCTCAGCAGCCATCAGGCTCAGAAGTGTGTGTTTAAAGAAATAGTAAATAGATTTGCAGCCAGGAGTGTTAGTAAACGGAAGAAAAATGTGAGAAAACCAAACAAATAATCTGTGGAAAAAATGCAGACAGCTGTAGTTTTGACAAGAGTGTTTAAGAAGGAAACTCTCCAGCTTTGCTGTTTACATACATGCAAATTTTCTGTAATTCCCCAATAGCACAGGGAGACTGTGTTTTGTTATTCGGTAGGATCAGTTCTTATCCCATTTCAGTTTCCCCAACCCGTGTCTGTTTAAGCAGCGGGGAGGGCCTAGGATGGGGCCCCCCCAGTTCTGAAGCCCATGATGCCACGTGTGCAGGTATTCGCTCAGATTCCTGACAAATAACTGCACGGCAAACCCGTGCATGCCTTCAGCTACTTCTAGTGTATTTTAAGAAACACATGAAACTCTTGTGCGGGGTGACTCATAGCATAGCAGTCCCATTAATGCATTTAAACATAAAATGCATATGCCATAAAGGGATATCCCAGGGCCTGCCTTTTCCTTTTTTTTTTTTCTCTTTCCCAGAAATACAATTCCGTTAATGTCCGCAGATTGTTTCTGAGCGATTCACCACAGCTCACAAAACACACTATTTTATTTCGGTCCTCTCATAGGTAAAACATGTGCAAGTGTCCATCAGACCTTTATTTTACTTTTCCCTTCCTGGAAGTTTTACGACTGGGATGCTGCTGCCAGCTGAATGTAGCTGGTAGGATGCTGCCTGCGGGGGCTGCTTCCTACATCTGAGACGGTGCAAGGGGGGTGTCAGTGCTTTTGGGGACCGGGGAAGTGTGGAGACACATCAAAATAGCAATAGGCCTACACAAACATACTCACAGACATTACTAGCATATAACAGCACCCCTGTAGCTCTCTCAGACTGAGAAGCAGTGTAGGCAGGGGCACCAATGTCAGTGTCAAAACCAAGTGGTGCACCTGGGGTAAGTTCATACCTTTGGTCTTCACCCTCCTGAAGATCCTTCTTTCTCAGCTCCTCTGCTAGCTCAGTGCCCCCACTGAAGAGAAGGGCCATACTGAGGATCTATTTGTGTACATGGATTTGGAAGCCGTATCTCTCACCCTCCCAGCCTCCCACCCATTTAAAGCCTCTTAGAGTCCAGAGCTGATCACCTTATGCTGGCCCTATGCCACCAGGACCAGCACAGGTGCTTGGTTCAGGCTACTGGCAGCCAAATGGGGGATGGCACCTATTGGTCCTTAAGAAAGGCAAAAATCCTGCCTCGTCATCCCGTCTCCAAAAAACCAACATCTGAGGGGTGAGAGGAGAGCAGAGCACAGAGGTACACACAGCATTGCACCCCACAGTCCTACCACAGGCTCCTGGTGTCCGGGGCAGCCTCTCCTCACAAGGATTCCCCAGGTTTCACGCTCTGTGGGGGAGTCCCTGCCAAGTGGAGCACAGAAACTGGCCGTGCAGTTACAAAGACCAGGAAAAGATAACCCTGGGGCAATTCATCCCAGAAGTGCTGGTGGGTGCCCTCTTCCAGCTGACTGTATAGACCAAACTTCAGCTGTCTACATGTGGCTGAGGTGAACCCAAGCTTCTGTCTCCCAGGTGTGTCAGGTCTTTGCAAATTGTGGGCAGTTCTTGACAGCAGGAAAACTTCATTGCTTCTTTAAAATGCCTGGCATGCTTTCAGGTACTCAAAACATTCATGTCATGAATAAATATATATTAGCAATTATTAACCAAATTAATAATGCTGACTACTTTATTCTCAGTCTTATGTTTTGGGTATGGAACATAAGAAAAGGTCCACATCCAGACTCCTCTCCATTCCTACCAAATTCATTCCAACATGCAGAACAGAGAAGTGATTCCTGCTTTGCATTTTCTGGTTTTTTTTTTCTTTTCTAATTTTGGCTGATTCCCAAAATAAAAGAAATAATAAAAAGAAAAAGGATGTCATGGGTGGTGTCTGATGATCTGCACGGCATGGTGCTCCTCAGAGGGCTGAAACTTGTCCTCCTTACCCATCTCCACCAGTGCTTGCATGCAAGCCTGGTTTGGTCATGAAACAGTACAGAGAACAGGAAGAACTCCACGGAGAGGTTTGTGAAGAGGAAAGTTCTGAAAGTTCAGAAGAACTGTTGCAACATTTCAGTATTAGAAGATTTTTGCAGAATATGGGGCTACCACACTTGCCATAATGGTCTCTTGTTCATTGTAGGTCACGCCACAGGCTTTTAGGCATCCAGGCATATCTCCTGCATTAGTCTCCTCCTGAAATCAAAAGCTATTGGGGGTCTTCCTTCTATTCCTCGCACAAGCCTTCACCATTCCATCTCCCTCTCCCCCCAGAAAGATTTTCTGGGGACTACCTGCTTAGCATACATGAGATGAACACTAGCATGGCAAGTCTCAGCTGTGCCTGCAGTGAATTTGAGTCTGAATGGCTTTACAGTTCTTCCAAATGAACCAGGGCGGTGTGACGCATCGTGGATGGATAGCACTGTAAATCATTGTGGAGCACAGATCCGTGCAGAATTACACTTACAGACCTAACTTTGGCATAAAACATTGACTCCATGGATGAACCTTGCTACGCAAGTGCCAGAAAAATGCACTGCTGTGAGCCAGCAAACTACAAGGACCCAAACACTCAGTCTTGGATGCTCCAAGAGGGGCCTGATACCGGGTAGGCAGGGCAGGGATGGCCTCTGGGAGTACAGATCAGTGGTCTTTGGGCTTAGCAAAGGACAACAGTGTGCAACAGGCACCTTCCAAATGCTAAAGTCTGAGGAGCTCTCAGTCAAAGGACATCATGAAATCATTACAAAAAGTAGAACCTGCCTTGGAAAAGAATGGTCAAAGCAAGCAGGACTGCTTGCTGTCTCCTCTCTTCCTGAAGCCACAGCTGCTAGCTGAAGAGTTGGGACTGGAGCAGAAACAAGATCCTGTGGGATGTGTATCACAGCTCTGGCACATCCCAGCTAGGGGAGGGTCTTGCCCAGCACAGATTCACCAGAGCTATGGCAAACTGAATGTTGCTCTTCATATTTTTTCTTTTTTAAAACAGACAAGCAGCACTATTGCATCTGCTAGATGAAGATTAATGAATCCAGGATTTCTGGTAGTCAGGCACTGACATTCCCTTTTCCTGGCACATTATTTTATTTAAGGGGATTTTTGTTACGTGGCATTCAAGCATCTACCTGTCTTGCCCTCAGCCAGTGCCTACATTCACCTGATCAGCTGCATTTCCTTAGATGCTCACAAAATTATCTCTGCTGCTCCAGTTCTCTGACCCTTTATCTTTGTAACTAGAACAGCCAGAGGCAATGAGAATTGTGTAAGCATCTCCCCACTTCCCAAGTGCTTGGGACAGGTCTGGTAACTTTGCTAGTGTGTCTCATGGGATACACAAGTAAATCTCTGTTAGATTAGGCCACTTATAAATAAACTGGCTGCTTGCTTTGGGAAGAAATTAAAAGGTCATTATTTTAGTTATTGGAAGAGAGAGGCATGACACACAAATACTTCAGCTAATATTAAACTATCAAGCAAATGATGAAAAATAAATATCTTTATTTTACAAGCTATCTCAGGCCACATAATGAAACTTATAAACTACTGCTAGATTGAAAGCTAGCAATTTAAACCCAGCAGGCCATCCATAATCTATGAGTGTACAGAATCACCCTGCAGAGAGAGGGCTCAAAGAGTAGTTGTGTGGCCAGGTGATAGAGAACTTAAAAGTAACCTTTTTTTTAGAAGGAATGGCATCTGTGATAAACCCGCAACCACGCTCAGACACCGTGAAACTCAGCGGCAGATGTACTGTTAAGATATCAAACACATGACGAGCATGTAGTGACATCAAAAGAAGTGCAATGTAATGATGTTCAGATGTCTCCCCTCGAGCCCACACAGAAGCTGTTCTGAGGGTTGTTGTTGTGAGGAGCTCTAAGTAATTCCCTTTTGATAAGCCAGTTGTTATCAAGTCCAAGGAGTCTCATGGGCTGCACCTCCTGACTTTGTTCCTTTGCGGCCTAAAGAGCATGAAGGCTTCTTCTGTTGCTTGAAAGATGTGTGAAGGTTCAGGTTTTAAACCTCAAATCCTGTTTTTACTTCAGAAGTTGATTGCACAAGCGGGCAGTGAATGAGTGTCTCCCCATTTCCCTTGCGGTCAGAGAAGATCCTATTCATACTGAGTTTACAAGCAAACACTTCCTTTGGTAAGCTTCCCATGCAATTCAATTCATGTGTGTGCTTTCAAGCACTGTCTTCATGTCTGGACTAACATCACAATAAGCGAGTGAGGCAGGCTCTCTCCTCAGCCCACCACAGCATTGTCTGCAGCATTCTGAAATGATGAAACACACTGTGTCTTCTGTACACTGCTGCTGTCCTGTTAAGTTGCTGAGATTACTCATTCATCGAGAGGCTAAGCACATACATAGCTATCTACTGTACGATGTACATGCATCCCAGAATTTTACTTGCTTAACAATCACATTTTTTTACTTTTTATAGTTTTGGCTGGCAGCCTAGAATCCGCTGGCACCTACACACCTCTGAGCATTGCTGTGACCACGTTTGTGTTTGAAATAATATGTATTAACAGTAAGTACTTTATGACCAGAAAATAAACCATTATTTATGGAAGACTTGGAACTTGCAGTTCATACCAGTCTGTACTTGTAGTCAGAAGCCATCAGCTTAAGGCTTTGACTGTAGCAAGAGAAAGACAGACCTGTGCTTGGGGTATTCTAACAGTTTCCACTCTGGGAAGCCCCTTTCCTAGGTGCATCTTCTTCACTATATTATAGAGCACTAATCATTATGGAAATGTTCAGTTAATGTACCACACAGTACCTCAGAATACATATGTGGAGATGTTAAGGAAAGGTGATTATAATTCACTTGAAAGAGCAGTGGAAGTTCATCAAGTTGCACAGTGAATTCTAAGCTAGTTTTGGCCACAATACTAGAGTGATTCTTGAGAAAAACGTCATGAGGTACTGTGACCACAGGTAGGTAAGACCTTTGTCATCAGCCACTCATGGGGAAACATGAGTACGTCCAAGAGGACATTGTCTAAAATAAGACAGTGTGTTGGCCTTGGCTGTTGAGTCATCAGTATCACTTCCTGCAGCCCCTGCTTTTGCTCCGGGTATTTCTCAAGGGAGCACTGACTTAGTCTAGTCTTCTTGATTCTTCTAGAATGAATAAGATTACAGCTCCGGAGCAGTAATGATGAATATGTCCTTGATTCAGAGGAATGTGTTCTCATTTTAGCACAAGTGTGCTAAATCTTCCATGAGATGCCTGCCTGATTAGTTTTTATCTTTACATGTCATGGCTCCACTGATTTGAAAAGTTCAGAGTCTAGTTATAAAATGGAGAATTCTGCTGCACAGGGAGAATCTGTTCAAGTGAGAGCACTCAGTAATGGCTTGTGCCTCAGGGTACCACTGAAAGCTGTTGCATTTGGATCTCTCTTGCCTTTTCTTTATTTTAATGTTTTATTAGACATTTTTTTAATCACTCAAAATACACTAAGTGAAAATTCTATTCTCTGGCAGAGACAGATTTTCACCAGGTTTCAGTGACAGACCCTTCTCAGCTACATTGAAGCTTGCTGCATTTGTCAAGCACTCCTTATGGAAAAGGAAAAAACACCAAACCCACCTCATCTCCGAGTTTCTTTCCTTAAATATTATTGCAAAATTTCTGATGTCAAACAATGAGATGCAAATTACCCTGTGAACTGTTAACATATGCCTGTTTACATATGATATCTTATAGCCAAAAGAGATTAAGATTTGAAGGTTTAACTGCTGTTGAGTTTCCACTTCAGTGAATCATACAGATCAGCTTATTCATCACAGAAACTTATTTTTATTCTTTAACTCTCTCAAGCTATGGGGGACACGGGACACATGGGAGCAGAGAGATGACAACTGCGTAACAAACCCCAAAGTTTGCAAATGAAAGAGCAAGGAGCTGCTGGTAACTACAGCCACCCCCATGAATCACTGCCAGTTTATAACTTCTATCAGATCAGTTGACAGGCACAGCAGCTTTCCTCAATTGCCAAACGACTCTGTCCTTCCACCTAGTAAAGTGCCAGCTGCAATTCATGCTGATGACCAAGCCTGTAATCTTTCAATTTCAGAAGGAAATTACTTGTAAGAACCAACAACAAGAGAAAACCAGTCATGAAAAATCAATAGGATGGCTCAAATGCCAGATTCAGAGAAAAAAAAAAATCACTCATTGTACTAGGATTCCTTGCATGCTATGATACAGTTTAAATCCAGAAATGCCAAGCATTTTGGGAAGAACTTGATTGATTTCAGTAAACACAGGCAGTATTCTCTAGCAGTTGAATCTATATGGAGCATCACTGATTTTGATGGGACTCACACAATCTTGTCAGCAATCCTGACGTAAGTGCACGAGTATTTATCTTTTTCTGGATAATATGGCTGTGGCCATACTTGAAAAGAGGTCTCTGATGGTAAAAGAAAGAAACCTAACTCTGCTTAACTACACATGCCTCTTCACCTCATATGTGATTGTTACTAAAGCTAAGAAGTTAAGTGCTGCCAAAAATGAGTCCATTTCTTTCAGCTGCAGACTGAGAAGGATTTCAGAGCTGAGGCTGCACCTGCCCTTGCTGTTGAGGCTCTCTGACTCATTGGTGCTGCCTGGCTCAGGGTAACAAAGGAGAGAAGGAAGATCATGTATTTTAAAGCAAGAACATTCAAAAATACCTTTCCACTTCGAATGGCAATAAATGAATGCTTGACTATTTGTTCTCCTCGTTCCAAGTGTTGCTTCAGCTTTGTTTGTTTTTTTTTTTCTATCCAGCTGCATCATCTTCACAGGCAGTTCATGCTGTTACCTGTGGATTAGCTAACATGAGACAGACCAAGTGCAGTTTCCACTAGGGCCACCAGCACTGCTCTGGGTCACACCTCTCTCTTTAAGGTACAAAAACAAGGTGTAACCAAGACGGCAATCTCCTGTACAGCATTACTCATTGGAACATGAGGGTAATGACCATATCAGGAACTGTAGCTATCTAAGGGTATACTGGTACAAACACCACAGGCAGCAAACCAAACCTGCTGCCACCAGTTTGTTGGTAAGAATTAATCTGGCATAATTCAGCCTGTACAATGTTATGTGTTACTGGAAGGCACACTCAAAGCATCCAGACACCTACATGAACTAACGCTGAGGTGCGACACAGTGGCCCTGTAAAATGTATGTACATCTTTGCATCTGAAAACTGGGGAGACTGCTTACCCCTAGGGATTGAAGTAGATCCACGAGGATGATGTTACTGCACCTCTGTCAGAAACTGCAGAGATTTTTTTAACCAACGCAAGTTTCTGTTTCTGAGTGTTCTACTTATAAATGGAGTAAATTTAACCACAAACTTAAAGGTGAAACAAAAAGCTATGAACAGTTTAGGACATCCCCCCCACATTTATTTATTTTTTTTTTACAAACACTATAGTTGACATCCTCCCTTGTGGTATTTAATGGAAAATTGGTGACCCATTCTAAAAACTTGAGGTTTGAGACAAAAGGACCTGCTTTTTACACAGTGAAATACAAACAAGTACATACTGTTCAACCACCCCCCATCTCTTTCAGCTGTCTCAGCTGGGTTTCTACAGACAGAAGCACTTATGATCACTGCTGAGTTTTGAAAAGATGGACCTTTCGGGTTAGACCACATTATGAAAATTACCCAGCTAATTCCCATGAAGTGTTTTGAACACAAAAGCTCAATGCAAATAATAATGGTTCCATTCCCTTTTTTAGCTATGAAATCTGCTTGCAGATTAATATTCTTCAATTACAAAATAACAATTTCAGTCTGAAGTGGTTTGCACTCTTAAATGCAGTTGGGGTTAATAATGGTCTATGAAAGAAAAGCTGTTGGCAAACAGAAACCCAGAGTGAAAAGCTTAGTGTTTAGGTACTGTAGCTACATTTTACACTAAATGTCAGTTTGTAAATTCAGAAAAGTGACCCAAGAAAATACCATCTAACCCACTAAGAATCCCAAAGCTCCAAGAAACCTGTATTTTCTGTTTCACATATGCCAGGAAATAACTGCCATCTGATCACCAAGGCTTTTACTATGGCCATTTCTCATTCATATATGTAGTGCCTTATCTGCTAGATGTGTTCATATCAATTTAGGTAATAGATACAGAGTCTAACAAAGTTTACATCCTTTTTTGGATCTATGCCCAAATGCATAGATATCTGAAGCCTATATAAAATGAGATTGACTGCTTTTCAATTCAAGGCATATGGTTATTTGTATTATCTACAATTTAATTATTAGAATACCTTTGTAAATAATTGTAGTCCCCTAACCTACATTATTAAGGTAAAGCTCTCTGGGACTTCCAAAGGCAAAAAGCCTAAAGTAAAAGCTTCTGAATCTCAAAAGAAAAGCCTAAGTTAGGGCAGAGTGTTCAAAAATTATAAGAGCAGGGCCAGGATTGTTACCACTCAAAGCTGAGTGGTGAATTTGTGTGTCCACATGTAAGGTATAGATGTGCAGTACTTCCTGCATATTAGGCTCCATTAAGGTTTCCTGAGGGTTGTATTAAAACATGGACGTGCTCCCAAGCAGGGTAAAGCCTTGGTCAGAGTGCCCTGGTATTCCTAGCAGTTACAGACAGTAACAGAACTATCTGCAATACTGAGCAAAGCACTTGCTATTACATGCCAACAGGACCTCCATCTCTAGCAAATATGCTGAAAACAATTTGCACACTGACAAGGAAGGTTAAATGCTGCAAAATTCATTTTATTTATCAAATGCAAGCTTTTATTATTTGTGGAAGGTTAAAAAAAACCCAAACAAGTTCAACGGGAATGCCTTATATTCAGCAGTTTAAAAATGCTTTTGGTTACAGCTGAGACCTTCAACTCTGCCTATAAATGAAACACTTTAAATCACAATCAGTTACACAACCTACTTACAATCAGCAGCTTATCTCACAAGACCTCTAACAAATTTTCATTGTGGCAGCAGCTGACTTCTCCAGTGTTGACCAGCTTTGTTTATTCTGACTGTCAATCGCTCTTTTAAGTGCTTCATCTGGCAGAAGATCCGATCCTTTTACATCAGCATGGCTGCAGCCAATTTTAGGGCATCTGTTACAAAGAAAAGAGAGACTCCATTAAATCAGAAGAATTGTATTTGTTAGATATAGGCTTTTACATAACATCTGCTAGTTTATTGTATTTATCTGGGATTCACTCTCTGTCAGTTCCTCGTTACCTCTCTTCATCAGCTCTCTGTGGGGAAAAATAAATCCATTTATCTAGACTGGTGGGAATCAACAGCTGAAGGAATCACAGCAAGAGACGGAGCCTCTCACCTGCAAATCACTCTCCTGCTTCATGTACACAAGGTGCCTGCATCAGTAATGGCACTAGCATTGCATGGACATCTTTCTGTATTGCTTTCTCTCTTTGCAGGTACCTATCTCTTACCTTATTAATCTGCAGTGTAAAGGTAGAATCCTCACTGACAGATAAATAGGGAAATCTATTATAGGGAAATAGATAAAAGAGAATGAGACTTGCAAAGGCTGATTGGTGAATCAGTGGACTACCTAGCTGGTGTAAAAATTTACCTGGCCTTTTATGAATTGAGAAAGCACAGAAAGGAGAGATGAGGTTGAATTAACAGCCTCTAAATGATAATTAAATACAAAATGTCTTACAACTACTTGAAACAGCCAGATAAAGACAGTAGAGTGGAAGATATTCAGGCAGCAAAGGTCATTTTCCTTTGTCAATGGCCCAAATATGCACAGATGAAACCTGTAGTTAGAAATAACACATCTCCTGAATTTCTCCTCTGTTAGAGTAACGTTTTTATGAGGTGCTGAACTTAGTTACACTCAGTATTCATAGCTTTTACTCTAGATTCATCCATAGCTTACTGTGTTTGTCATGGATAAGTCACTTAATTGCTCTATGCCTCAGTTTTCCCATTTATCACTTTATTAGAGCAATAGCTTGCTAGATTAATGAATAACAAGTGTTCAGAAAGCTTTCCACATTTCCTGTAAGCATAAAGTATTAGTATGTCCTTCCTGGCAGTGGAAAATAGTGAGCAAACCAAGACACATTAAGAGTTGCCCAAAGGAGCCTATGGTGAGTCTATCAGCACAAAACGGGTGGTTGCGCGTACGTCAGCTGAAGAACTGACATTCAGCCAGTGCACTGCCAAGTCCATCGAAGGGATCCCGTGGATTCAAACTGGAAAGTATGTGTGATGAAACAGCCACTTATGTAACTCCAGAGTGAGCAACAGCTTTGATTTCAGAGTCAGGATAGAGAGGATTCCCCTAACCACAACTCTATCAAGACACCCGCTTCCACTTGAATATTGCTGGCAGGAGCAGTGAAGTAGCAGCACCAAGAGAATGAGGTATTCAGATGGGGAACTTGGTGCATCTGCTGGCCTGTCTGCCCATCACAGCAGACTATGGTTTTCAAACCTGACTGCATTTTCATGAGAATGGTTAAAATTATAGCAGGTCAGTGAGACTGGGCAGAGAAAACCAAGCAGGCTTTCTTAATGTAGTACACAGAAGGAGAGTTATTGCTGTGCTTGGGCTTTTCTAGCACAGTGGAATAACTACTGTAAAAATTGTAAGGCTGCAAGCTAAAAGCTCAAAATTAAGAACTGCCAGGATTCAGACTGCACAAATAACTTCAGTTAGATGGCTTTTAAAGCTAAATGCTGTACAGTCTACATGATTTTCTTTTACTCTATATTTTCTTTAAGTCTTTAATTTCTTAAAAGATAAAATGAAAATTCAATCACGTGAGCAGAGTTTTTCAGCAGTGATGAAACTTTTGATTCACCACAATAGTTCCTACTATCATGACATTTTCCTGATGGATTTAACAACACAGAGAATTATTTAGATATGAACAACCTAAATTCAGTTCCGTATTAGAGAAGGTATTTTTGTTGGGTTTTTGGGCTATTGAGCATGTGGTTCCTAGGCTGTCTCTATCCTCCAGAACACTTACTTTCTTCTAAACAACTTGTGAGCTATTTCCCAATTCCCATTCATTTTTCCAGCCAAGTTTCTGTCCACCCATGTTGCTGGTTTTGTTGTTATTCCCAGTACATTGCGCCTACTCCACCTTTTCTTCCTAGACCTCATCAAACTTCTGTCTTGTTCTTCAAGCTGTCTTGAAGCAATGGCTGGACATCCCAGTCAATGCTTGATTTCATAGCAGTGCTTTCCTGTAGCCAGGAAGGAGTCTGGAATAAAAAGTTCCACTACACCTTTGTATCCCCATGGCAGAGTATGTAGAGTCTAACAGAAATGCAAGAGCAACAGATGGAGGAAGGAAGCTGCCTGTGGCATTAGCTTTGGGGAAATCAGGTTGCTAGTCTCTAATACACCTTCCTGAGCATGTGCGAATGACACATTTGTTAAAAAGTCTACAACTGCTAAGTTTCTATGTGTCCAACCAACCTCAAAGCATAAGGCTTCAGCATATATGGTATAAGAACAAATATGGAATTAATGATGAAATGCTGTGTCCTCTAAACTTACTCAAAAAAGTGTTCGAGCTGCTTTTCTTCTCTCCCTTTCCTTCTTTCCTTTCCTTCTTTCCTTTCCTTCTTTCCTTTCCTTTCTCCTTTCCTTTTCCCTTTCTTCTTACAAAACCATCCTAAATTTGAAACTTACCAGGGAGAATTTCAGATTTAAAAATTCAACTGTTAGATCTTTACATTTGAAAAATATGTCCTGTGTGGAAAGAGACAGGCTGCTTTGATGACATAAGGTAAGAATTATTTAATTGTATTGTAGTAGAAATTGCACAATCCTGCCTGGTCATTCTTAAAGCTCTGTCTGTTTTGTTGTGTTTTAATATTTCTCAGCTGTATTGGAATATAACAGTAAAAGAGGGTGCACAAAGAGAACCTCCTTTTTTTTTTTTTTTTTCATTAACTTCAGGACTTGCTAAATAAGCAGTGGGAATAAAATGAGCAACTAAATTTTAGAAAGCTGAAGTTTCTCTTTGTTGTTCATGGCTGTACAAAATCTCTTGGCTTCTGTTGTGCAGGTACCACAAGTAGCTGTAACTTCCCCACACAGTTCCTGCACATTCCTTACACATTGTTTTCATTAAAAAGAAAAGCTCCTTCACGTGTGCAGTACTAATGAGGACACTGTGACTAGGGCAGACACTGAGGTATTACTTCCTGCAGCCCTGCCAATCCAAATACATATCCTAGAACAAGCAGAGTAAATTTCCACTTACACAGCAAAGCAAATAGCACTTCCACACATTCTTGTTAGCTTACCGGACTTTTTTCTTTTGCTGCTTTCGAGTCTGGATAAATTTTAGAATGGCATCTTCTTCATAAGTGTGTCCACAGACTTTGTTTCGAACCGGCCTCTTCATTTCCATCTGTAATCAATAAGGTTTGATTTAAATGAACTGATAATGCTCAGGAAAATGCTTCTTATGTGATTTAATGTAAACCAGCAGGAAGTGTGTTTGCCATTCACACATGGCATGCCAGACAAATTAGGGGGTTAGGTCCTGCATGGTAAACTGCATTCCTACTTACCTGGGCTTTTTTCACAAGCAATGTTGCTCTTCTCTGATAATGCTTGTAACTTATTACTGCCTGATTTTTAACAAGTGTTGCAGATTTGTAATAAACGATTCAATGAAGAATATGAAATAACTATTTCCCAATCAATTATAGTAGTAGTGATAGCATACCTGTGTAATAGGACAAATAAAGTTCATCTGACTCTGAGTCACAGCTATATCTTCATCGATTTGTTCAATGTCCTCGTTATCATTATCTGATTGATGACGAACTAGAATAGGAAATGACAATTTTCATTTAATATTTAATGTAGATAGCCAATACTTAAAATAAGCAAATAAACCTCATCATTTGCCAAGCATTACTTCACAGTGATATCTGTCACCATGTATTTCTGTACCAAACAAGATACTGCAAAAAATACTGTACTATAGTCTCTGTTAGAAAATGTGGATTTTTAAATGGTAACCACTTTGTGTGTGTGTGTGTGTGTGTGTGTGTGTGTGGCTATTTATAGCTAATGCTAGAAGGAAGGGCTGGGAAGGAAAGCAAGCTGGCCTGAATATATGCAAAGCCTTTGGTATTCCCTGTTCAAGCTCACCAAAACCAGTAACGTGCAGATGAGTCCCCAAAATTTAACAAAGGATGAGGCAGAACTATTGCAGACTTAGCAGCCCTACCCTCAAGATCAGCTTGTGTTTGAATGTCATACATAGGCTTGCTATACAGCCTGGATACACAGTATATACTTTACAAGGAATTTGTAATATTTATCATAATGCATCATTTGTAATGTGATGCTGCTGTATTTTAAAAACACTCTAATTAGTGAAAAACAAAAGCTAAGTGTTATTCAAGATGGGCACTAGAAATGTTACTGAAGTAACCTTAAGAAGGAGCAGAATGAAATACTGAAATCTGTCTGAAAACACCTGATGGCCCAATGCCAGGGAATGAGGGGCAGACAAATGAAGAAATCCAGCTTGAGCTAGAGAAGATGCAGGTGCCCACCTTCATAGAAGGAGAAGGCAAGGTGTAAGTAACTCTGCATATGTAGGGGCATGCCAGCCCAGGGTTCCATGCAGAAACTAGTTAGCCAGAGTCAAAAGGTGAGGCATGGGAGCTGATAAGGAGGATATATTTTGCTAAGTATAACCTTTATAAATGTATACATGTTGTTTTATCTTTTCCTAACTTTGATCTGTTATTGGGAATCTAGGATTTTAGTTGAATGCATTTGTTTATCTTTAAATCTTATCTGGTAATAACAGCAAACTTAACACCTGCCATAACTTTCCATTCCTTTGGGGTAGTTCTGCAACGTTTTTGCAGCAGTGCCCTGGGGTGTAGTCCTCAAGGTATTCCAAGCTGAACAGAACTTACTTCTTTCTAGCTGCACAAGCCAGTTCACACTGTAGCAAGACAGAGTTTGGAGAGGATAAAAAAATCCTTCAGTGGCCTGTGTTGGTTTCAACTGCCAAGGAGGCAGTGAGAAGCAAGTGAACATAGAGGGTTTAGAGTTGCTTCATGATTTGCCTTCTATGAAGTCTCAGCCTTAGTTCCCTTTGCTGCTATTGCGCGCTATCAGCCAATCTTGGCATCTTTGCATCTCTGGTATTCAGCCTTCCACATCTGTTAAGGACCAGTGTTTCCTAACTTATGGTCAGTCCTGCATGCCTGTATAATACCATCACCTTCCGGATGATAACAGCAGACATCACTCCTGGAGCAATCACAATCTCTCCCGCCCAGTCTGGACTGAGCACACTACCATGGTTGGCAGCACATCGCTGGTTGAGGTGCTCTTGCCATCAGTATTGCACCCATCACCCCACCACAGCACCTCTCAGTATGCTGGGTTTATTTGCATAGTTTTCCTTCCTCCTTACCAGAGCTTGCCCTTCTCTCCATTCCAATACACCAAGAGTTTTCCAAGCTTTCAGGAACGTTTCTGACCCAGGTACACACACATGCAAGCACTTAGGCAATACTCAGGCAAGCATCACAAGGGTATTTCTATTTCTGTTACTAAGGTCTCATTCAATCAATAGGGTGTGGATGCAGGGAGGAAACGAGCTCAAATGTCCAACGTCAATAATAATTTAAAGTCTTTCATCTTCAAGAATATTAACACATATTACTTATTAACACATATTAACATATATTACTAGATACTGACATCCTAACAAAAGTAAGCACTTGCAAATCAGAAGGAAAAAGTAGGCACAATTTAACTGTAAATACTGAAACTTCAGTGGTATAGACATCAGAAAAATACTTGCATCAGTTATCAGTTTTCAGAAAGGAAAACCTGGCACTATTATTCTTAGCTTGCTCATATAAAATTATTCATAAACACATAGTATTTTGAAGAAAATACAATGGAGGGGGGGGGAAGTGTTTGGTTTATTTTAAGGAAGCCTTTTAAATACAAAGCAATGGATGAAATCCATACTGATTTTTTCCTGAGTAATGCCAACAACACCCAAGAGATTCAGAATTTCCTTAAATTCATATATCTGCAAATGTTGACGTATTGCAGCTCTAACCTTTCCTGCTGAAAACATCTGGAAACATTTTTCTATGCTGTACTTTGTTTCAACTCATGAACTTGGCATGTAGTTCCAGTCTACTCATCAGTCAATGAAGTTAGAATGCAGCAGTACTAGCAAGATCTAGGACAGATCCTTGTTTACAAAGGATCACGTGGGGGTTTTTTATATCAATATGTAGATGCCAAGGAAGGGTGAAGTTTGAATACATGGGGCTTGTGCCTGTGATTTTACTTTTAAAGCTCAGCACTCCAAGTTAGGCATGTAAGTGTTCACTTTGCACTGCACCTTCTGACTTTGCTAAGGAGTCATCACTTCTGTGTGTGCTTAATTAGGTACAGACATGAGAACTGAGGAGTTAACACTTCAGGTTGGACTTCATTTGCAATGATTTTGTATACAGCCTACCAGCATGGAGCCCTGCTTTCATGAGGTTATCACAGGACAAATTAAAAATTATTTCAAATATTTCCTTTTCATAAGCAGCTAATACTTTTAACACTAAATATGCAACTGGGATGATGCAGGTGACACCTCAAACATGTTCATAGCAAATTAACATAAATCAGAAAAATCACCCAAAGATTTACTGTTATTGCTTGATGTTCTAGATCACAAAAGGAGAGAGGAAAATAACTTCTTTCAATTACAGTATATTTTGTAGAGATTACACAAGACACACATACATCCTGAACTGGTCAGTAAGATGCTCTAAACCAAAGTTCTGTACCTGTAAACTCATATTGGAAGATGTTTTATTAAGGTCAAAGGGATTTTTTACAAAATGAAATGTGTAAAAGTTTGGAGGATCTAACTTGCAAGTCTGACTATTCTATAGAAAGAAGAAATAAAACCAGTGGGTCATATGTATTTCAGCTAAGTCAGGCTACATTTTTGTAAAATTGAGTTTTCCTTGCAAATTAAAACCAGATGCAGAAAACACTAAGTCATTATTCCTGAAATTCAGATGTTGCCTTGAGTAAAAGAAGTACATACATCTATTTTGGTAGTCTGAGAGATCTCACTTTAAGAGCCTTAAGAGGTTCTAGGTTTCCATTCCAGCCAACTGAAACCTGTTATGAGTATTAGTAATACATTTTCTATCTGGCTATCTTAGCAATGATGTTTACATCTAATTAGTGCCCACTGTTGTAATAAAACTGCATTCTCGTAAAGGTATCTATTTTGGGTAACACATAATGGATTTTGCAACTGCCAACTGTTTTTTACTTATTCAATTTTAATTAAAAGCTGGTAGTACTTTATATCTCTATCACTTTCATCTCTTGATAAAAATGTGACTAATATGCCTTAGCTCAGTTTTTACTTACTCTGCTGAGAGACAGTGAGAACTTCTAAGCCAACTTTTAAACATAAGGGAACCATAGCGCAGAGACATTAACCACTATATTGTGAACTGCATTAAGTATGGATAGTATACACATTAAAAAAGCATTAAAGAAGGATCCTGTCTGTTGTGATTGTCACTTCTATGACAGACAGGCTGCTGTCTGCTCACAGCTTCCAGTGCCAACAACGTCCCCTACCCAGTTCCCGTTTCTCTAACCTGGGCCCGAGTGAGTACATGTTGCAATGTAAACTGAATGGATTTCTCTCCTTTTCTCACCTGCCATCAGTCAGGCACTAATCCCAGAAATCAAAGGGTAATGTTAAGCATGCAGGATTGAGTCTTTGTAAGCCTGAGCCACTAGACAGACAAGGTCTTGGCTCCCAGGAGGGTCTATTGTACTGCTGACTCTATAGAAATAACAGCAACTCATCCAGGCTGGGAAAAATCCTATCTCAGAGAGCTCCAAGAAAAACATGAATGTTATGAGGGCAAGTCAAATGCCAAGTGTTCCTGCCAGCAGGACACAGAAAATAATGAAAGGTGGGGGAGGTGAAGGACATCATCACATCCAAGAATTATATTCTAAGAGTCAGAGTGCGGGGCACTGTTAGCATGGCATGAGGAAGGTCCAAGGACAAGTCTAAAGAAAAAAATGAGCCCAAACACTGCTTTCCACAAAACACACTGCTGAAACCACCATGAGCAATGCTTAAGAGTGGATTAGCATGCCCATTAGTGCTCTGCATTTGGGTTAGACTTCAGATCTGGAGAAGCCAGAGTCTAACCCACAGACAAAACTGCCCAGTGTCCTGCCCTGGGATGGATCCACAGTAAATGGTGTAGGAGGAGTGATAGAAGAGGGGAAGCACAGAGTAATACCTTCCTGGCAAACTTTCCCAGTCTCTAGCAATTTGTGGCCAAGGACTTCCTGAGTCAGAGGTAATATCTTTGTACTTAAATAAGCCCTAGAGTTTTCCTCCAATGAATTTGTCTAAACTTGGGAGAGGGGAATTTGGGCCTGGACTCTTTCTTCAGCTTGATTAGAGACAGTTATCTTTGCTATAAAGGTTAGCAACAGTTTAATTTTCATGGAAACTTACCGCAGAGGCTGCAGGTTATAGTTTAATTTGATTTTTAAGAGGGAAAATAAGGTGTGCAAGCTCCAGCTGCAGTCAAACAGTTCAAAGGCTTTCTGCTTTTGCCAGAGGCATGCGATAGTTTAATTTGCCAACCAAGCCAAACTAGGCTTTGCATTAAAGTACATTACAATTTGATTACTCGCCGGTGTTGCAATACACAGGTTGATCTAAAGAAGGTGGCTTCTAACATGTTGCTCCACATTGCAATTGCAAATTTACTTGCTCCTGCCCAGGCCAAGCAATTTGCTGGTAATCTTCTGACAATCCCTGTGTGTGTCCTGTTTTACACACACTTGTGTGAGAAGTACATAGGCATACATTTGGTGAATACAAAATAAAATGGCAATCCTGTAAGTATAAGCTGTTCTGATTTTCCTGGAGTGTGAAAGACAAATTAGATGAACAAATTAGCAAATTGTTAGTTTCTTTACATAATAGGAGTGGGGAAGTAAAGGACAGTACTCTGCACTAAGCAACAATCTTCTGTACACTGCTTTAATAACATCAAATTCGCAGCACTTGCATATTCTACAGTATTTTGTCCTGCTAAGCTACAGGCCTTTTAAAATACACTATTCCCAATGGAAATACTGTTCCTGTTTTATCCTTTCCCTACAGGGTAGAGCTGATTGATGCCAGTTTTCCAGAATGACCTTAAAATGAAGAGAAACTATGATTTGATGGAAATGTTATGGGACACTCATTATAGAAATGTAAGTGAAGGAGGCAGAAAGACACTTGAAGCTAGATACAGTTTGCTGTTTAATGTATTAAAAAATAAATTGTGACTACAACTCCCACCTAACAATAAACCAAAACAAACTCCAGAGGTGCCCTGTGAAACCTTCAACTCATATGCTGTTCTGAGAAGTAAGACATCATCTTTGCCTCTAGATTTTAGGAAATTCAGACTGTTGTGCAGTGGAAGCTGTGTCCCTAGAGATGGGAACAGAAAGGATATCTTTGATTATAAACCACTCAACCCAAACAGTTTGGTAGGCAAACACACAAAGGCAGCTTTCTTGCTTCCTCTGTTACTGAAAACAGATGTGAGAAATCCACACTTCAAAGTCTGTGGACGACATTTCAAATAGCAGTCTCCTCATCACTGCAGTCTAGACTTGATCTGAAGAAGCTGCTGGGGGAGATGAAGATTACCTTAAAAGATGTCATGATGGCTCATCAGAAAGCTCAGAGGAGCCACTATTTCTGGAATATCTAAGGAGGCCATATTCTTCCATCTTAACTATGGCGTGTAAGCTTAATAAGCAAGGTAAACACCAATGGCTTGCTGAAGAAAACCCTAACTGATAAACAGACTACTTAAAGGACCAGGAAACTCCAGGTCTACATGAAAGCATGCCAGGCATGTGACAAGAGAGCAAAAGTGTTAGGGATGCCACAGTTCAAGCAAAGCAAGAAAAAAACCTGGAATATCTTATGAGGAAAAACTGTATCAGATACAAGCTACTAAACTGCAAATATATGTAAAGAACATTGTTATTACTTGGGTTTTCTCCTGCTCTTCAGAATAAAATAGGCTGAACAATCACTGCTTCATATTATGTACTGTATACATGTATTCATACTTCATCCTGTATGAAGGCAATTTCCATGCTTAGAGGAAATTTTCATGTTTCATATACCAGAGATTAGAAGAGTATCACACACATTTAAAAAATGAAGAAATTCACTCCAGACACATGAAAGAAAAAGTTGCAAAAGATGCAACCAGAAAAAAAACCCCACAAAACAACAAGGCCTACCATTTCATTAGAAGACGAACCACTTTCCATTACTAACATTGTGGTCAGAATCTGGAATGCCACTGATGCAATGCTAACCATCAAATGACATGAGCATGTAGGGCTTGCCTACACAGGGAAGCTGTTGCAAAATAAGCGAGGGTGTGAATGTAGAATGCATTAGCTACTTGGCATTAACTCGCTGTGTGGACACTCTTGTTCTGCACTAGGAGTGCCTTTTGGTTCTTCAGCCTAATCCACTTCCACAGTGCACTTGAGAAAGGCACTGTTAATGCTGGACAGTAGTGAGAGGAAAGCTGTTGGTATTGACTGCAGTTTGGAGCCATGTCCATTTATGCACGAGTCCTTGGATGGTCTGTTCTGTAAAGTTAAATCAAATTTTCTTCAAACAAGCCATGCCAAGTATTGTCTACATATTGGGTCACAAGCAGAAACCATGTCTATGACATCTCTGAACAAAAAATAACATTGTGTATCTTGTAACCTGTATGGTTGGAGGT
This sequence comes from Actenoides hombroni, assembly GCA_024336885.1. NCBI lineage: Eukaryota > Metazoa > Chordata > Aves > Coraciiformes > Alcedinidae > Actenoides > Actenoides hombroni. Next base: position 3,955,797 of record WUAM01000217.1, on the reverse strand, counting down.
CGCCTTGCCCATTTCAGTAAGTCATTTGTGCATTCTTCTAGTTACTCACTTCCAAAAGCTAAACTGGTGACAGATTTTCAAGTGGAACAAGCTTCTGCTAGAAAATGCTCCTGGAGAGAACTGTTTCAGGGTAACAGAGGGACAGACACCAAAAAGAGCAGTGATCAGGCAAGCAGAGCAGGCGGTGTAGCTTCCTAGCAGTCCATCCAACAGGCTGCCATGGAACCAGTGAGCAGAAAAGCCCCCAGCTAGCCCATATGATCATGCTCCAAGAAGATCATCATTCTGATTATCATTTCAATGTGTCTTTTCATATTTTCCTCAGAAGGCTTTTTGACAAAGACTTCACTGTATTTATTTCCTGAACAGCTCTTCTGAAAAACAGCTTTAAAAAGTTATCAAAATAACACACCCAGCCCTGGTCTCAGAAGAGTGGTGGTGAATACAGACATAATTCTTTTCTTCACCACCTAAAGCCCAGTGCTGAAACACTTGAAAGAAACTTTTAGGTGAGATACTTTATTTCAAAATTAATATTAATGAAGAGAGAAATGTTTGCAATTCTGTTCTTAGTGATGCATTTCAATCCTTCAGATTGCTTTCAAAAACTCCTAAGTACTTCAAAAATGAATTTACTTCATTTTGCATCAAGTGATTATAATTCAATGTGCAGTGAAGCACTATATATATCCACATAACTTATCTGAGTTATATTATCAAGATGTATAGAGAGAGAAGTTGTGTTCATTTCCTAAGCTTTTTCTACACAAATGAAACTTTACCACTCCAGTTATTCTGAATTCTGCAGCTCTGCACTGCCTGAAGTGCCTCTGCTGAAATGGCCTCTGGAACAGGCAGGAAGGCTCAGCTGTCTGCACATCATGGTCATTACTCCAGCACCACCAGCTCGGAGCCTGTCCCTGCTGCCGTCACTGCTGCGGGCACTGGCTGGGTACCTGCTCAGGGCTGCACCTCTTGCTCTGCTCCTGCCTTTGGTTATCAGCCCACGGCCCAAAGAACCACCTCAGAAGAGGAACTTTCCTAAAGCAATGAATCATTTGTGAAGGCAATAGCATCTAATTCCTTCTTCTGTTGAACACACAGCACTATAAAAAAGGTCAGTTTTACTACCATGACTGTTTCACTGGCGGAAAACTGTGGTACAGGGCAGGAATACATCCAGAGCCACTAGACCATTTTCTGTGCTAGACTGCTGTCTTTCCCATTAGACCACACTGCCTTCCCCGGAGTAACTAAGGCTAGGAACAGTTTCCAAACGCATTCTTGTGAATTCATCAGTTCCATGCTACAAGCAAAACAAACAATACAGAAACCAGTTATCTTCAAGTAATTGCACAATACCGGGTTGTTTATTTTGAGAAAGCTAACACTTGCACTGAAGAACACAGGATCATTTTCTGGTAGGTCATATTTAGAAAATAACGCTTCTAGAAATATTTAATGTTCCATCAAAATGAGTTAAGAAATAAAAATCACGGGATTTTTTTTAAAGAGAAACTTACAGATCTGCCATTGCTCACTCGTAAAACTGCGAGGTTTTCGTTTAGGTTAAGACAGAGTGACATAGTGCACGTGTGTGTGCTCAGGCATTCTGCATGAACTCTGCTGTACACACTGAGCAGATCTTCACTGTAATAATCCTTGGTAAACTGTTCCCTACAGGAAATAAAAAATGTTGCTAATCCCAATTTATACAGCATCCTCCAGAACAATGTCACGGGGAGCTTGTGTGGCTAAACATAACACTATCAGCAGTTAGGAACAGCTGAACAGTTATTTTTCTCAACCTGTCCTGTGATGTAAGATTAAGCTTCTTGAATGGCAGTCAGTAGAAAAAATCTAACGCTAAAGCCCTGAACTATAAATACTCATGGATTGTAACTGCAGCAGCCTAGTAGCTTCTGATGATAATTAGCAGTTAATTTTAAATCTGATCAATATTTATTTTAAATCTCTTTCTGCAGATCTTCATGTGAGGAGTATAACTGGCAGTGTGCATCTGCATTAATGCTACATGCATCAGAAAATCATTATCCTTCTATAGGTGTTATTTATATAGCAAGATACGCATTTCAGACACCACCTCAACATTTTTGCATGGTGCAGATAATAGACAATCTGGAAATGACTGTGCTTTACAGCAAATCTGCTGGGAAGACTGCAAGGGGCTTAATTAAGGTCAAGCATGAGGCAAACTCTTTGAACCCTCAAGGTCTCTTTCTGCGTCTACACTTTCCTCTCCAGGTCAGGTGTAATAGGGTAGTGAAATGGGAGAGAGAAAGGACTTGAACACCCTCAGCACAGATGCACACAGCAGCAGAAACAAGAATGGCTAAGCAGGACAAGCAGAACCAGGGAAGCTAACGTTGAATTGATGGGACAGCAGTTGCAGTGTCACTTGTGCTTCATAATAAGGATAACGAGCACATAGCTAAATCACGTGGCATTCTGCACAGTCTTCATCTTTCTAGCAAAGCAGTTAACGCTGCACTTGCCATTTCAATCTTACAGTTATTACCAGGATGGAATAACATTATAGTTGTTCTATTAAGAACTATTAGCTTCATCTGGCACATCAGCCCTTGCAGAAGCATGTACAATCCCTATATGCATTCTGAGAAAGATCAAGAGTTTATACCTTGAAATAAACTGCTTAATATAAGTGAAACAATCAAACTGTACTAATTAAGGAAGGAAACCAGAAGTGAATACAATAGAGCTACACTAAGGAATCACCATTTCAAAACAATGAAGATAAGGTACAGCCTATTTTTGTCAATGCTCCTTTCACATCAGAAATCAAGCACAGCCCTGAAACCCATAATTTCAATTAGGTCAGTGTTACTGAGACTCTCTGGTTTATATAGGTAATTAAGATTCCTCCTTTTCTACACACTGGCTACAGCTAGTAAAAATATATGGGAATTGGATTCAGCAAGTGGAAGGAATGGAAAACCTTCAAGGACAGACTCAATATATAAAGAAGGGATCATAAGAAAGATGGAGAGAGACATTTTACCAGGGCCTGCAACAACACGACAAGGAGAAATGGCTTTAAACTGAAAGAGGGTAGATTTAGATTGGGTGTGAGGAAGACATTCTTTACTATGAGGGCAGTGAGATACTGAAACAGGGAAGCTGCGGATGCCCCATCCCTGAAAGTGCTGGACAGGGCTTTGAGCAACCTGGTCTAGCAGAAGGTATCCCTGCCCATGACAGGGGGGTTGGAACTAGATGATCTCTAAAGATCCCCTGAACTCAAATCATTCCATAATGTTTCCCTGATTCCAAGCTTTTCTTTGCAGACACCAGCACCAGCAGTTACAGCTCTTTGGGATGAAATACTGCCTTGGTATAGTGTGCATGACAATGCTAGAACATGAAACACAATTTAGGAAATTATTTGCTAGAGTAAGAGGCTGAAAAGCACTTTTAGTGAAGACTATAAAGGGACCATATCCTAAAAGAAATGCTAGTTACAGAGGACACAGTTAAGCCCTTGCCATGACAAAACATATTCAGCCTTAAGTAGAAAACTGCTGTGACCATTAGAAGTGTTCTGAGTTTTTTCATTGCAAAGCTGATCATGGTAGAGCATCCCATTTCCTATAAAGGAAAACATATAAAGTATCAAAAGGGCTCTTCAGAGGCCACATACTTGATTAATAAATAATTCCAGCCAGGGAGTGCAGGGGAATCGGGAAGATGGCAGCGAGTCTCATGCTGATTTTGTAAACATAGGAAATGATCGCTTCAAAACTTTCAGCTGCTTGAGGTGCTGTCCACCCTTGTATGACAGAGCTGACAGGGAAGAGTCACCGTGTTAGTGACACCCACAGGTATGTGGAAAGGGCAGTCATTTAGCAGTAAGCAGAGTTCCTAGGGAAGTGACAGTCTTTGCAATCACGCATTCCTCGGTTACTACATTTGGCCTCTGGCTTGTACAGCACAGAGCTTGAAACCAGGAGCTCGATTATCACTGACAAGGCTGATCTGGAATTTCAGGAATGGGTTGTAGTGGGTCTCAGGAAGCAAACAGCATTTATGAAGTGAAGCAGCACTCTATACCTCTGCCAACAGAGAATGTTATGTTGCTCCAAGATGTTGTAAGAGAATGCAGGCAGTGTGGGAAAAGTGCAAACAGAGCTGGTGAAGTAGGAACTACAAATGACATTACATTCTTGACCATGGAGGGCAGGATGGTGTATGGAATTCCACACCACTCAGTCTCTGAATATATTCTTCAGCAAATTATTAAGCAATTTGACTGTAAGCAGCTAAAGGATAACAAGGTAGTAAGAGGCAGTCAGTATGTTTCTTGCCAGATCAAATCATGTCAAACTGATCTAACCTGCTTCTCTGATAGATTAACTGTCCCTACTGGCTGAGAGGAGTCAGCTAACATGTATATACTGATTTCAAATACAGCTTTTGATGTTCTCCAGATGACATTCTCCCAAGCAAACTAAAGAAATTAGTATAGATCTTCACCCAGATCCAAGAAACAGCACAATTATTAAGCTTTCTTCTGATTACAGTTTCTTTTTTTTTCTAAAACAGATCACTGGTGTAACAATCATTACAGTAATGCCTAAAAACCGTAACAGAGATCAGACAAGACTGTAGAAGACACTACACACATTCACAAAAAGACAGTTTCTGGCATTGCAGAGCTACACCTAAACAATCAGGACAGACAAGGAAAGTATCTTACCAGCACTGTCAGAGATGGGAAACTGAGGCAGAAAAAGATTAAGAGTCTGATTTTCAAATGAGCTCAGCATATTTGTTGCTGAGCTCACCTGAAATTCTGGCCGTAATCAACATCATGGAAATCACTAGATATTGAGCTCCTTTGAAAATCAAACTTCAATATGAAAATTTGGCCCAGAGGTCTTTTGAAAATCTACATCAAGAGGCTTACCCAAGGTCACCCAGGAAGTTGGTGGCAGGGCTGGGAACTAACTTACATCTTCTGACTCCCACTCTGGTGCATAACTGATGTTGCTCTGTGTTCTGTTTTAATTAGCTCTGGGGAGATCTCCCAACCAGAGAATGCTTTTGAAATGAAAGAAAGAAAAACCTCACAAGTGTATTCAGTTTCCTTTAAGGAGCACCAGCACAACTGGCTGCCAGCAACTCACGAGCAGTAAGGGATTTGTAGCTTCTTTAACAAGCTTCTGGTGTTCTTGAAGAAGAGAAATCGTTTGTTGTTTACGTCTCATATACAAAGGGATTCATTGGAGAACTGTTCATTTTTTCTCTAATAATATTTTTTTTGACTTGCGCTATGCCTCTGACCCATGCACATATTTTTCCAGTGACAAATGAGGATGGAAAAAAGGAAGCCTGCAGAGTGCAAAGGCTCCTAAGGATTAGTAGACAACCTCTGGGGCAAGGAGTGGAGACTTATGCTATTGCTTATTATTACTACATTTTTCCCTAGGTAGAGAGAGTTGTTTGAAGTGGTTTCCTTGCTAATGCAGTGGCAGAGCAAACTATTTACTTTGCATGTATATGTGGTTGCTTCAGTACCTCTGTTGCTCTTCCTGTGCAACACCTAAGATGCTCTGTTTTCAGCAGTCCACAAGTTTTCTCTGGAACACCTAGCTTCTCCATATTTTCCCGGGCTTTCATGGCAGCCATAGGTCTCTAAGCATCTTCCCCAACAAGTCTTTGTTGGGGAGCTACTGCTGCCGTCTCAGTAACAAATGAACAGAGAAAACAGTAACAAAGGTGGAAAACGAGCCAAAGCTAGAGTAGGTGTCTGTAGCAGCTGAGCACACTTCTCTAAAACCTAGATATAGCCTTATTTTGTCAAAGACTGAATAATAGGCCAGTATTTCTGTTCATATTTTTGTCATCAAAAGCTTTAGCCTACTTTCCTGTAAAAGACTGGGCAGGTTGATATGTTGGAAGAGCTCTTCAAAAGCAGGAGCAGGTCATTTCCTCAGCTCTCTGACCCTGATACACCGTCTGTGATCACATGGGACTTCTGAATTAGCAACTTTATTGTACACTGGGAACCTCATTGATAAAAGCTGATGAGAATTTTTTCTGGTTTTCCTCAGACAGAAAGCTACTTGGTGGATAGAAATGGAAATCTTGACTCATGCTAATGGCTGGAGATTTCATAAAAGAGGAGCTGCCGGATTCATTATTCCCAGATTTCTGTCAAAAGTAGAAAAATTACTTCCTTTCCTCTTTCCAACTTGCAACTCTTCTTTTACCCCTTCAGTGCCACTTTCAAATCTGCTGCCTGCTTTGGGGTATGCTTCTCTTGGGCTCAGAACAGTATCTTATTTCTCTGTCAAAAGCACCTTCCGATTTTCTTATAACTTTCACAGCTACAAGTTTATGTGTCCAGCTGCAAAGTTATATACGTTTATAAACAACTTTATCTAGAAAAGCAAAGAAACACTTTGCTAAAGGCAAAACATAATAGGTATGTGAAACAAACAGCTGGTGGAGTGACACAGAGAGTGTACGAGCAGCATGTTTGTTTCTACAGATTAGCTTGGCATAGAGTTTCTACTTATAGAACATTTTGTTTCTTTTAGTCAGTACAAAGATATTACTAACTTTAGTTTAGCACTGGTTCAGGGATTACCAGTGTTTCTACAGTGGCAGTCATGAAAGGGGGGCGGTTGAGGGAAGGCAAATTTATTTTAGAGAGCTCTCTTCCTTCTGGAGAGTGTTTCTCATGGAAATGATGGCATCCAAGGAAAAGCAAAGCGAATTGATACTGGAGGTGGGAAGTGGTGACTCCATCCAGTCGCCCCATGCACAGCCGGGTGCGGCAGTAGCAGTCTGAAGGTCCTCGCTGGTAAAGCTTTCCCAGAGCCTACTCCTGCAAGAGTCCTATCTGTCAGGTTCTTTTATTCCATCTTACCTGCCTGTTGTTTCACTCCGCACCCTCTTTTCCTTGTATGGCTTTCTTATTGTCTTGTCTCACTTATCTCGGATCGCAAGCATTCTGGGGCAGGGAATACATCTTTATGTAGCAAAGAAGCAGTGCTTTGATGGCACTGTACGCATCTTTAATAATAATTTGTTCAGTATATAAAGTGCAACTTCTCAAATAAGAATTAAAAATCATTTGTCTAGAATAGGGGATCTCTTCAGTTAATGAAAAACATTGCTGTAAATCTCGGGGTTAACCTTAAAGAGTATGTTTAAAACAACCCCCGACCACTGTCAAACACGTAGGTTGCACGTGTTCTGGAATGCTGATTGTGCAGGCTTATGTGGGATCATCCAAAACCTTTGCAACCTGATGGTTCTGAATAATTAAGCTCCCCCTCATTACAGGTTTCCAAAGCACATTAATCAGGTCTCCACAAGAGTAAAGTTCACTCTGAAGACAAGAATACAGCTTTGACTAATTGGGTGTTATGATCAGCTGGGTTTGGTAAACGGAGGCAGCATTTGAGATTAGCAGTATGACCATATACAATATTATATGCTGCCATTTCAGTTACACATTCTGCTGTCTGCATTCTGACCCAGCAACACACCTTGCCATGTACATTACTTTAATCTCTTTTCATTTTTGACAAGTGTGAATATCTAAGGACCTTATGAAATACTTTCTCCTCTCCCAATAAAATCACAAATGGAGTGTTTTGTTTTGTTTTTTAACGAGAGCATTTTATTCTCTATTATGATCTTTACCATGACATGAGCTTGACAAGGATAGTGGCAGCAGTCTTGCTAATTGTGTTAAACAGTCATCTTGTTGTCCCTAAGCTCACTGAAGGATGGAAATCCCTCTTTACATATGCTGCCCTCATGGCTAACATCCTGTGAAGAATTTTGTCTAGTCTGTTTATCACACAATATTTAGAATTTAAGTAACACTTAGACAAAGCCTATCCATGCATGAAAAATCAAACACAGTTACAAATATCAAATAATACAAAAATGCTTTGGAAGATGCAAGGGAAATTTTATTTGGAAGAATGTAATTAGATTCCTGCTCACACTGATCTAAAACCCTGAAAAAGGTACAGAAAGCAGGCAGTGCTAACATAGTAAAACTGGTATAAACCATTAGCTTTAGCACCACCCCACTGCACTCTTGCTTTAATCCTGCAAACTTGTCTGGCATAGGTAGCCACAGGCACCTTTTCTAATATGCAAATCTTAAAGATCTAGTTATTGGATGCTTCAAAATGTAAAGTGGGTTGAGCATTATAAAAACAAGTTTCTAACTGAAATAATTAGCAACACAACATCATGCATTTCTTTCCAAAAGGAATTAACTACCTTGAGATAATGCACAGCTCTAACGATATAGGTAAATGTTTTTGAGATAGAGCACTTAACCGATATTAGCAACTTACACTCAAATGTGATTTGAAATGATGAAGACTTCCCTATCAGAGGCCAACACTGAATTTAATCCATTGAGCAATACTTGTGAATAGTACACAAATGGATGGGTGGAAATGCAAAGCTATTAAAATCTGAGAAATTAGGAAACCTTATAATCAAAGTATTAGTTTACAAAGTCATTTAAATACAGAAGAGGAAGATGTTCAGGTTGGTCTTCTATTTCAGACAATTTATTTCCTTCTGAAACTTAGAAAAAAGAAGAAGCAAAAGAAGACGAGAGACATGTCAATGGCTGAGTGGGTGGGTGGGTCTTACTGTGAAATGAATCATACTTTTCATTCACTTTTATTAAAGTCTTGCTTCAAGCATGCCTATAATTACTATTTGTTGCAATGGCACACAGTCTGCCATGCAGTACAGTTTACAGGGATTTACTCGTTTTCTGAGGATGAGAATCTCTTTTGGGGACACAAATTGCCAGGTGGGTCTCTTCCTCAGCATACACACGTGGGCTGGGAGAGCTGATGTTAGTATGTGATGGTCAGGAAGGTTCTTTGTTGTAACAGTCTGAATTGCTAATTGAAGATGTATAGTAATCATTAGTATAGACTGAGATAACTATCTAAATCCTGTGGCTAAAGTTAACTCTACCTCAGAAGCTGTTGTTACAAGGACACACAAACCAACCCAGACTATGGTCTGTCTTTGTCTGTCAATGTTTTAAATAACTTTTTATTAATGCCTGCTATGTAAAATTAAAAGTGATTCTTTTACAGGTGATTCAACTAAAGGAGCCCAGCCACTGCAGAGAGAGCACCAAGTTAGGTGCTGGAGAGTCTTCTATTGTGCTTCAGGAAAGTCAGCAAAGGGATCTACAACTACCACTAATCTTGAAACTGCTAAAGATACAACACAGCACGTGCTGATGACAGAACTTCAGACCTCTCATATCTGGGAGTTTGGTGCTTTATTGTGCATTAGCCTCCTACCACCAAAGATTTAGAGTTCTAAGGCTGTTGTAGAGTTCAAAGCTCTTTTTTCCAAAACAATATGAGACAATATTGTATATTTCAAAATACACCAGGAAGGGAGAGCAATAGTACCACCACTCTTTCCCTTTCTTTCAATAACTAAAAAGGTAGAAAAAAAGTTCAGTTATTCTTGGGTAGCTTGCAGCCTGACTAAGGAAGAAGTAGGGGGCCACTCTGACATCTACTGCTGAAAATGGACCATGGTGTGGCTGGAGCAATGGGGTGAAAACGAGAGACAAAAATCCAGAGCGTGATTTTGCAGCTCCAAGAGCATGGCATTCAACAGGGTTATTTTTAGCATCTACTCACGTGCTGCCTAATGCAAAATGCAGCCCTCAGTATCTTGAGAGCAGTACCAGTGCCAGCACCCAGCTGCAGGCCCCAACCACTAAAAAGCAAACCAGTTACATTTCACTCGGTCTCCTCCTGCCACCCCTGCTCTTCTTGAAAAGAAGAGGCAGACAGGGGTCTACACCCAAAGAAACAACTGCAGTGTTTCCCTTCAGGCTTTTGGATTGCTCACTGGAGACAGGGGAGTGTCTCTCATAGGAGCAGCACATGGTGGCTGCATCCCTGAACAAGGTACCTGTGTCTGAAGGACAGACCCTGTTTCATCTCCATGCAGCAGTCCAGATCACTTACGTGTTCTGAGTATTCTGCTGCTTAAGCGTGTTACGTGTTGTAAATCCTATCCTTAGAGGTTTGTTTTCAGTCACTGTACAGAATATGGAGGTGCCCAATGCAGCATTAGGAATTCTACTACATGACTTGCTCTTCTTATGCTTTTAAGAAACATATTACTAAATCTACAAATGTTTCCCCAAACACTCTTGTTTCTAGTCTGACTCTTGGAGGATCTAAATTCTTAATGTATTTCATGGATTTTATGGCATATCTCTTTTAGCACAGATTTGGCAATCTCATTTAAAGTGCAGAATTTGTGTGCTCATTATAATGAAAAAAAAAAAAAAAAGAATGAGGGGAAAAATAATAATAATAGAAAGTGTATTATCCAAAACTACACCTGCTTAGAAACTAATTGTGGAAAATATCCAAGAGCTGAGCTAGAGTGAACATTTTTCACCACTACAATTACTGGAGCATACCTATTAAAAAAGATTTTTTCCTTTTTCAGTTATCTGTGTTTTATATATTCAAAATATGTAAGCTATTTAATGTAAAACTTTAATCACTGTCTCCTTTTAGGCTGCTTCATTAGTATGCAAACAATGATAGATCCTTTAGAGGTAGCCTGAAAAAAAAATTCAACTCTTTCTCACACTGTCTTTACAGAACACTGCTAATTTAACATTTCTCTGTCATAGAGGCAGTTCATGTATTTCATTTTGTCACTGCTTACAAGTGCGTGACCTCAACCACTCACATAGATTTAACTACTCTCTGCAGTTTATACACGTGTCTTTCCTTTTCTAACCTCCATCTTTTCACTTGGTCCTGTATCTCAACCCATCTCTCTCCCTTTCACACACCTTAACACTGAGATCAGCATAGAAAGGGCTGCAATACAATTTTTAGGCTAGAATCTACTGTTCAGGCAGATTTGCACAATACTGCACAAAATGAGCAATACGGAAGTAGTTATTATTTAAGCTCTCCAGAGTCCAACAGCAAACATGAATTAAAGAAACCATATTGTCTGTCTGATCTTGAAGAGGGCCACCAGTGATACCAAGGGGCTGTTCTGGAGCCTGGCAATGACAAGAAGACAGGGATGCCTTTCCAATGATGGCCCCTTACTTTGAAGAAAGTCACAGAAGCATCTGTTAGAACCGGGAGTCTAGTGAATGAATACTGGTTTCACACCACTGGAGAGAGAGGACCCCTTACATTTCCTCTTGAACTCCTATACTTCTTCCACTACCTGCCTCTAGTCATGTCTATGTTAGCGTTGTCTTTGATAACCCCTTTTATCATGGGCACATTGGCACATGGGCACAGGTGGGCTGAAAATTCTGTCTACCAGTATCTGTACTACCCAGTTTAACGAATCGCACCATATACATACTCACTTTGGCAAAGCCAACATCTCTCTCTTTCAACTTTTTCTCTCAACTGATGACAAAACTAATAGGAAAAGGGAAATAAAAGATGAGAGATACTATTCAAAAAGCAAATACAGAATATAAACTCAGAGTAAAAAGATAAAGAAACATATAATGGAAAACCTAGAATAAAAATAAAAGCATCTGTATAAATAGAAAACCTATTGAAGAAAGACCAACGCCTTGAAATTTGTCTAACATTATTTGCAAACTGATTTTTAGGCACATGAACAGAAATGTCATGATTCTCAAGGTGCTCATTATGAATAATTCCTTTCACTTGGGCCTCAGTGTTTCTAAGAAATCAGGACACCTACTCACATGTCTAAACACTGGCTCAGTTTATGTCAGTAAAAGCGAATCAGCATCTCTTCTAAGAAACAGTATTGCTAGCTACTTCATTCACTGAACGAAACCTTATGCTACAACTGGCCTTCAGATTAGAAGATGAGTTATCTACAAGCTCAAAAGTATCTATCCATACATTATTTTCCTGTCCTCATATAAGATGTTCCATCAAAAGTTATTATCCACATATGAATGCAATTATTTACGCAGCCTCCTTCTGCAGACTTGTGTTACTGAGAAGGAAACAAAATCTTTAAAAGTAAACAGGTACAGTTACCGAAGTATTTTGGCAGTGCAAGAGCAGATTAACAGAAACTACTGATCTCAGAGGGCTCAGGATCATTCCTGAAGTTCAAGGGAAAACGGCAAAGAAAGTTAAGGATTCCTGCCACGTTTCTAAAAGCGCAGTTTAAAATGTTTGAACTTCTTCCTAGCTTTTCAATAGTTTTGTTCGCAACACAAATTAGCATTGTTTGCTCTTAATGATTTTCTCTCAGAGGATCTGCCCTCTGCATCCTGCCACTTGTTGCTGGTGAAGCGCAGCAAGGCCACAGAGCAATCTTTCTTTGCCATTTGTGGAGGTCTGCCAGAAGAAGCCAAACAGTAAGACTTGATTTAAACAAGTCTCAGTTTCCGTACAGTTCCCTGATAAGTTCCTTTTGCTAGTTACTACCATAAATTGTATCAAGAGAATTTTGCTCTGTAGTGGGCAAAGTGAAACAGTGGGAGGGGGGAAGTTCACTATGCATTTTACCTGGTAGATACACAAAGAAGGATTTTTAGTGCAGGACTAAGAGTGAATTAATTTGTCCTGCTCAGATTGTGAAAAGCCACTATTCTACAATTCCAGCAAATAAAAAGACACTCTAAAACTCTCTGCCCTTCTAAACTCTCTGCCCTTCTAAAACTATTCATGTAATATATGACTTTGTAAGGATTCCTGACTGTCCATTAGACCAGAATAATTTTCAAGAATGATGCTTCAACTGAATTAATTAAAGCTCACATTATCACTGTAAATTAGCTTTTCTTTCTTCACAAATTATGTTTTCAAAATTTCATACCTTTAATCCTTTGCATCACTTCCCAGCAGACTCAGAACGTGAACTTACTAACAGAATATATTAATATATAGAATATATTTAATATATTCATCAATGACCTGGACGAGGGAATCGAATGTACCCTCAGTACATTTGCAGATGACACAAAATGAAGCGCAAGTGTCGATCTGCTGGAC
>WUAM01000217.1:3906614-3941273 GCA_024336885.1 Actenoides hombroni | reverse complement strand
AACCAATACCAATCCTTGCATTTCGTAAGTTGAAGTGCTAAAATTTTCATCTCTCAAGTTTTGTAAGAGTTTTCTCAAGTTCTGGCATGACAATACATATGAAGTAGGGTAGTGGGCTAGCAGAAGGTTGGTAGGTAGAAAAGGAAGGAGGAGTAAGGCATAACAATGAGACATATTTCTGAAGTTTTGTAAGGCTATTTCTGTGACATTTTAATGAATCATTTTGCAACATCAATAAAACTTACCAAATACTCAAGCCTGTTTATAAGCTGTTGCAATAATGGATAATAAACTAACAAGGGATTCCTTACATCCCAAGGAGGGAGTTGTCTAACTCCACATACGCTACTCAGTACACTATCTTCAGGGAAATACAATAGCTTTTGTCACTTGTAAAAAAAGTCAAATATTAAGACCTAAATAAAAGAAAATCTCTTTTTGAAAGTATCTCCTTTTTCTATGGGAACTACTAGTACCATTTGTGGTAAGCACTCCTTAACCCCTGTACAGAAGTGGGAAGCTCTGTATAATTCTGATAAGATCAGCTTTACAAAAGAGTATGTCTAAACACTGCTTACATGAAAGATTTCAGTTTACAGGAAAGAAAGGGAAATCCCCACTGAAGGAATTGCACAAGATGTACCAATTACAAGGTATAACTTTCTGACATTAGGATATGTTTTTTTCTGATGACCATACGAACCACGGAGACAAGACTTCAGCAGGTTGTGCTCCACATATGTAACTGGTGTCGAGAGGCAGTAAACTCACTACAGCCACCTTACACAGACAGGTATTTTTAGCATTGGCATGAAAAGAAGTGGGTATTAAAAAAGAGGGAACACTTGTAAATATAAAATACAAACCACCAGGCATAACACTGCAGACATTTTTTCTCATCAGAAAAACAGAAAACAGATTTACTCTGAAGGAAACTGTGACAAATCTAGTTCTATGAGCTTCATATGTATGCTTTAATAAAAAATATTCCTAAATAGAAAACAACCCTTTTACTATAACATATGTGGCTGAGAATTTTACTGAAAGCAAAATCAAAAATGCATGGAAATTAAAAATGTTGAACCATGTAAACATATTTGTGGTTTCTCTACACATTTAGAATGTACCCTTTTGACCTCACGTCTAAGTAAATAAATGTCTTTATCGACGATATTATCAAACTGAAAATCATCCAAGTTGATTAGCCACATCCAAATACAAGTCCATTCACATTTATTCACATCCATAGTTTTGACTTGAATAATAAAGTATGTCATAACAACAAGTGTGATTAAATACTTCCACCTTGAAGTGTTGGAATTGTGCAATATTATTCTGAAACATCTTGCTAGAATACTCCTTCACACCATTTCTGTCTTTTCCTTCATTTAAAAAAGTATTCATATGAATTTTCTTCCAGTCTTAAGTGCCCCTGTATGTTTACTTACTAAGGCATTATTCATCCCAAGTAGCCAATATAAACTACTTGCTGTATATGTTTATTCCCAAAGTGTGATTCATTATACTGCCCATCTTTATATTTTGTGTTACATTTTCATATGTCTTGGCAACCAAAGAAGAGAGTAGGAGATAGCATATTAAGAATATTTGTTACCAGGATAACTGAAGTACTTCATTCTTTGTTAACAGTATTTCTACATATCATAAAACTCTCAGGCAGCAAGAGAAATCTACTCTGTTGCTACAAAGAGAGCTACAAACTCTTCTTCCTGTGATTTTAATGACTACTCATCTAGAATTTAGTGATGTAAATCATCAAATATATCTTAATAATAGCTGCACTGTATTCTCTATGTGGTTGTCCTCTAGTCCTCTGTTCCCATTACTGTCCAAGTATTTCACAATCATTTGGAATAGATGAATGGGAAAAGCTATCTAACTTTGACAAGGCTATCATCTCCCACGAAGATAACTTAAGATCTTTTTAATAATTCTGATGTTCTAAATGCCTTAGACATAACTTCATGCATCAATTGTTTCACAGCTGTTCTCTTAGGTTTTGGGGGTTTCTTTGGCTTTCTCACATTAAAAGCTACTATGTAGTTTTATATTTTTTTAATTAAGTCAATAATTTAACTTTTAGCCTTATTTTCTGCCTTATTCCACTTATTTTAGCCTTATTTTACATTTCTTATTTCTCTTCTGAAAAAAAGAAATATTTGCATTGTTCTTCCTGTACTGCATATTTTTTGTTTCTCTCTTTCCTACACTGAGACTAAAAAAAACCCAAGCAGAACAACATTAGACTACCTTGACACAATGAAAAGGAAATTAATTTATTTTACCATTCTATTTGCAGAATCTAAATTTAGGAGATTAGTACTTGTCCATAAATTCTCCAGGAAGTTATGAAAAGAGAGAAAGCCAAAGAATATCTAATACATATAATTTATGGTTTTGCTCTTAAACTTAAACCAAGTACATTTGACCTTTGAACTTGAAGCTAAATGAGTTCTTTATATTTGTTTTACAAATTTTGCAATGGTTTACTGGCTTCTTCTGAAGTATCACAGTGGAGCACACCAAGAGTTACACGTCCACTTTTAAAACATATTTTAAAAATATTGCTTTTTCATTAAGAGAAGCTGTCATGTGCAGTACAAAGCAGTCCTTTAATTATACATTTTCATACTTAAAAAAGAAATAAAAAATACACGAGGTCTGTGTTATTGACAGCATAAGAGAGCTGCAGAGCAATAAATAGATCCGTCTTTAACATTTCATTCTATCATCATGACTCAGTATGTGGTTCAATGTCTCATTCACTAGAGCCATCAAAACCAGATTAGAGAAAGATCCATTTCCTCCTGGGCTTTTCCATGCCAGTGGCCTCTATTCCTGACTTCAGAAAATCACCTCCCCTTTCAGTGCCTGAATTTCCTCATCTGAGGTGCCTTCATTGGTAAAACACATCAAGACCTAGTGATGAAAACCAAGGTATATATGCAGTAGTAATTAAGTAAAAGAGAGTTATCTTGTAGTTATGGTGCACAGGCCTGTAAAGTCAGCAGCACACCCACCAGTCTTGACACAATAGTGCCCACGAGAAGGACTATTGTTATTGTTAATACATGAACATCGAAGAAGCTATTTTCTGTATAGATGCTGACAAATACTAGATTAGAGTGAGGAAATTCAACATCAGGTAAAGAAGGATACTAAAAGCAACAGACTTCTGTAAGTTCATTCATCGTCTGTTAATGTGCTCTCAGTAAATCTGCTGACAAGGAACTACTTTTACTAGTTTTTCTCCAGTTCCCAGCCTTTTAAAGAAACTCCAAAATATATTAAATATATTTAATGGAGTTGTATGTAGAATCAAAAGAAAAAAATACAAACAGTAGCAGTGAAAGAAAATAACCAAGTAATGGGGTTCATTACTGTTTCTTACGGTAAAAAGCCCATCTGTGCGTGGAAGCAAGCAGTAACTTGCCCTCTTGGCACCCAGGGGAGATTTTACAGATGCCCTCCATTACACCCCTATAGAAGATGATCTTTTGCATTAAAATATACTCCTTAGTGATAATATTTTCTGTACAGTAAAATGACAAAATTGCTGCTAGAAAAAGGGACTGCTGGATATTTAAATGTATTAAAGAGAGCTCATATTACAAAAGACTCAGAAAGGATGTGAAACTTCACTTCTAAGTACTTATGAAATAAAGCACGCTTAATGAAACTTCTGCTGAAAATGAGTAAATAGCACATGATTACACTTTGCTTCTCTATTTTAATATAAACTCTTCAATGTAACCAGTTGACTTCAATGGAGAAATTATTTAAGTGACCCTTAGTGTTCTGCCTTACAGTTTCTTACAGGATACTTTTACTTGGTTAAGTTAGATTTGGACCTTCCATTCACCATTTCCACCTTTTTCTTTTATTGCTTCAACATAGGATTCCAAGTGTGTTATACTAATTACTTACAAAACCAATCAAACCCCTTTTTCTATTGCCCTCTCCTCCTCCAACCATTACAAAGTAATAATAACTAAAAAATAAATTAGTATAGGCCATCAATGCTCTTCCAAAGGAGCACCCCAAAGCAGGCATCAGTCTTGTTGCAAAGCAATAGATCATAACTCAGAAGATCTGGGTATGTAACATTTGGGATTTTACAGAAATCAGAAATATTACTGAATTTCTCACTGTCTGTTCTGCAACTATACTATAATCTATTCTAAGGAAGAATTATTTCTTGCTATCCGTACTATGTGTAGCACCCAGTCTGATGGGATAGGCATCCTAATTGAGATGCATAGAATTTATTCCTGCAAAACTCATGAATGCATACAATAACTGTGAATAGTATAGCTATGGGAACAGATTGGAGAGTGGGGAGGAACTTGAAAATAGGCACAACAGGAACAACAAAGCAATCACCCAGGAAAACCCTTCAAAGAATACTGAAGGCATGCCTAATAACTATGCAGACTGCAAAATATAGGTAGGTGGCCTTAGTTTCTACACAGTGGAAATGCAGCACAGACACACGAACAGTACACAGTGCTATTGGCACTGCTTGCAGGATTTCCACAGCATAAACATAAGTAGTTTTTGCAGATTTCACAGTAGAAATCAAGATATTGAATTATTTTCCCTTGCTTTTCATTTAGAAGCTACATCCAATATTTTTACAGTCCAACGTTGTTTTTCTCTTTGCAACCCTCCAACGGTTCTCTTGCTGCAAGCAAACATCTACAAATGTCAGTTAAAGGTTCATTTATTTCCTTGCTGATTTCCTGTAAAACTTGTGACTCAGCACGTCATCTGAACCTGTTACTCTGTGTACTGAGAGGACATCGAACACTTCTGCAACCGTGCTCCAGCTGCACATGTTCTATCTCCTCTTCTGTGAGCAATATCAAAGTCATCACTGAATGTGGACTGATCATTACCCTGTTACTAAACTGAGCCCTGCATATATCAATGCACACGCACACACGGTGCTAGCTGTGACAGAACTATTGGTCATCTTTATTCTCTATAGATGAAAATACTTTTTTCTCTACTCACTATAGAAGAAAGCTTTTTTCTCTGAATAGAGGCTTGAGTAATTCCCTTGCATCAGTGTCCTCCAATAATTCTTTTTGAATGAGATGTACTTTCAAAGTTGTAGCTGTCTTTTCAAATGAATCCCAGAATCATTCACGTGTTATTTTTTGAATATTTGCTAGAAATATTTGTAAGCCTCTCCTTTTCACATGTTTATGATGAACTCTTTCAGTCTGACTATCTGGCCATATATAATTATCATAGATTTAGGATTAAAATCATTATGCCCCTAAAATCCCCTTCTCACATGACTTCTTCCTATTTGGTCTTTGAATTTCTGTAAAAGTTTGGCTTCTGGGTTTTCAGAATATCTTGTTTCCTAATATAACTATTGTAACTGGTTTCTGGAAGATACTTACAGTTTTTATTTGAGGAGATATTCAAAATGCATGCTTTAATTTTTCTTTTTAATGTTGAATTACTCTAAGCTTCTGCATTTAAAATGAAGAGAGTGCTTCACTCTGCAGGTTTAAACAGAACCTACTTGAATACTGCAGAGAATATCTCTATCTGAAACAAGGAGTAAATTGTATTCTCTAATTTGTTTTCTTGGCATGATTCATCACTTTAGGGGCCTCTCTTCTGTCATCTCATTTCCAGTCTAGATTTCTTCACACAGTAAAGTTTTTTTGTGCCTTTAATAGTTTTTCCTGCCTCTCTCTGAACTTGAAGTGCCTTCTCTTTGAAGATAAGATCCCTGCAGATGAATACAGCATTCACTGTGAGGATATGTAATTTGTATATAATCTCTCAGCTTTCTCTGTTCAATTTTAATACGATCCTCTTCCTCTTGCTGTGTTGCGATGGGCCTGATTTTGGGGACACAGAAAAGACATCACTCACTGTTTTGAGCCCTTCTTGTCCATTTGTTAGTAACAAGGCAACACCTACCTGGAAAGGTTTAGGATGAAATTATTTCTGCTTCTGAAGAGCAGGCTTGGAAAAGCCCGTGATCAAGAAAGCTTTATACAAGGAAGGTAGTGTGTTACTGGGATCAGTTCTTGGGAAAGTCAAAGCTCTCCTCCACAGAATTATTCTAAAGAACACAAGTGCCGAATAACTAAGCCATTTGACTATAACATTACTTGACTTCATGAGCCCAGTCAGTGCTTTGAAGTATATTTTATACTGACTTAAGTAACAAAATCTCTTACAGAAAAGAATTTAATATCTCCTTCTGAAATGCCTTGATTTTCTGTACCAAGTCTTTTGGAAGTGGAGGTTGGTGGCTGCAAGCAGAAGCATCTCATTCCACTACTTGTGCTTGTGCTAGGCTGTGGGACCCAGGCTGACACTTCCCAGCTGTCCTTTGGGCAGACACAAGGGTTTGAGTCTAATCATATACATGTAGACTTGGAAGTTCTCTTTTCTGTAGGCACCACCCCTAAACTTATCTGTGCTAGCTTGAATTAATCTAAGGTAATGCTCACCTCAGTTCACACAGTTTTTTCTACTCTGGTCTAATTATTTATTTTAAATTTACTCAATAGAACAAGCTATTCTGTTACAACTTTTTTTTCTGAATGGACCCCTAAGTCTCCTCAAATTTACTCTCCTTCATGACAAACCATGTTACTTATTCCTGTTCTTTATTTTATCCTCTCCTGGTCCATATTTAATTGCTTTTTGAAATAAAAAGCTTCTCATGTGCCACAGAAAGGGACTTAATTTTTCCAAATCTGATAAAGACTTTAATATCCACAACAATTTCAGATTTTGTGCCATGGGTCAGGAGACCAGACTAATTCCATAGTTCAATAGTACTCTATTGAAATTACTCTCATGCTTAGAAAATTCAACAATGTTAACTTGTTCGCCACCTGAACAGAAATACTTTAGAGGCTTTCTGAAAGCTTTATGGGTTCTGGCACTCTAATTCTGAAAATCATGTCTCTGTTCATTAGGGCAAAGTTTCATTTCACAGCTTTACTCCTGGTGAGAAGGCATTTTATAAGGGCTTCTCTTGGCCAAAGATACCATGCAGCAGGCAGGTATTCTCCAAGTGTATGTTCTGCTTTAAGGTGTGCATAGAGAGAGACTGACAGGGAAAATAAAGAAAGATATGGTTGAGACAGGATGAACTGGAAGAAAAAAGCATTAGCTTTTGACAGAGAAGAGGATTCAGTTCTCTGTTCTGGCACACTTTCTGAAAGCTCCTGTACAAATCACTTCAACCCAGAGCCACAAAGACAATGATATGCCTGACTTCCACTGAACCCCCTGGGAGTTAAGGCCCCAAAAATATTTTTGTGGAAATAAGTCTTGTTCATCTGGATCTGCACTATCCATCCACAAAACAGGTATTACTGCAAAACAGCATTTCTTCTGAAGCAGCTCACATATTCACCATTAGTATCCACAGTATAGAAGAATTTAAAGACAGCACTGGCAGTGTGGGATATTACACAAATAGACAGCAGAAAAAAAAGACCTAGAAAGATAGATTTCAGTCCAAAGCTGTACTTCTCTTTAAAACAAACAGTCCTAGTGTCTCATCACAGTTTCTCCTACACACAGTACTGCACTAGGAAGATTCCAGAAAAGCCAAAACCTTAGTGGCTTTACTAGCATGGGAAAAAAAAAAATAACAGCAAGGGTATAGCAACCTACCCTTCCTTTCAAAAAATAATAGAAAGTGGAAACATTTCTACATTTGAAACAGAATCAAGATTTTCTGCCAAAATATTGTTGTCATTAAGTTTCATGCATTTGATTTATTGCCATTTCCTTCTGTTCCTATTTAAACTCTCCTTTCCAGCAGGCGTGTAATCAAAATCATATTAAGTGTTCCAACAGCTTGCTTGTCGGGGCTATTTACAATAAATAATTACTGATAGATACTTTAAGAGAAAAATAAAGTCCTACACATGATAATTATTTGGAAAATACTGATCAAATTCAGTTGGATCAACATATCAGTATAGGATCTGAGGTTTATGGCAGAATTAAAATGAGTCAATTTTGCTTATTTTTAGCACCAATTTCATGTTGCCTCACTATGAACCTACAGTGCAGTTGCATCGTAGCATGTCAGAAATGTGAAGCTACGAGAGACATTTTTGCTGCATCATGTTACCTCTTCATGCATTAAAAAAGGTTTCTCTATATGAACTCTGACATTGGTGAGAGCAGTTGTCATTTGCTCAACTTATTTACAATCTATTCTAATAGGCAATCCTGCTAGAAAATAAAATGCGTGTGTTAAAAAGTTCAGTACCATGCAATGGAAATCGCCATGGATGGTGCTCAATAGTCTGCTGAATAGCTGGAATACTAAGGCTGCAAGTTTGCAGATTAAAGAGCACCCAAGCAATTTTTCAAAGAAACACATTACCACAGCAAACGTGTGACAGTGCCAAAGCCCCTTATTTTAGGGTTTTTCAGGACTGAAGTCTCTAACGATTAAATTGTCAACTGTATTTATTTCATGCTGTCTCAATACACTAAAATTGTGATCAAGCTGATGACAACAGATTGCCTAAGTGGCAGGCAGCAGGAGTCCACATGCCTCCACCGATGAAGCTAACAAAGGTTTTGTGTATTAGATATACTAACGTGAGGGTAATGGCTACCAGTAGGAAGAGCTCTGACACGCTGTCAGAATCCACTTCATTAAAAAGAAACAGTGCAACTCTATAGTTAACCTGTTACTCTGGTAACGGTTAGTATAAAGAATCCAAAACCCAGTCATACGTGTAAAGGTGCACGCAAACTGGTGAGCAGCTGTGTTGGTGAATCAATGATTTACAGGCAACAGAAAAGCCCATCTGTGAGCACTGATGCACAAGATATATGCTGCTATTCTGATAGAATTACAAGCAAAACAAACCAGAAGCACAAACTGGATTGTGAGAAAAAATACCTCCAAACAACCCAATGCAGCTTTTCTGCAGAAAGGTTTCAGTCCTAAGAGATTCTGAAATCTTTAGCTTGGTTTTGTTACTTGTGAACACATAGCCTGGATAAATAGGGAGACAAAGGCAGCCTAAGCCTCCCTATATCAATGACCTCTTCTCAGCAGTAGAACTTTAGTTTTCCCAAGGTTGAAAATAAGGTAGCTTTAACACAGCCAGCTGGCAATACCATCCAAGCATTACTTCACGGGAGATGCTGAACTTTCAGGTTCTTCTGAGGAAAGAGAGACACGTCTGTATTTCACCAGCATACTGATGAGTCTCCCTTCTAAATTCTGAAGTGGTGGTTCTACAAGGCATCATATTAAACTACCTGGGAGGCAGAATATGGCCTTAAGGGCTGCCGCATTTCAAAACAGTTGATGATGACATACAGTTGTCTGCCAGTACCTGTTAAGCCCTTTCTCAGAAGCACAGTGAAGAGCAAGAAGAATAGCCTCCAATGTATCAGCAACGTCCCTCATTCACCAAAGCAATAAACCACAATCAAATGTTCTTTTAGACATTCAGCAGAAATGTGATGATGAGGCAACCTAGATCTGAGAGTGAAGAAATTAATGCACAACCAACGCACCTAGTACAAAACACAGAGGAAAACAAAACTTGGCCCAGAACCTTCCCAAATGCCATTGGCAGGCAAATTCAAACCCTACTCCTTTTTTTTTTTTGTTCCAAATGGATGAAATCTTGGCATTACTCTAGTCAAAACCAAAACTCTCCATTTAACAGTGCCTGTAATTTATCTGCAGGAAATTAACTGTCAGGCTTCCAAGCATTTTTCCTCTTGGGTAATACATGAAACATTCATCAACTGCATAGCAGGATTCCAGCGTATCTGTTTAGTTTTCCTCTTGGAAGATAAAGATTGCAGCAGCTTCCATGTTGCTGCCTTTATGTACATTTTGAATAACAGAATAGTAATCTTTCTACTTCCTTTATCAGGATGGTCTTTTTGCAGCCTGAGCTCTTCATGCTTCCTCACCTGCAGCTGTCAGTAAGTGAGAAGCTGCTCTGGATTGAGTATTCTACCACTTTCTGCTTCAGAAACATGATTCTGGGAACAGACAAGTCAGCTGTCAAGAAGTTATTTCACAGATGCACTTGGCATCATGTGAAGCCATTTTTACATGGCAATAGCTTGAATAAACATGAAATTCCACCACAGAAAAAAAGCAGGCTTCAGAAAAAATGATGATGAAAGAGTAAGCAACGTGCACTGCTGAACTGGTTTCTGATGTTCAGCATCCCTTTGCAGAACTCAATGTGTATCTCACTCATACAAGGCCACACTCCCTTTCATGAGGCACCAAGCAAAAGGAGACCTTACAGACCCAGGCAGGGCAGCAACAACCTAGCAAGTGGCACAGCCAGCTATGTAGGTTTAGTGCCTTATTTCACCTATCAAACTCCATATTTTATAGGGCAAGAAAAATATTTCCTTGATTACACAACAGATGGACATTCAGTTTTGCTGCTTAGGTGAGGAATATGCTTATGATCCGATTTCTGTTGTGTTAACAACTATGAGACTCAGAAGCGTACCAAGTGTAGAGAACACAGAGTATTTGATGTTGAACAGTCTATTATCCTGCCAACCACAGTCTACACTACAGATCAAGTTTGATTACAGTCAGGTAACATTTCTCACAAGGGTGTTTTATGACCTGAAATATTCTCTGATCACTCTGTGTAGCTGGAAGAGAATAAGCAGCATTTATTATTTGTTACTGTCCAGGCTTTTTTGTATTCAAGTACCACCCAAACTGTGCAAGGTGTTTTACCTGGAATTTTTGCTTGTATTCTTCCAGAAGAGTTCCCAATCAAAGGAAACACAACAGAAGAAAGCTTATAGAAAATTCAATACAGCACTTTTGATTCAGGTAAGAGGCTTATTCACAGTGCTGTAAGAAGAGACTGAAAATGCACACTACACTGTGTAGCTGCTGAATCCATAGCTAATCCTATATAAATGCACCAATGTGACTATTCTAGAATTAACAAACAATGGACATTTTCTCTTGTGTACAGCATTCCATAATGTATTTGTACTGTAAGCTGCTTGGAGCAGCGACCTGTCACTGTTAATTAGTCCATAAGAACTATGTACATTAGGGACCGCATTTAACATTTTTCCTTCTTTTCAAAATTCCAAAGAGCAGTTTTCAGTTTACAGTTCTCCTGTGAATTAAAGGCTAAGGAAAAGAAAGCAAAATGTCATTTTATAAAATGTAACTGATTCCTTGGGGTTTATTTTGATTATTAAGTTTAATTATTTATATCTTATTTACAGTAACGTGAATGATAGGATAGTAGTTTTTGGTGTTTGTTCACACCAAAAAATCTCCAGTCTTCTTGGGCTAGATGACTTGCATAATACCTGGAAGAACTTTCAGAATCACATGTTCAGGAGAGATCCTGAGCTATATCTTACATTCACAAATTCTGCAGTCACTAAGGGGTAAAAACATTTCTTAGATAAAAAGGTTTTGTTGAATCAAATACCTGGCTGGGGACTACAGAAACAATAATTACTGGAAGGCCACATTTTGGTGAACTTTGGGATTTTTAATTTTTTTTTCTTAGAAAGAGAAGACAACATAAAAAGCTTCCTTAGAACTCAAGAAGAGGAAGTTAAAATCTTCCAGATGCCCAAATTCATAACTAACTTGAAAACTGATCCTTGAGAAAAAATAATAAAAGTCATTAAAACATCAGCAGAATCTTTTATGCCTTTATTGTTCCTCTCATACTGCTGACCACACTGAGTTTTTCAATATGCAACTCTAAAGGAGCCAATAAAAAGGAAAATATTTCTGAAATGCAATTCAAAAAAAAAAAAAAGAGGAACCAGACTGGGCACACTCCATTCAACCTGACTTTGATTGTAAGTTTTTGAATCAAAACCTCTTGTTGTTTAATAGCGTTCACATGAGTTACTTCCATATTCCCACCTGAAATGACCAAACTCCAATGTGCCTTTGCCTAGATATTTTCTTCTGATATTGCTAAGAGGCTAAACTAGCATGTACTAAATGCAAAGTTCTTTGATGTACAGGTAAATCCATGATTGCTTATCTTGTGACTTCAGCCTCTCATGCAAATGAGTCTCCATATGGATGTAGCTGCAGCAAATCAGACTCTGTTCTAATGTATGCAAAGAAAGGCTTCTCCTGCAGCTTTAAACACATTCCCTTTACACTTTACAATCCATCTCTCCTCTGATACTGTTTGTTTGCCAGAATTGCAGCATTTAAGATTCAAACTCAAACACTCCCAAGGGAGCTGAATAGCCTTAATTATTATGCATACATAGTTATGAATCTTTTACCTGAAAGGTTTTTGGCCAATACTATCACGAACAAAAGCATTTTTTAAGAAAGAGCTCAACTTTGAGTGTATTTCACTACAGCTAGAGCTATTGCAAAAGCAAATCTTTTGAACAAGAAGTGTCTGCACAGCTGAGAAGTTGACAGCCAAACCTTAGGCAATTAGCAACTATTGAATGTAACTTGCCTTTAAAAATCTCTAAATACTAATTTGGAAAATTAATCTTAAGTATAATGGTCCTTTATACCTGGTTCTGCTGTGTACAGCACTTGTCAATTTTTAATTTCTGATAGTTCCCTCTGTAGTTTAGTACCATTTATAATACAAGTCCCGAAAAGCTATTTACTATTGTTGTGCTTTGTGCATCCATTGCCATTTGAAAGTATTTTTAAATTAACATTTCTGTCTTTAAGAATTTGCAAGAGCAATCTGCAAGGCCCCATTCATTAAAGGCCTGTAGGTCAATGGTTTTCATTCTGTGGTCTGTGGGACTACAGGGTTTAAAAGCAGCAAACTAATCTTCCTAAGACTTAGGCTTGTTTTCTAATAGCCAGCATCATTGTGTGAAGCCTGCATTTGGAGTTGGCAACTACTGCATTAACAGCAGACAAATCACACCAAAATTAGTAGAACCAGGATCTATAAACTAGCCCTCCCACAAGCAAAAAGCTGTTTATGAGATTTAGATAAACAAGCCATTTGCTACAGATGAAACTTACTTTCTTTTTCTGGCATCACCAGACCTGATGCCCAAGAAGTACATCATTTCTGCCACTTAGAATATATTCCATTAAAGTATGAGGGCATTGCGCAGAATTCTCCCATATTTCTGCTGTCCCACCAATACTGTTGGTGGCCATAACTGGATGGAAGAGTTGCACTGATGAACATCTTGTCTGAGACAGGACTACATATAACATTCTTTACTGTTAAAATATGGATAAGCTCTGACCTGTAATCTTTCCAAAGTTTGCTGCTAGCCTCTTGTAAGTGCTACAGGAGGATCAACCCCAGAACATGCCATCAGAAAGGACAACTGTATCAGCCCCAAGATCTTGCCTCTCCTGTGGATACTCAGGTCTTTCTGCCACTTTTCTGTTGTATCTGTGAAGCTAAACCACTCTATTGTATATAGTAATCAGAGAAGATTAATTAGTAAAGCAAAAGAGTTCTATACATTTCTTTCATGTCCTAATGTAAAGCCATCCGACAAAGCTAGTATCAAAGATGTTAAATTAATGTTTGTTCTCAAACGTATACACAGACAGATCCCATTCAGCAGTATTATTGGAAATAGCAGTGTTACTAATACAGCAATATAGGGCTTAGAATTTTGCTAAATAGTACCCACTGGGACTGAAACTGACTGAATTTCAGTCAAAAAAGTGAATCTAGAGCACAAAGCTCTTAAGTGATGAAGTTTTACCTATGTAACTCTTACAGCTTGTTCTTTGGACAGCTCCAGTGTCCCTTTGTGCTGAAGCAGGGACCTGAAGTTAAGTTCAAGTCACCTCTGTGTAGGGAATAAATTTTTGCCTTTCCTATAAGAATCTGTCCATTTCATCCAACAATAACTTTCTCAAAAGCTGAAAGCTGCATATTCCCTTTTGGGCTTCTGGGCCCAGTGATACTGAGATTTCATCTAGACTGGGCATGAGTTCAGAAAGAAGAAAAGAAGATGATCATTCCCTTGCTTAAACTAACTGGACTAAGTGGAGGAAGAGTCTTTGATCAAAATGGGATAAGACACAACCCTTGAGGTGGAATGAGGAAGAATAGGAAAAGCAGCCTGTTCTATTCATTCATGGAATGAATAGAAGACTGGTAGGGAAAGGAGAAGGAAGTTAGGAAGGGAGTTTCCTTAGTCCAAATTTAGAGTAGGAGTGATTCGAGATGACCTATGAAACCTGATGTAAGACTGCAGCCTGCTTTGCATAAATGCTGAAGTCAGTGGGAACTGCAAGCCATATAACAACATATAAAAATGCAACATATAGCAACTCTGATAAAGCAAGTCCTAGGCTTCTCAAAAGCTACCAAAAACATTTATATTAATCCCTCTCAATTTCAGTTTCCCATCTGTCAAGTGGGAATAATAATAATTCTGTCATATGGGTCATGTAAAAACAAATTCATTAATGACTGCAGATACAGTAGCAATGAGTAGCTTTAAAAAAGCACAACAGAAGTACTAACTCTGCATTAAGAACAGGGCTTGATTAATCTGCAGTAAACAACAAATGGGCCTTTTGCTCTCTGTCTGTGTTTATATCTTAACAGAATTAAGTCTTGGTATTTAATAACTTCATAGACTGTAAGCAAAGCCTGTAGCAGCTGTAAGAAAAAGGCATCGACCAGATAGCCAACAGGGCAGAGAGTACAAAATGCTGAATCAGAACCGAGAGGAAAAAGTAAACTGTGACCATGCAACTTAAAGGCTATCTGATTGCTTGTGTTTGGGGGAAGGAGAAGGGGATAAACCAATGATTTCAATCCAGACACTTAGTTTGTAAGGTTGCCCTTGCAGACTTAGTGATTTCCTTTTAACTCCGCATTACGTGTGCGCACATCCTGCTGTTCATGCAGGCACCCACAAACCTTCCACACTGACACTGTGTGTATACATAGAGCTATGTATTAATTACTTATTAGTAAAACCAATAAAATACATCTAAAGCTAATATATTCATTAATAATGGCATTAACAAATTCACTTACAGCATAAAGTATTCATGTACAATAGCAGCTTGAAAATATATTTTCCAATTCTTTTGAGCCTAGACTAATCTTAAAACAACAAATGATGAAAGTTCAAACAAAAGCTAATTTTGTTTAATGAACTAACCAAGGAGGTATTGTGAAAGTATTGTGCAACCAAATGCTAAGCTATTTATTGTGAGATCAAATAACTGTTGCCATAGTTACTGGACAGTGTTTTCCATAACCACTTTTATCTCTTCAATAAATCTTTGTGACGCAACAAATATAAGAATTTGACTGTAAAATGACTATTATGTTTTGAACAGCATTTAGTTATGACTGACCTGTCACTGTTCTTGAGTTCTTGTGTTTGTCAGAGGGTAATAAAAAGCAAGTATGTGCTCAAATTAACAGAGAAACAGGTATAGCTATGACTTGGCTCAGGGACTGCAGTTCAGCTTGTTGATTTTAGCATAAGACATTTTCTTTTGTGTATCAAACACATTTGTGTTGATTTCTTTGTCTTTAGACTGCAAAGCATCAAGAGGGCCAGCTTGTTGTCTCTCCCCCCCTCCCCACTAGTGTATGATTCTTTTATGTTAGTTCACATTAGATGATGTAGTGAACTCTACAGTAACTGAAAGCTAAACCCAAAATCTGGGTCATAAACAACTCAATTTGAAAGTCAACATCAAAAGCATATATGACTGCATAATGAAACCAACCCTGCTGCCCTGATTGAAAGCTGCTGTAAGGGAGTCTCGTCTGTATCATCTCAGACTCAACAGCTGCCTTCTGCAGAAACTGCCCTAACGAATAAATATTACACATTATCTGCATTTTGAAGTATGCAGTTACATCAGGGGATTCGTGACTAAATCTAATACTTGGAATTAATCTAAATTTGAAAGGTTTTGAGAAAATACTATTTCTGACTGATGAACTCTAGAAAATAAAGACAAAGATGGATACTAGAGAACAGGCTATCTCAGCCTCTCAGTGGAACTTTCTAAATTCAACATTCGAGTATAGATATTGAAGCTAAATCCTCAATAGGAGAAATTAAATGTCTTCTAGACTTTTGCATTAAATGACTGTTCTCTGCTTCTCTGATACCCTGCAATTTCATGTAACTCCTGCTAGCTTACACAGGATGCTGGTGCAAGTCCCACAAACCAGATGTGGCTCCAAATATGCCACTGTCTCTCTCTCTCTCAACTAAAGCTAGCTGCACATTCGACAAGGAAAAATGTAAAGTTGACCAATTTCATACGTTTCAAGAAACCACTGTAGATTTATTTATAAACCTTTTTTTTTTTTTTCACGTCACCAGCATGTTTCTGATTTTCTGATGAGTTCCTGGGGGAAAAGGAATTTCTTCAAATACAAACCAGTCATGTTGTACTAGGTGTCCCAAATTTCCTGCTGCAGACTCAGGAATCTGGCCATTGCAAGGCCTATGAGATCCTACTCTTGCCAGACTTTGCAGCAGTAAGAGGCAAGGAAGCCCAAAGGTCTAATTCAAAGCCACGTTACATAGGAGAGGCTCCGTTGCCAACAGTTTCTCTGACAGCCCTAACAAGGGACTGTAGGTGTTCAAGACTTGGAATACGACAGGCCAGAGAGAAGCAGGAGTTAGGTCTTGCAAGGAGAAGCTACATTTGAGTGGTAGTAGGGTTCTGGAAGTGACATTCCTGACAGTTTCATAGTGGTTACACAAACAGGCACAACACGGTTCAAGTCAAGTCTGGGACACTGCGTATCATTTCAGAGCAACAACTTGTTCACTTTGTCCCTGCAAGTATTTTCACAATTTTCAATACATAGGAATTTTTCTATTTTAATCAATTCATCAAAGGAAGATCCTATTTTTGGCAGTTTTCACCATATTTGTCAAGGATAAGAACAAAAGAAATGAGATGGAATTTACAAGCCAAAGAAATTCCAGTTCTAAAAGAAATTCTAAATAAAAAAAGTTACATGGATTTCTATGAAGCTCAGCCCTGTGCAAACTCCACAATGGTTTTTAAACTGTGCAGCTCAGCTAATGAAGCTCGAAACAGCACCATTCCTCTCTGAGGCACTTGCATGGCTCACAGAGACCAGTGTTACAGGCCAACTTTGCATTCCACTGATACTTTGCTCTTCCTGAGCCCCTCCCCAACAGCGTCAGTGGCAGCTGGGCAGCTCAAATCTGAGTCTAGAACTGGGAATCATTCTATGCTTCTACGAATCAAAACCCTGCACCATTTATCTTTCTACTTCTCAGCTGAATCAGAATCTAATGCATTGTGTAAGACAAGAAAACAGATGCATACCAAAGCATCAGATGGTTAACATAAGAATGAGGTAACTGAGAAGACACAGCATAGAAAATAACAGCTTATAAAACAAGGTTTGAGAACAAGAAAGAACAAAGAGGAAACCAGTTCTATAGAACTACAGACGAGATTTTCATAGTGCTACAAGGGCTCTAATGCTGAATTTTGGATCATAAGTCAACGATGCATGCATTGCTGGGTATTTTTTTCCTCCTTTCTGATTTTCCCAGCCTAGTAAGAAGCTTCATTATTAATTTACCTTAAGTTTGAATGCTCAACTCAAGCTAACCTTTAGCACGCTTTTCAGCGTTTCTGTACCAAAGCTGCCATCTTGATATCACGGGCTTGCAATATAAACTGTCAGTTACTAAAACTCTTTTTTCAGGTAGAAAATAAAATACTTCATGTGTTCCAAGGATAATTGTTTAAAGAAATTAACTGGTTAAAGGAACTGGTTAGTTACATTCATGTTACATTGAAATGATGAAAATTTAGAAAGCTAAAAGCACCAGTAGAGGTTAGGGGTAGACCTGCTGGAAAGCAGCTCTGTGGAGAGGGACCCTGGAGTCCTGGTGGACAGTAAGTTACCCATGGGACAGCCATGTGCCCCTGTGGCCAAGAAGGCCAACGGTATCCTGGGGTGCATAAAGAAGAGTGTTGCCAGCAGGTCGAGGGAGGTTCTCCTCCCCCTCTACTCTGCACCAGTGAGACCACATTTGGAGTATTGTGTCCAGTTCTGGTCTCCCCAGTTCAAGAGAGACAGGGAAATACTGGAGAGAGTCCAACAGAGAGCTACAAAGATGCTGAAGGGACTGGAACATCTCTCTTATGAGGAAAGGCTAAGAGACCTGGGGCTGTTTAGCCTGGAGAAGAGAAGACAGAGGGGATCTTATAAATGTTTACAAATATCTGAAGAGTGGATGTCAAGTAGAAGGGACCAGTCTCTTTCCAGTGGTGCCCTGTGATAGGACAAGGTGTAAAGGTCACAAACTGAAATACAGGAAGTTCCACCTCAACATGAGGAAAAACTTTCCTGTGAGGGTGACAGAGTCTGGAACAGGCTGCCCAGAGGAGCTGTGGAGTCTCCTTCTCTAGAGACTTTCAAGACCTGCTTGGATCTGTTCCTGTGTGGCCTGCTTTGGATGATCCTGCTCTGGCAGGGGGGTTGGACTTGATGATCTCCAGAGGTCCCTGTCAACCGCTACCAGTCCATGATTCTATGATTCTAAAAAACCTTCAACAAATAAATAATAATAAACCCTGTTGGTAGCCTAAATCCCCACAGTCCTTATTCAGGACAGATGTATGTTCTGTTAAAGAAAGGATAAAGTTACAAGAATTTTATTCATATGAATTACAATATCAGCTAATATTACAGGAACTCTATATAGTGGTTGAGTACATTCATTTTTTTAATCCAGGATATGTTGGATATGGAGATAGCCACTCAATTTTTATTTATTTTTTAAATATTTGTCAACTCCTCATTTGACTAGAAGACTGCAGATCTAGTGCTGTGATGGATTTTAGCTTTCCTGATGTTAAACTGCAAAGTATTCAGAGTATTACACAGAAATTTCACAAGGTGAAAAAATTCAGTCTGCAACCTCAGTTAATGGAAGCACATTTTGCGTTGTGAACCATGCTGCAGTCGTGAAGAATATTGCTGTGATTTCGCTCCTTACAACACTCAAAAGCACAAAGTTACAAAGACTTACACAGGGCATCTCAGAGACAGAGATCTGTGATTTACATCACAAGGACCTTAATTAGACTTTGAGCACCAGCTTGTAGGGCATTTTGGAACGTATTTCTCCAATGAATTGACAGAACAAAATCCTTATGAATGCAGACAGCAAGACTGTATAACCTCTGACAATACAAGCTATTCTATGATGCCAGACAGCCCTAGAAAGCAGACAGCCTGTTTCAGAGAGCACAAGAGGTGACATGAGGAAGAAAAGTTGACTAGAAAAGTTGACTATTAGTTGAAAGAAGGAATTCAAACTTCAGTGGTTGGGGAGATTATTAGATTTAGGTCAACAGCCGCACTGCAGTGACTCCTAAGCTTTTCTTTCATAACCCCACTTCTAGGATTACAACCCTGTTTTCACTGCTACTTTTAATAGTGTCCATGCTTGCAAATCACTGCTCTTAATAGTAATTTTGAAGTTTTAATGAAATTACATTAAGTTGTTCCAAAGCATTAGACAAAAGAGAAACAAAATACACAACCCCTAACTCTGCACACACTTGCATCACTTGTTTAGTGGAGTTTCCCTTGAATTCTAGCAGTGTAAACAAAGGGGGGGGGGACACACGACAAGGCTCTGCATCTCTTATATAAACAGAAAACATTCTTTGTACTATTATATAAAACTCTTTTTGCAAAAGACTTTTTCTAAAGCTTTTATACTATTTTACTTATTTCCTTGCCTGATTAGCTTTTAACCAAATGTAGATGTTTTCCCTGACCTATTTTCAAAGCTAATCCCTAAATCCCCCGGTTATGCAATCTTGAAGGATTAAATGTTTGTCATGAAGGAGTCTGGATTTGTTTAGACTGACTAAATTTCAGTGGTTTAAATACAGTTCATTGATTAAATTACATTCATAGAATGCTAGCTCTTGTCACAGGGAGTCTGCCAAAGCAGCCCTATTTAGATGTATATGATATAAGCTTCTGCTCATAGTTAAGCCCACAAAATATTTGCATGTGGCGCATCTTGGAAGAGAATGAAGCTTTTTATATATAAAACACTTGTTACATCTCTGCAGAAGTATTACAATTATATAATATCTACATTGCAGTAGCACTTGAATGCCAGCCTGGTCGGAGCAGCATTACACTAGGTAAAATGACGATCCCTGCGTGGAAGCACGCAACCTAAAAGGCAAGACAAACCAGGTGGAGGAGACAAACAAGTGGGTTGGTCTGGGGGTGGTAGCAAAGATGGAGTAACAAATAATAGGATGCACAGCATTTGCAGCCAATGAGGAAGAACAATCACAACATGCCATCTGCCCACCCGTAATTAGGTAAGTCTCTACACAGTACAGCAGAGCAGTTTTGAAGAGACTTTTAGAGGAGGATGGGACTTTGTCTTGGAGTTTCACTTATGCTTAGTAGGGTGTCATGAGAGAAATGGTAAAGATGCCCAAGTAGAAGTGGAAGACTGAGACCAGCAACAAAGGCAGGTTTCAAATATGTAGTGAGATAACAGGCCACACACAGAAAGGGCTAAATGGTCAGAAAGGTATATTCTGCTTGTTTAGGTTTTGCTCACATAGTCAGATTGTTCTTTGAAATTTACCTTCACAGTGGTTTAAGCTAACTTGTTTTACTTCTCATGTACAATGGACTAGGAACTGCTATTTCTAGATACACTATCTTAGTTGAAAGAGTGTGATGTCAAACTGTTGGCATTGAACGGTTGCTTTTTACTGAACGCACTGAGATCATTTGCAGTGAAATGAAGTCTTCTGTATTGGAAGTGTAAACACCAAGCGAGTGACTTTAAAGAACTGAAAACGTGTTTCTTCAGGGTTAGACATGAACCTCTCTAAATGAGGAAGTCAAGAATACTTTTTTTTTTTCCTTAGACATAATGATCCCTGCTTGGGTTTCTACCCTTTCTTCCAAAACAGTATGTCTGTCTTTCTCAGGACAGAAAACCAGAATACATGAACTTCTGCTTTCATCTGCTCCAGCAACTGCTATTTTAAACAGTCGAAATAGAATGGTCACACACAATTCACCTTCAAACCTTCTGAATCTGTAGATTCTGAACTTATTCAACATATCTAGATTTGTGCCCTTCAATTCCAAAGTCAAGAACTTGAGACTTCATTTTCATTTCATTCTGATAAACCACTCCGTTATGTGAGCAGGGACTATGGATTAAATAGTCATGAAATTCAGGTTTAGCATAAACAGTTATTATAGCATTGCTACATATCTACTGAATGGGGAAATAGTATTTTCCACGTTCCATTACATTTTCTGTAAATACAGTCTTTTGGATAATTAGATGGTCCCTTCTTTCTGGAAATGTAAGTCATTTTCAGTTTCTACTAGGACAGGAAAAACAGCTCACTGAACTTGAGACCTCAGTATTGCAAAACTGCACAGATAAGCCAGCTCTTAAAAAGAAAGTCGGACTCCTTGCTCACATTATGGGTGGATACTGCAACATAAGACTGCAATCAGGGCCATGTAGAAAGCAACAGGTATCCACAGCTTTACAATAGGTACTGACAGTGGCAGATTTTGTGATTTAAGACAAAATCTGGGGGAAATTCTGTCACAGCTGCATGTCCTCATTTGGAGCATCCCAAAACAAAAATACTGATCAAGGATGAAAAATAATTGAGTAAAACTGAAGGTCCCAAAAGAAGACTACTCTTGAAAATAACGGAAATGAAGGAAATGAAAATGAAGGAAAAACTTTGTTAGAGTGAAGCACTGGCAAAGACATCTAAAGCCTTGAGAAATAAAAGGAACTATTCTAGCACATGTGCATTGTGCTGGGCAGCCTCACCATGCAGTCTCTGAACAGCTAATACTCATCAGAATACAGCTTAGTCAAAACAAGTTAAAAAAAAATTTAAGTAGTGGTGAGCAAGATGATTTAACACAAAATCTACTTCTGGGAAAATTAGTTCACAGAAGTAAAGCAAGAGTACAAGATTAGTAAAAATAAGAGCGAAGACATTCTTTTGTGGTTTATTTTCCTACCTTTTAAAGCAGGTATTTTGAATTCAGTGTAGATTTTTTTTTCCTAAACCAATAGTCACCATATGCTGTCAAAGCAGTTTGATTTATTTGCTATTACACAAGCTAGACTGCACATTAAACAGCATTTACTGAAGGCTTCATAAGGAAGAGTTAAAAAGCCTTGCTGGATTATCAGATGAATTAGCA
The DNA here is from genome assembly GCA_024336885.1 of Actenoides hombroni. Lineage (NCBI taxonomy): Eukaryota > Metazoa > Chordata > Aves > Coraciiformes > Alcedinidae > Actenoides > Actenoides hombroni. Next base: position 3,919,011 of record WUAM01000217.1, on the reverse strand, counting down.
GAAATTACCTGGAGCACACATCCTGTTGTCCTTACTTCAACAGCAGGCAGGATTTAAGGGCAAGGTTATAGGACTTGTCATTAGAGATCTCTCAATGTAACTCCATGCTGATGCATGGCCCTCCATGGACCTGGTGACACACCACAAGGGCAGTGGATATCTAGGTCCTCAGTGAGGACAAACCAGAATGAATGTCTAGAGAGGGCTTTGGTGTAAGGCTGTTTCTCAAGGAAAAGACCTTCTAGGAAGATCTTCTCAAGCTGAGATCTGGCTAGATGGCACTGCCACTGGGAGAGCAAAACATCCATCAGCCATTGACCAGAAAAGGAAAGACCACAGGGCTGTAAAGCAAAGAAGTGAGATACAGGCACTTCAAGAAAAGCATGTGAGATTGGGCTCAGATCAGTGAACCTCCCACCGTTGTCACAACACTTGACAGGAATAGGCAGGGGGCACAGTTAGAGACGTGGATGTATACAAACCATGTAGTATGTACACGGTACCTTAAAAACATTAGTAAAAGGGGAAAATTCCTGCTCAAATTGACCACAAATACAAGTTTTCAGAATAACTGTGCTGGGTCAAGTCCCGCAGGGCCGTGGGTAGAGGCCTATCTCATGTATTATGCATTCTTCAGGGTTTCTGCACCAACTTTGAATTAGTTGATCGTATGTCCAAACTTAATACATGCATTTCTAACAGCACTTCAAGAATGTTGGTATTTCCTTAAAATACTTAATTCTGAATGTAGCTAAATTCATACATCTCACCCAGGAATGGCAAGCCATTTGTGTATTGCTCTCAAACCTCAGCAGAACAATGTACTTGCATTAGATTTTGAAGAAAGAACGGTTGAATAGTTTCCAGTTCAGGTCTTGAAGAAAAGCTGACTGAGAAATAAAAGATCATCAATGTCAATTGTTACAACAGGATCTGGGGAAATGACATTGTCAATGGTTGCAAAAGAGCCCCTGTAATGCCTACCCAGTCAGAAGATGCAATTTCTCAACAACAAAAAAAAAAGTTCCCTAACATCTTTGCCGTATTTCCAGTCATCAGGTTTCACTTAAATATTATTTTTCACCAGAAATAATGTTGAAACCGAACATTAAACCAAATGTGTATGGTACTTTTGGAAAAAGTTCACTGTAGAGTAGGGATGACATCTGCCTCAGCGCTGATGACCTGCATGAAATCCAGGCATATTTTATGGTGGTGTGAAGTGCTTGCCGTGGCACATATTTCCTCTAGTGTCTCATAAGACTTAATCCATGCAATATGCAAGGTTTTCCAGATTAAACTCTAGTGCTACATCCCTTATTATTTAATTATTGTTTATGAATTAATTTCTAGAAGGGAATTACATTTTGGTGTTACAACACTACCATCAATTTAAAGAGAACAGCCCAGAAAAAAAAAAAAAAAGGGAGCAGAGCAGAGTACAATGCACTATTTCAAATTAGATCATTTGTCCAAGTCTTCAGTTGTTCATTTTAAAGACAGTATCTTTAAACAATTTTTTGCCTAAAGACTGCTTTTCTATTTTAAGTCTTAACCAATCTGTTCCATGAAACACCTGAAAAAAATGTGTTGAAAAATAGTTGAAAAACATCCTTTCATTATAATTCCTGGAAAATATATGACAGTCATTATCCATTATGATACTTTTCTATTTACCAAGGGATAATTTAAATATTGTGTTGATCTCTCCTTCCCCCTCCAACCGATACCGAACAATCCCAATTCATTATGGTACCTATTACAGATCAAATGCCGTTATAATGAAGACGGCATGGAAACCACACACCAGAGTAGAAGATATCACCTGGTAAAACTGAAATGGCATTTTAGATGAAAAAACTCCTTTCTATTCTTTATACTTGGATCAGACCTGCACTGTAGAGCACTGGCTAAATACTGCACCGCAGTTTTCGTGATCCACTCTCAAAGGTCGACTGACCCAAAGAGATAGTATCAGGGGTTACATTACTCAGCCACACATCCTAATGAGAAACTTTCCCATTCCTGTGCCCGCAACCACTGCCGGGCTGGCTCACAGACACACCTTGCCATGCATCATCCTGGCAGGTGAATGGACTGTACAGATGGGCTGAGAATACCAATGCAGAGAGGGCCGGCAAAGCTGCAGTGCCTTTCGTTTCAACAGGGAGATGTTCTGAGCTTTTATGCAACTGCTACTAAGGAGGTTAAGGAGCTGTAATTAGCATACATCACCTCTTTGTCAGTGGAGCTAATCAGGCTGAACAATCCCAAGCGTCTCCACTCCTGAGCAGTCCTGCTCCTTGCAATGGAATTTTCAAGCTCTTTCTTGCTAATTGCTTACACTGCTTCCAGACTCACTGGCACCACGGAAAGCTTCCTTCTGGTGTGGAAATCAGAGGAAGACTTTCGCTATGGAAGTGACCTTTTCTCTCTGCTAGCGATCTCATTACAGCTATGGGTTCTTCTGAAGACATCTATGGGTACTAACAATACAGAGCACTTCCAAGCAACTGTCATACATTCAATCTAACACTCACTGAATTTCAGGGGTAATCCCTGGCCTCAGCCTATACTGTAAAGTCAACAGCTGTTTGAAAGCAAAGCATTGTAGATGTCATGGCTGGTACCATGCTGCCAGTTGCCAGCACAGCTGTCACTCAGGCTCAAAGCATCTAAATTATGATTACAGGCAGCAGAGGTTATGTGATCTGCTGCTGAGTTGTGGTTGTTAGGTGCTCAAATCTACTTGCACCTGATCAGATCAGACCACATGATTGATAGCTTGGGGTTAGGCTAGCAGCCTCAAGCTTTCCTCATTGAGAACATCTCCCAGAGCCAGACCTAAGTCTGCACCTGAGCACACGCCCAGTATAAACAGTGTGGATGATGGGCAAGTCTGTAGCTGAGAATGGTCTTAAGAGGCACTATTCAGTTATCTTGAATAGGCAAGCATCAGAATCTCTATACTATTAACACCTTCTCAGATCTAAATGTGATGTTCAGAGTTCTTCCAGACACAGATCTAAGACCCAGCTATTGGAAGAAACTATCTAACTAGCTGCTCTTTTCTGGTCATGGCCCTTGCCTGTTGGCCTTCTCTCCACCTTGCCTTCCCAGGACCAATAGTAAAATGTTATGGATTGCAGGTCTGGTCTTTTCAGCTTGCTCTCTCACATTGTTGGATACTGCCTTCATTTATCAGCTTCAGAGTAATTTTTCACTGAAGTTATTTTTAAGATTACGTAACTGTTTCACACGATGAAGTAAGAGTATGGTGAAGTAAGAGTGCTTCATGTTATTAAAATTCAAATTCCAAAATAAGTTACTAGATAGGGAATGTCATGAGCACAAAATAAATTGTAACAGACAAGAACTAAACAATATTTAGATTATTTTTTAATATCCTTATATCATGTTTATATAATTTTATTTTTGCTTTGTAGTTATTTTTTCAACCAAGGTTTTTTTTTAGAATTAAAGGCTTTATGACTTCACCTTGAAACCCCTCCACCCCATATAAACAAAATAATAAATAATTTTGTTGTCTTAATAGGTCAGTAGGATGATCTAGAAGTTGCTACATTAGGAAAACATACTTTTAATGTCAGTCTCTCAATACCAGAAATACCTGTTTTTACAGTTAACTGTATTGCCAGCATAAATGCAAACCTTAAGTAGATCTACCCATTTATAAGATTAATTAAAAGGTAGAAAACACAAAAGCTTCTGAATATGTTACTAGAAAACACAGTTTAAAAATGTCAAGGACAAAATCTGTGATGTAAAAGCAGGGCACTGCACTATATCCTCATTCAGGTTTTAAGTTAAAAAAACCAAAAAAAACCCAACAAAAAAAACCCACCCCAAACCAGCAATCTCCCTTCTTTATTGAAAGGTCACTGTAATGCAATAGGACACAGTAAGCAGTTGTGAAACTAAGCCCTCCAGAACCTGGTTGCAGCTTTGGAATGTGACCATTGTTGTGCAATGTAGTTTGTCACCATCATATGAAAAACCCATTGGGAAAGAAATCTTTTGTTTACCTGCTCATCACAGATAACCATCGACTGATTCACATTCTGTAGTATTTTACTAAGGTTGAAAACAATACCTGAACTACAAACATCAAGATCTTTTTCTTTAAACAACTCTATTCAAGCAATTTTGGAGTAAGTTTCATACATTCTACATACAGAATGTTGGGGTGTTTTTTTTTTTATTCCTCTTTAAAGAGACAGTATGACAATAGGTTTAACACACTGTTAAAAGCTTCTCAGTTCTTGCTACCTATTTTTACCTGCTTAAAAAATACAATAATGATGCTGTGCTAGATATCCAGAGTAATATTAATCATGCTGATGTCTCAAGCAGAGGTTTGACCTCTGCTCAAGAGGAACGTAGTAAAAGCAAATTAAACCACATGTAGAGACTTCTATATAAGCAGAAGTATGAGCACGTTGTTCTAATTACAATCTTCATTCTCTGGAATTTTGGAAAATCTGAGGGCACATCTGCATAGGTAGGTGTAAACAGAGCTTGAAGTGATGGGACACTAGTGCTGATTCAGAATTTGTAGATGTAGAGACAAGGCAGGCAGAGGAACTCAATATGCCTGCACATGTCTGCAGACACTCATCCTGAGCTGCAGACTTTCCCTGATATACAGAGAGCAACGTAATAAAGATGATAATCAAGTTTCTCAATGAGGGAGCTAAAGCAATACTCTAAGTTTATATATAAACTAAAAATCTGGCTCCAGATTTACTTTCCTAAATGTGGACTTCAGAAATTAACTTTGTAATGTGCAGTGCTGATGCAGAAAGTTAACTTTCACTATTTTAAACGTCTCAGCTGGCACAGCTGATCTGAAATATATAAGCTAGTTATGCCTTAAAGTAGGAGCTTCTAACTTGCTTAGTGAAAAGCATGTCTCTTAACTCCCATCATCTTTGGTGACTTGACTCTCCCAAGACTTAAGGACTCTCATGACTTGGAAGATCTTTCCAATTGCAGACATCTGTTTGCAGTTTCTGATCTGCAGTTAATCTCAAGGCAAATCTGTCCACTAATACTTCACAAAAACAATCGTCACCATAATTACAAAAAGCTTGCCATCGATGTTAAGTGTGGATAAAAACAAAAAACAGAAGCAGTGAAATCTGCTAGACTAAAGGCTTTTGAAAAAGAAAATAATTTGGCAGGTGTTTAGAAATAAAGCAATTTAACATATGCAGTCTCTTCTTCTCAAAAGGTGACACTGATTAACAGTCAGTCCAATGATGCGCTGGATCCTCTATGACTATGCTTGTGAATCACTCTCAGACAAATTGCAGCCAAAAGGGCTATTTTTAAGATTAAAGGCTCACAGGACAACCTGAGTCAATAAGGTTGGTTCTATAAGGGCACAGTCACATGAAAAATACTGCATCAGACAAAGAACAGTTTTTTCTGGCCATCTGTATCTCATGCTATGCAAGTACTGCATTTAATGGCATATTTGCTTAGCAATAACTGTATTATTCACAACTCGTGGGGAATAAGGAATTGCATCCTGAGCATCCCACCCATTAGATATGAAAAAGAGTTCCTCAGGTTAGATATACCCAATAAAATCAATTTGAAGGGTGGGGGAAAAAAAAGCCTTTGTTCTGCTGTAGAAAGCAGTGCTGAAACTGAATATATCCACAGAACACAATTTGTTAGTCCAAAATCCATATTGCTTTTCTATTGACAGCTCAGACATATTGGTTCCCATACTGTACCGCAAACACACCTCAAGACCCAGAAGAGGAATGCAACTAGATCCTCACAGCCTGTAGTGGTTAAGCAGATAGGAATTCTCTCAGCACTGTGCACAATTTACAGCTTTGCATAACGGGTTCTGTTTGTTCTATCATGTGAAAATACTAAAAGAAATCATATTGGATTCATAACTAGAACAGAAAGTGATTTGAGAACCGAGACTTTTCATCTGTCATTTTAGAATGCACATGTTACAGGATATTGGTTTCAGTTCAACAGAATATTTCTTATGTATTTATCGGAAACAGTTAATTCTTCGTAATGAAGTCCACATTCAGCTCAGAACTATTGTGCTCCTGTGTGTTTAATGTGATGCTCAGCACATGGTCTTCTGATACATCCTAAAGAGAAAGACTCCCCATCACTGCCCTGCCCATACTCTCTGTGTCAATGTGTGTGAATGTGTACACAGAAACACGCATATGTGAAGGGAATAATTCGCTATAGCTTAACACGGGCATTACCTACACGACGTGTATAGAGATGCTCAAGAGATATCATGCCTTAGGCAGCTCCAATCCTGGTGATCCTCAGAGCAGAAAAACCTCCTACACAGAGCTGTCTTTTAAAAGGCACTGTCTTACTCCTAACATAAATTCTCATGTCTATATTCTGCATAACATGTCTGGAGGTGTGGCTGAGGTACAGCCTATTCAGTAGCTATGAAGAGATTGCTAAAGAGCATAAACTATGAGTAACTACTGAAACCATTTTAATAACAGTGATCTGAGGGTCACTGTCAAAGAGGTAACAGAGAAAAAAAATCACCCCCCTGTCCCACTTTACACTGTTTGATGTAGCAATCATTTTTTTGATTCTAGGTTTAGAAAAATAACATGGTTATCATTTTTTAGTATGATTGGTAGTCAGGAAAACTTAAGAAAAAATACTTTAACCGTATTTTAGTTCAGTTTACTGAATAATCTTAACATTTCAACAGAAGAAGTCTCTTCAGTGCAGTTATGTCTGTACTTTTATTCACAAATACATGCTGAATTAATGTAGAATATTGCACACTGGGACAATGCATAGGATGCCACTGTTAAGTTTAACTAATCATACTTCTTTCTCTCTGAAGTCAGCATAATGAGATTTTTCTATAGGGAAAGCAATCAAAGAGAAATTTTTGAAGTTGGTGTTAAAATAGACAATAGAAAATGCTTTAGCTTATAAAGATCCTGCAACAGCATATATTATCAAATATACAGATGCATGTACCATACAGGCTCTATTTCCATCATCTGGAGTTAAAGGAAGAGATACATAGCAAGCTTTTTAACCTACCAAGGTATGTGGGATTTTACTTTGTAGACATTTTTGAATTAAAATTATTAGTATTCTAATATGATTTATGGCACCTCCTGTAAGCATATGCAGAAGCTCATATGCTGATAGCATAAGATTTTCCTTCAATTATCATAGCAATAGTTTTTTTTAAGTAGAAAAAAATACAGAAAATATTAAATGATTTCATTACCTATTGTTCTAAGAAGTGGCTTTTAACTAGAACTGACATTTAGCTGGAACCAAAATTTTAGCATACTGAAGAGCGCTATTTGTCCCTGCCAGTGTATTTCAGGATATCATCACATGGTTACCTCAGCAAGTTGCTTTTGGTTTCAGCCCTCTCTCATTACCCCTTCCCATCTGACTGAAATCAGCTGATCTTTTATAGGCATTCCCAGAGTCAGCCAGCAAGCTCCTCACTGTCAGACCCCGAGCACCATATTTAGGGTGTGCCTTTTAAATACAGAGGCCAATAGGAACACAGTTGCCTCATTTTGTATGCCCCTGACAAGTCGACTGCCTTCCCGTCACAAAACCTTTGCCAACCAAAGAGAAAACATTCTCAACCTACACGCTTAGCCTTTTCTGCTTCCACATATGCCTTTGCTGAAAATGCAAATAATTTTTTTTAAAAAGATATTTTTAAAAGTTTATAGTATATCTTACATAACCTGGATAAAATGTAATTAACTTTTAACATCCATGCAATCATTTTGTTATTACAGCTAAAAAATAATTCTCAGAATCCATCTCTTCCAGAATCTCCAAGAAAAATACTCCTTGTTTCACCATTTTCTGATTCATTCGACTTTGGAAGCAACATAAACACATTGCTGTGTTTAATATTGTTGCACAAGAGAATTCACTAGAATGAAATGCGTTCAAAGTTCCTAGAAAAAAATGTAGCAATGTAGGCTGCCAACTTGTTCAATGTCAAGCTCCAGGCAGTATAGCAGGACTAGCAGTAAATGACTCATAGTGAGTCACGCTTTAGCTATTTTTGCTTTTAAAGTAATGCCAGGCGCTGTGTTAATATTCAACCCAGAGTAAATTTAGCAATGCAAGAAAACAAGTGTTTCCATGGTTGCTCCTTCACCAATGTTTATGGTATATACACAGCCATTAGGCACAGGAATTAAGCCAAATTAAGAATATGGAAATGTTTCTCTTTCATTTACAACTGAATTTTGCTGCATTGGGTTTCATGACTCACTCAGCTACTAGTTTTTCCATCTAACAAAAATGGAAAGCCATGGCCAGCACCCCACCGACGGCACTGTTAGTGGGCAATTGCCACTGGCTTCCTCTAAACGATGGCTTGTGCTGCGTACGCTGAGCTGGAACCGCGCCGGCGCATCAGCAACTGTGCAGTCAAAGGCAAGGGTAAGCGAACCAAACCAACCACTTCATGATAATGAAGTCAGGCATCTTTTTTCCAGGACAAACCAAGACTGACACGAAGGCCTTCCTAGTCAAACTAAGTAGAGCAATCATGGGTAACGTGTTCTGTGACAGACACTTCTAGGGAGGAGCTGGCAAGGAGGAAAGCCGAAGAGGAGCACTGAAGGGAGGAAGGAGGTTATGGCATCATGGGAAAAGGGAAAGCAGATGCAGAAAAATGAGGAAGGATGATGTTTCAGGCTGGGGAGCAGTTGGGTAAAATGACAGAAGGGGTAAAGAGAGTACGACAGAGCTGGAAAATATCTTTCCGTGACATAGCTGTGATGTGACAGAACCCATATGCAGGCATGATTTCAGCTATCTGTACTGCCATGTTTTCTAGGTGAGCAAGTATTTGTGGAATTGTGGAATATGAGCCCAACTACTGCAGACATCTGACATGGCACAACAAAACTCTGCTGGAGAACAGGAAGGAAGAATGTAATCTGGGTAATAGGAAGAAAAGAAAAAAATGAAACAAAATCCCAAAGCAATGGATGCTGCAGCAAAGGTTAGGTGAATAGCTTACTTTGCCCACACTTAGAACTGCTATATGATTACATATGATTGCTTGTTAAACTTTTTCTTCACATTTGAGTACAGTGATTTATTCCTTAGTCTTAAATTGCAGTAATTACTATTTTTACTTTAGAGGCTGATAAAGCAATCAGGAAGCTTTTACATTTCTTGCCCTCAAATAAAACTATCTTTTCTGCATGAGTTCTCTTCCATGCTGCAACGAGCAGGGCCTTTTTTCCCCATTTTCCTATCTGATTATAAAGTAAGCCATTTAGTTTATACTGGAAATTTAGAGAGAGATCCTGATGAACAGCCTTCCTGGAAAGTCTTCTTTTGATTTCATTAAGTCTTGGGTTGATCCATAAACTTTCAAATAGGGAGTGAAGGAGAATACTTAAGTCTGGGCCAGATACAAAGAACTGAAGCAAATTCCAGACACTGGAGTCCAAAATGATGAAAATTCCTGTTCAGTGGCCTCCTAACCCTAAAGGCATCTGTCTCTGGTCAGCCCATCCCAGCTTCTCAGGGGACTTGAAGTTCTGACTTCTGTACCTGCCCCGAGCTGCCCCAGCCTGACTAGCAAGGAATACATTGTTTGCCCTGCGACCTCTTTGACTCTCGAAAGTAGGCACAGCTCTATCCAAGTGGAAGAAGAAAAGGTGATGATGGAGATGTAGAGAACCCAGTTTCCCTTTCCTTGGTGAGTGTGTTAACTACTGGAGTACACTGTCCCGCACTCTCTTTGTATTCTTCCTAGCCCCCTGCCATTTGCAGCTGCACACGGTTCAGATTTTGCTTCAAGCGAAGAGATGAAGAGTGCCCTCTGCAGACCAGCCTACGGACAAGGGCTTGCTTAGCAGCCTATGAGCAACTGTGTGATGTCAGATGTGAGGTCCATCCCACCCAGCAGTTTTACTCTGATGATGAATAATAGCGAATCCCTACAGGGGGCACAAGGCAGGGAAAGCCTACAGTGATGTTATCCTGGCATTCTTGTCCAGCTTCCAGTAATGTGGTCATGGGCATTTGGAAGATCCAGAGAGGAGTCAAAAGGGACATTTTCCCCATAAGGGATTTTTCTTCGATGTTTACTTGTGCATTTATTTGCGCCACTTCCTGGGCAACTGCTGTAGACACAATGCTATGATCTAAACCAAAAGCACTCTCACTGTTGCTCCACTAACTGCTTCTCTCCCTCGTGAGGTATTTTTGGTGCCTGCTGGAACACCTGTTAAGCAACTTGCCTTTAATCCCAAGATCATTCACTGCAAGTCTGGTAACACAACAAATCTACATCCATATTTGAGATGATAAGACATGATAAACCTATCCACACTTGTAAAGTCAGATCCTGTGTCTCAAATGAGAGCTAATAGCAGCTGAAAGATCACAACTCAAAACACTCCTCAGTTGTGACAAAATGGTCCAAGACTGTTTTAGACTAAGTGCAAATGCCAAGGGAAGTGTTTGACTTCTCTGACTTTGTGCTAATGGTGACTGAAAGGAAGGTATCTTAGGTTATCCCTGAGAGACAGTACACACAAATACTCCTTCAGCTCCCTGATAACCACCAGTGATCGTTTGAGCACCTGAAGTTACCAAATCCACAGAGCAGAGCCCTGGTGCATTTCCTCTCCATCTACATAACACAGTCCCATGTGCTTAGTCTCACAGTAAAAGCCCTGATTCATTCTCTTTGTGTTACTTTATAGTTGGCACATTTTTAGTCATCTTATGCAATACTGTGATTGACGTATGTAAAACATGCCATGCTGACAGAAAAGATTCATCGCTGAACAAAGTTGTTCACAAAGATGTGCCATAACCCTCCTTCTGTAAGCAAAGGAACTTAATTCTAGGCTCTGGCATCCAGCCTGAGGTCCACAAACCTAAAAACTGAGTGTTGCAGTCCTTCAGCACTGCTCTAGTTCTTTCTTCCTCCATTTCAGCTCAACTTATTTAACAGGTTCAGGGTAGTGTAAAGAAAATCTCTAGTACGTGTAATGGCAGAAAATACAAGTTGGAAAGAAATCATGCTTTACTTTGAGGTTATTAGTGCCTACAGCTTTCAAGAGGGAAATGCTGTAACTTTTGATACTAATATTGTTTCAAGCAGTGAATGCATGTGAACTTCTGATAAGGAATCAGAGGATGTTTGTTAAACTTGCTGTACATTATTAGTTCGCACGTTACTGTATATTGCAAGTATAGATCAGGGAAGTTCCACTGACTGCAGAAGCTACACTGATGTTTATCAAAGCAAAATCTAGCTCAACCTTCAACTCTTCTGAAGGACATACTGAAGAGATACATGGCAAATAGGTTCAGGAGCCATAAAACCCCCAAAGTTTTCCTTTCTCTGAACTAGAGTACTCTGAAGTTACTATGCAGTGCGATACGGACTGATGGAACTATTATTTAGCCAGCATTATCTCCCATCTACTTCCCTGCTCTTCTTCAAATGTTTTTTGTGCTGTCAATCCAAATGCATTACTTGGAGTAGAGTTCTACTTCACGTGGTATTTCCTTTGATCCACGTGCATACTGGTGGCATGAAGTCACAGATATAAATGACTAAAATGAATGTATTGGAAGGGTAAAAAACCCCTACTGTACCTCCAGGAGTAAGATAAATACGGAAGTAACAAAAAATGAGTAAATAAAAGAAAGTTCCCTAAATTTAACTCTCCATTGAGCTTTATTTGCCTCCTTCCTACTTAATATCCTAAATTCCAAATGAGAACATCTCAACTGAAACACCACAACACTGAGATGCTCTCCCTTTCCTCTTTGTTTTCTTCTCCTTGGGCTGCTCTTCACCTTTTTTCCTGTGAAGTTTAAGCTGCAAGCTCATGGCACAAGAATGGAATTCCTCCATCCTCTATCTTTTAAATCTGTCTGCAAAGCATGCAAATGACATAATGGCAAGTAAAATTGTACTAAGCTGGCAGAGGCAGTCCTTGCATTTTCACTGCTCAGATTTTTACAAGCAAAATAGTATGTATGATTACACCATGAAAGAAGTGGATGAAAACTGTTAGTGAAATCGCTCATGTTTTATTACCAGAAAGCAGTTTTTCCATGGGCTATAATCCATCTATTGAAGTTTTCAGAATTTCAGATACAGGCAGGCTTTATTATCTATCTCTATGCTTCTTACTCATCTGAAGTTTATAAAACATTTCTGATTAACTCTGTCCTGGTTTGAGTGAGAACAGAACTAATTCTGTTCAGTAATTTTACTTTTCAGCTCAGTTCTTTTAATTAATTGCACTTTCTGAAGTTAGCAGCCTGTTTTCACAGACAGTGTCTGCTGCTAGCAGTGATAACACCTCATGTTTAGAGT
>WUAM01000217.1:3868264-3902371 GCA_024336885.1 Actenoides hombroni | reverse complement strand
ATATATATATATATATATCTATATATATATATATATACTGGCATGAAATACAAAGACTTGGTAATCCAACTTTAAACTGAAGATCAGATTTTAAGTCTACAGAAGATACAAAATGCCAAGTTACAATTCCTGCAGTAATCATGACTTGGTTCCTATGGGATCAGACCTGCAAAGTTCTGTGCTGTGGTTACACTCCCATAAGGAAGCGAATCGTGCCAGCAATCTCACTCATTTCAAAGGATCTACTCATGCAATTTAACCTAAGCAACCTGCTTAAGCATTTCACTTAATCAGAAGAAGATCACTAAGCACTTTGCAGACCCAAGAGCCTTAAGTGTAAGGAGAGTGTCACGTAGGGTTAGGATCACAAATTTTTTTTCCTTACAAACCATACCTGCATTCTTTTAGAATTTCCTGGTATTACCAGATGTAGTGAATATCCTTCCAAGTGCTCAATTATTTGGAAAAGACAATGCAGCTATTTTGGAGTACAAGAAATGGTTAAAAAAAAATAAATTAAAAACATTAATCAACACTTCTTTTCTACTGCTTACATTCTAAGCAGGTTTCAGTAGAAAAATGAAAATGTTTTCCATTAAAAATAAGAAGTGGCAATTTAGGAATGTAAGATATTTCTAAAAACAGACTTCAGAAAATTCACTTGCTGTTCACATAAAACCTGTCTGACAATGTTTTGACACATATCATCAGAGGTGGAGATTTTGCAACATTTTGCACAAATTCCAACTAAAGCAGCTGCATAATAAAGGCTCACAGATTGAGGGGGAAATGCCTGCAAACTGTCTGAAAGATGATCAGAACAGAAACTGCTCTGAGGCATGACATCATCCTTACTGCCACACAGAAGCACTTCCCCAATTTCATTTCTGCACCTTAGCTGCTGCTACAGTTCAAAGCTAAGGTCTCCTTCCTGCAGAACTGTATAGAGAAGAGGACAATCTGAAGATGATAAATCACTGTTCTCTCTGAATATTAGAGCTACCTACTGCACCACACCTGTCAGCTGGTAAGGTACAACCATGCAGCTCCCCTTCATCATTTTGGCAGCAAATATCGAGAGAGAAAATGTATTAGCTTCTTAAATTTTCTGTTAAAATAAGGTGATATTTAACTGCTTCATACTCTGCACTGTACCTAAAAACTGTTGAGAAAGTTTTTCTCCTTCAAACCCTAGTTAATTTCTAAGTAGCAAGACAACATGAGAAGAAAACCTTTCCTTGTTCAGCTATTCTAGCATACAAATGTCAAACTCTGTATAAAAGCTACCTAATGATTAATGGTAACTTACAGTGGAAGGCCATTCACTTTAGCATACACCCCATCTGCTCCTTCGAGATAGAAAGGCTGGGACAAAAGAAAACTCCATGAAAGCCCCTCCAAGAAAACTTGGCTGGAGTTTTTGTACTTTATCTTATTTAGAAATAAAACCAAATCCCAGGAAGGAGCTAAAAGTTGGACCATACTGTATATGTGTGCCTGAAACAAGCCAGCTGTCATGCACTAAGTTGTGCCCAAACCCAGCAACACTAGTAGCTGCAAACAAAATATTAATCAGGTAGCTGTTGATGAAGTTACCAATACATGTAACTTCAGGTAGTTTTAAAGCACGTCCTGGAATTTGCGGACACATTATAATATGCTGTGGGACCACCACAGTAGGACTCATGCTTTTGAAACCACAACTCATACAGGAGAAGCTGAAGAATGCACAGATGACTTGACTTAAGCATGACTGCTGAATATTTAAGAGGGTGACCTTAAAGTTCTCCTTACAAAAGGAAAAAAAAAAAAGCCAAAACGTGTACACACGGCATGCTATAGAGAAAATCATCAGTTTATCAAAACTAGTAGCTGTCTTGTACAGATTTTATGAATCTTCTGCTCAGCTGGTATCGCAACCCAGAAATTCCTGCCTCTGAGCCCACTCTTTCTTTACAGTAATACTACTTTCTACATGGCATATGTGAAATTTTAGATAATATTGACAGTGCTCAATTACACAACTCAGCATAGTAATTTACTGTGTAGAGCCCAACAATGAGAAGAGGCTTTCTGTACCAGATGGAGTACACGCGGCAGTTTAGCCTCGCACAAAGACATTAAGACCACTGACCCTGATCCTGTAAGAATGTGGGACTCTGTCATTTTTAAGCTTGTGAATACACTTGTGATATTCAGTTCCATGGGTGATGGAACAACCCAGGCAAGGCACGAGTGAGAAAAACACACAAAAGGACAGAAGGATAAGGTTAATGGCAAGATCACATAACTACAATAAATGGAGAAACTGGACAGTCTTACTGGTTCCAGATCACTCTATCACATAGAAGCAAATTCACACATGTGAATATAAACAGAATCCACTGATCTTCAGTCACCAATTTTGGGGAGCCTTTCTGGTAAAAGAGCCTTTTGAAGAGGAAAGTAAAGTAGGAAAGTGATTTTATGGTAAATAACAGATTATTTAGGCAGAAGACACAGAAGTGATGCAAGTTTAAGGCAGCAGATTTATGCTTGCTTTTGAATTTTCCACCTGTTTTCTATCTGCAGACCTGAGGTGGCATTGTTACCCACTTCAAAAGAAGGTGGGCTGCACCAGACTGTTTATTTGAATACATGTCCATTATATTGCAGCTAAGACTTTGCATAAGCTAACTAACCTTTAAAATTCCATTAAATGCCACCATAGGAGAAAAGGCAATGGATTTACCTCATCAAAAACATTATGAATTCTACAAAACTCAATCTGACCCAGCTGATCAACAGTCCATATACTTAACACAGCGGTCCACCCAACACCACCATGCATTTCATTTTGGGCACAGTCTCACCTCTATGCACAACCAGAACAAAAGTCCAAGTGGCTAATAAAACAAATAGGGATTTCAGGCAGTAGTAGCAGAATGGTGTCTTCATATATGTGTGTGTGTGTGTGTGTGTATATATATATATCTATAAAAAAAAGAAAAACGTTATGCTTATTTGTTTAGTTGGGTTTTTTTTTTCCACATGTCTGCCAGTTAGAACCCAGTCCCAGAGCTTGTGCTGAATCTATTAGTAGGGCATACACCCCTCCCTCAGGCAATTACAAGGTGGAAAGTAAATCCAAAGTCAGTTTTCAAGATTTTATCTTCTCAGTTACAAACACCTGGAAATTAGGAATTACAACATAATGGTGGGGCAGTAATAATTTTATGGTTATAAAGGGAGTGAAAATTACACTGTTTTGTGGTCTGAAAATTGATATATTCATTCTTAGAGTAGTGCCAAGAGCTTTATTAAACTCAGAGATCAGTGCTAATACTCAAATCCAAAATCTTAAAACCATAAAGATGGGAAACAAATATATTAAGCCCTTAAGCTCTAAGCCTAGGGAGTCTTGAGATATCAGATCTAAAATTCACCTTGTCAAGCATGTCCTCACATTTCATAACTGTATAGGGAAGTTATCCAAAGTCTAGTGAAGTCAGTGGGAAAATTCTTTCCGCTAATTTCAGTGGGTTTTGGATACGTCTCCAAAAAACAAAACTCAAGAAAAGCAACAGGAGGGCAGTCAGAATATAATTTTCCAATGGTATAAATCATTAATCTATGGCTCCTGATGTTCCTGAGATACCAGTTTATGTTGAAATCAAAATGTAGGGTGGGAGGGAATAGATACAGGGGTCAAGGGACAGCAAGCAGAATAATATGATTTCAAAACATAATCATGATAGGGGAAGAACAGTACAAATAGTGTTAGAGCTAATGAACTTTCCCAGCAACAGTCAGCAGAGTGGTATTTTAACAGCTGCTATATGTGCAGGGCAATAAAAGCACAAAATTTTGTTGTGTTGCACAAATACTAGAACTGTTTACTCTCCAACTTTTCTGGTAATTCAAGCACAAATATCTTAACATTTTAACTCTTGATAAATCATGTGAATTAAGAAAAACCAATACTAAGAAGTTGCAGTGTTACACGGTGCGTGCATGGAAGCTGTAAACCTGAGAACACGCAGAGCAAGCGTTTTCCAACAATATAGTTCTACGATGAAAGCAAAGGTCTTCTTAGAGTTGCAACACATCCTAAATTGTGAAACAGGAGCAATTTGTTTAAGTGACAAACGAAAATAGCTTACCTAATCCTTTTAGAAGATCCTATCAGTTAAGGAAAAAAAAAAAACAACTCTACAAATGTCAAAGCCCACCTTACAAAAAGAAAGAACTGAAGCAGTATTTTCATGATATTTGTATTCAAACATGGCAGGAATTTGGAAGTCTAAATAAAACTACCAAGGTAATTACACTGGCTATTGTCTACACAGATATCAATTTAAACAAAGTTTTAAATAAGAGCACACCTCAGTTTGTGCCATAACTAGCAGTTCTATATTTTAGGACAGCCACATCTTAACATTTAGCATTCAAAGAATCTATTTTTTAGAAAATAAGACTTACATTGTTTCCTCATCTCTTTAAGTTGATCCTTAAAATATAAATATTTTTCATTCTTTTGCAAATCTGAGTCACTGTTCTTGCTCTCCAGTGCAGTAAATTTTTCTTTTACTAAATTTTTTAAATCTGGTATGGTTTCTGGTTTTTCTCGTTTTATCTGAAAAGAATGAGAAATAGAATGTTAGTCATCGTGACACATTTTAATACAAAGCAAAAGTCACCAAGCAAAAATTCATTAACAGAATCTCATTTTCTTCTGATTACAGTTAGGTTTCCTGGTCTGAAACAATAACCTCCAAGTAATTATTTATTTCATTATAAGTATCTCTGTAACACAGAGATTAACTTTGCAGTGTCGTTTAACTCAGTTGCTGTACACAGGGCATTTCTCAGACTAACAGTAGGGAAAACTGAACCTTGCAGTCCAATTTACTTCCGTGAGTGGTAAAGGTTAACATGCTAACAACAACCAGCATAACACTGAACATGAACGCAACCAGAGAACATGACTTTGTCCAAAAACTGAGAAGATGACTGAGAAACAGAAATAATTTAAGAGTTTTCTAAAAACCTCCACTTTCTCACCACTTTTGAATCAGCTTTACAGAAGCTTATCATGTACATGCATGATTAGTCTGTTAACACCAGCAAAAGCAATACAGATCATTAGGGTAGAAGGAAACCACCTCAATTTATTTGTGCTGTATGAATAAGAAGCATTCTGCTGTAGTGGCAGGCAGAACCACAGTTTTCTTGAAAAACACTTGCTTACAGTAATTGCATCTGGAATGATCTGAAGAATAAATGAATGGAAGTAGAAGGGAAGTCATCACATCAACAATGTTAAGATATTACAAAAATGCACCAAGCACTTTGGGAACCCCCAAAACACAGAGTTTTCCCTTAGGTTTCTCAAGCCAACATTAAACTCTAAGGAATTGTACCTTTGACATGAATTCATAACAACTAGCTTACAGGTCATGGGGACTGTGCTATGCAGTGATGATCAGCAACAACTCAAACTTCGAAAGAAGGTGGACATCTGTCAAATCCTTAATGCTAAGCATTTTCTGAGCCAGACAAAGGTTATTTTTATCCCAAACATATGGCAAAACATGCCAATCTTAAAAAAAAAAAAAAAAAGGGAGGTAAGCACCATTTCTGCTGAGCCACTCTTCCACACACGTTAACCTCTGCCCCTCACCAGACCACAGTATTATTCATTGTGAAAGACAAAAAAAAGACTACTGAGAAGAAAACGGTCCACAGGTTCAAAAGCTTACAGAGACCTTGGAAATCCTATGGAATATATTTTATTTCAGAAGCCAAAGAAATAATAAATGTTCATATAAAAATGCAATTTGCAGATATCTAAAATGTTACATAGCCAAGGAACTTTAATCATTCGCTTTTTAATCAAAGCACAGCAATCCATAAAACTATTATTTCTTCCTAGAGTAAAGCCAGTTTGGCACAGCTACTTTAGGCAAATGCGAGTTGTGGCAAGAAGAAAAGTAAGGAAAAAACCATGCACTGCCAGGTGATACTGTGCAGTTTTCAAAGGCATCTGGAGACAAAAGATAACCTACCATAACACCCAGCTGCGAATGGGAAAGACTCAGGAATGCCTTGGTACCAAAGGAGCACAGTGACTACGGAAGACCAAGAGCATGTCATCACCGATCCTCAGACTGCTGTATAAAGCCAAGCAGTAGTGCACAGTCTTATCCTGTGAAACTTGACAAAAGGAGCAAAGGAAAAGAGAATATCCTGTGTCTAGGGCAGTGGGGGCAGAGACAAGCACTCAAATGATTTGCCTGTGTCAGCAACACAGCAAACTGCTGCAAAAGAAGGCCTGTCCCAACCAAACCCAACACTAGTCAGTACTCGGCTGCAGAAGAAACTTGGCCATCAGGTGTACGCAAGCACAAGAAAGCAGTTCCTAAGTCAAAATACATTTTAAATCCATCACATTATAAAATAATGATTTGATATGGACAACATGTAGTGCAAACATTCGCCCTTCTGCAATAACTCCATCGGGATGTTTTTACAGACATTCCCTCTTTAACGTACAAATAATGTATAAACACAGGGCCACGCTCCCAAGAATAGCCCAAATAACAACCCATCAGTAAGACCTGCCCTCATCACAAATGAGAGCATGATAGCCAGTTACCATATAGAAGATCCAGCTGTGTACACTAAAAAAATCTGAAGTGCTTCGAAGTTACTGATACTCACACAAAGAGTTAAAGAAACAATGAGGACATTTATTACAGACATTCATCTGTACTAAAGACAATGTCAATAATCTTTTCCTCTCCACAGGGACTATGTTACACATTGATATAGTTACATCAGGCTCTTTTTATCTTTTTCTTGACTCGTGGAAGATTTAAGTACAGAAATTCACCAACAGAGCATCTTCAATCATACCCTTAGATTGAGAGGTAAGAGAAGGGAGTGGCCAATGTTAATTCTAACAGCAGTTCTCTCAACTCCAACTTCCAGAATTAAAGGACTTTAACCCTGTGAGCAGAAAAAGAGCAGGAACTGCAACTTATGTTAGCAAAAAGGACAGAGGTTTGAGAAGCTGCATTAATATGCACACGAATAAGCTTTGCACCTGCTACTGTGGAGCTACAAGAATTTGCACATAGACTGCTGTACTAACCTCAACAGAACAGTTATACAAAGCTCTCCCTTGGCTACATAACTATAATCACACAGCTTGCTGACATACATCTAACAAAGTAAGAGCTGGCATGCTATTTGCTAAAGGTAATGTGAACAATTCCACCGGGTATCAAGGAAAAAAACTTTCACACCAGCCCTATTCCCAATAGCGATACATTGCATCAGGAGGATAGTCAGCAATGCAGCACATATGACACAGGCTCACACAACAATATAGAAAGCTAAAGAGTCAGGTCAGAGACATGGTCAAAGAATGCTCTTTCCTGTAGCTTAACTTCTTTCATGTTTACAATTTAAATTTGGTTTCTGTTTCACCTCCAGATGATTGCTTTCATTAAAATGATTAGTGAAGACACCATTCCTGACCACACTCCATAGTGCACCATCACATATGCTATTACTCAAATGCCAGGTAGACCTTCTGGAAGGTCAAAATGTCACAGGTGAATAACAAGGCATGTCCACCCACTAGTAAATACCACCCACAATTTACCCACATGTAAATACATTTGCTGTGCACAAGCAATTTTTCTTTGGTGCTGTATATCCTATTCCATGAAGACGCCTGTGAACGGTCAAACCCAAAACATAAATGAAAACAAAGGAAAGAAAATGTGACATCAGTCCTAGCTCCTCACAGTGTGACAGAATTGCAACATCTTCTACACTGCATCAGCACAACACCCTTACAGGTACATTACAGTTTTCTTTAGTTCTCACCACCCACTCCTACTCTGCAGATGCATGATGGATGTAGTGATGATGAGATCAGCACAACAAAATGCATAAGGACAATACAAACATAGAATATGGCTAAGGGACAGGGCAAAATTATCAGTATTCAGGGCAACAAGTTGGGGTCATACTTCTTTTTGGTCTCAGCAGCACGTCAGATAAATGCTTACTAGCAAAACTGAAGCCATTGGCATGTTCAGTTTGTCAGTGTAAGTTACTTCACATGGGAACCATGAAAGACATGTTAAGCAAACAACTGTTCGTTTAATAGCACTGTCAGCCAAAACCAGTATGCTAAGTAACACCTTGCAGTCATTAGTCAATCCATTGAGAGTTACATTGATTTTGAAATGGGGTGGAGGCATACACACCCTACAAAGCATCCTGGAAATGACACAGAACTATGAACTGGGAGTGTTCAGGACATATGGTGAAAAGAATATCAGTCACAACAGCTTGTTTACAGCAACAGAAAAAGCAAAAGCATCTGATGTGACAGTGCCATAGCAGCAGAGAACGACATGGGTATTTACATGGGAGCTCAGCAGTAAGAGGGAGAACAGACATGTTATACATGATAATTAATGATACTTCATATATGATCTACCCGCAGTGCTGACAGGAAAACATATTTAGAAACACCAAAAAAATAGTTGTTTAGAAAAAGGTAGCTGTGGTTTACCTATCAAAAGATAGCCTTGCTCATGGTAATACACCACAGTGCCTGGTCACAGCCGATACGTGCAAAGAGGTTACTGCCTTTGATGGGCAGTGCATAGGAAATGAGACAGCTCCTGGCAGGTCTTCGACTTCTGGCAATATCTGTCTGTAAGGATGAGCCTTCCTTTTGTAGATTCTTTCACTGGTCTGTCTATTCCATGTTAGACTATGCCTCCAAAAAGCAGGCTTTTTGAAAGGCCAGCTTGCACAGCCTAAAGTGATGGTAAACTCAGGATATTCCAAGGGGCAGCCTGGGGAATTCTTATCTCCTCAGTTATCGTAACTACCAAATGGGAAATAAATTATTCTGTTCCAGACCAATTCCACGACCAGTGAAGTCAAAGATACAACAGACTAAAACTGGACTAGCTTGTGGTATTAGTCTACATACAGTAAGGGATCAGCTGTCGAAAAGGCATTAATTAGCATAAATCTGCATGCAGCATTGCAGCACTTTGTAATTTGGCCTTCCCAGTATTACCTCCCAAAACACTTTACAAATATTAAAGAATTTAGCCTCAAACGCCCATTGTGACATAAGTACTGTATTTTACAAATGGAAAGACTGTGGCATGAAGAGATGAATAATCTGGCCTAAGGTTGCACAAGAAGACTGTGGCAGAACACAAGAATAGATCCCAGTTCTATGCTTTGAGCACAAAACCATCCCTTTGCCTTCTCCTTAGCTGAGGGAAAGTTCAAATTAACATGTGCATTTGGTTCACTCTCTACAGAGAGGCCTGAAAAAGAGCTTGTGGCTGCTTGGCAAACTTTGTGATAAAAAGGCAGCATACCACAAAAATGCGCCATTGGACTTTGTATTGCAGTGGTTCAGCATGTGACACTCCAAGGTTATTTTTTAGCCTTTTCTTTATTCTCCCTCTAGCACAGAAGGCCTTTAGCTGCATATTTTTAATCCAGTTACTGTTCCTAGGTACCCTTTCTCAGGGTTCTCATTTATGTCCCTTGGTTTTGGGAATTTTGCTGGTGCCATCCATTTTATTTCTCAGAAATTTCTTGCCATGCCCGACCCACGCTGAGGTTTCCTCAAACCTGCAAAAGAACTATCTTTCAAAGAATTCAGAATTCTCACCTTAGCTTTCAAACCACACATTAATTGGTGCTTATAATTTAATCCCTACAAAATAAGAACTTTTAAAATTTAATATATGGATGTTATTGACATACGGTACTTGTGAGGTAAAGAAACATCCCTGCTTGCTAATCACCTTTTTAATGGCCAAGTCAGCTGACATGGCACAATTTCTTCATTTTCTGAATTCTTTGTTGTTTTATTTATGAAAGGGAGGGTGATTAGTCACTCGGTGCAAAGAAGCTCATAGGTGTGTAATTAGCTAGATGTTTATATCTTTCTGAGACAACACAAAAAAAGATTCACTGATGTCTGCAGCTAACTCTAAACTCACAGTAATTTACACTGCATTTACACTACGGCCATGTGTCTACGCATACGCTTATGGAACACCAGTAGCTGCTGCATCTTTTGCAGAAAAACTTAGCATCTTATAGCTCCTGTTGGGACAGAATTTCTTACACCTGAATTTGATAGCGTAAAGAACTCAAGTCAAGATTTTTCAGACAGACAGCTTCAGGTACTTCAGCACTTGGGGTGACTAAGACATCCTACAAAGACACAGTTTTCAGAAACAAGGCATCTCACACTTTCTGAATTGGCATTACTTCATAATGTCTGATCCATACATGGATATATCTAAAACTACTTACTGCAGAGAACAAATGCCAAGAATTGGCCAGCTATAGCAGTAAGTACGGACACTGTCAAAACAGCCTCTCTGAGCATCTCCATCAGAAAACAGTAACTATTCTTCCATTATTTACATCTGCTATGTAACAAAATCAACCAAAAATACATGTCACATTTCTTTCCTGTTTAACAATTCCTACGTCCTATTATTTCATCCTTACCTCACTAAATAATTTATTATTGCAAATATGCAGCCTTTTAACACACATTTATTTTACCTCAGGGTAAGTCAAAGTTTGCTGTGATTATTTATTATAATCAATTTATTGCACTGAGAGGGAAAATAACATGGGAGCTAAGTAAATTTGTGGGTTGAGTCACCCATACACTTTGTGAATCATGTGAGAACCAACTCTGAGTCACCACTGTAACTGCATCAGGCTGCAAAATTTCAGCTCAACTTAAACAGTCATTTATTATTCTTCAATGGCTGGATTCAAACCCTTAGCAAATATCAGATCACTTGTTGATGCACAAATAAAACACGGCTCTTGGAAACATCTGCAAGGGCAGTCAAAAAGGATATCATCCTTCAGCAGCACTAGTTTGAACACAGCTCTGCTGCAGTCAGAACTGCCTAAGGGCCCACATCTGATTCAGGAGATTCAACACCTCTATACATCATGGCTGCAGGGCTGGTTGAGCAACACCTTTGCAGACAGTTGTGAAATGCCAAGAGAGGCATGCTTAGAAGGGCTGACCCATAGTTATGACACATACTGACTATTAAACTGGGCCAGCACAACAGAAGATGACTGTCAGCACGTTTCAAATATCCCAAAACTCTGCCAGAGTAACAGTCTGAAGATGAGGCAGGGTTGCCATGGTTCAAAAGCAGCTTGTCAACATGGTGGTTGTAACAAAGGTGGCCCTCATCATGAAATTTCTAGTACCTTCCAGTTTCTTTTCCCTACTTTGAATGCAGCTGGAGATGTTTAACCTTTATAAAGAAAATAAGCACAGAGGGACACACGCTGCTTCCATGTATAGCAGGGTCCATCCAAACAAACTCCTCACAAGTTGTGGCACATTTAATCATTTTGGAAAGGCTAGAATTAGACTTTGGCCCACACCATTTGCTTGCTTTCTCCAGTTTAGAAAGGAACCATATATACCAAGTGAGATTAAAGTAATCGAGCACGAGTTGAAGAAACAACATTGCCTGAGCGCACATGCAAAGCTTACAGCCTGAACAGCATTTCTTGGGGTTCCAATCTGTTAGAAGCTTCACTCCAGCAAAATTCTTTACTCTGCACATGTTTTAACGGAAGAAAAATGCCCTTTGCATTCTCCCCAGTTACCCACTATGGTAGAGACAAGACTCTGAACATCTTTTTGTTTCTCTCCAGAACCCTCATGCGCTGCTTTGCAAAGTGAAAGGGGTGAAAAGAATCAACGAAAGGGGATCTTATTGAAATACCATAATTGAAACTACTTGCTACCACTGGTGCAAAACAGGCTCATAAAGTGAGCAATGAATGTAAGCATTAGAGGTGAAGTTTTCCCAAGGTACCAAAGTGAAGAAAGTTCATGGATATTCAGCACCTTAATCCCTTCAGCATTTCTGAAAGCCCAACTGCCTGTGGTTGCTGTGAGAGTTGGACTAAATTTTCTTAATGATTTCAGCTGAACAGGAGTCTGTCTGCATCTGGCTCCCTGTAGTTTTTCAATATACAAAGTATTAATACAACAAAGTAAAAAATTCTACAGTATTTCAGAGCCATTTGTGAAAACACCTAAAAAATATGACTCAGGACACAACAGAGGAGCAAGTGCATACATTTACTAATCCCTTCTTTAAAGTTCTGCCACAAACATTGCATATGTGTAAGCTAATTTTGCTTCACTAGAGATACACAGCATCTTGTTCTAAGCAGTTTTGCCTGAGCACAGATTAATGCCTGTAACAGCAAAAATAGTTATTCTTACAAAAATGTTGCTTTGTTTTAAGAGTATTTTAGAAATTGTGAGGTAGATGGTGCATCTGTTTTAGCAAGGTTGATTCAGCAAATGCATCAGGCTGTTGAACCAGTTTACCAAACTGCTGATTAATTCACATATTTAGAAAATACATTAACATGGATATTAGAGCTTTTTTTTTTTTCTTTAATATCCCACTCAAATGGATGGGAATGTAGACATTGATTTCGGTGGGAGCAGAAGAAAGCCCTAAGGTGATTTCAGATGAACAGCTTGTTTACTCTTGTATGGCTTGCTTTG
Source organism: Actenoides hombroni (assembly GCA_024336885.1). Taxonomy (NCBI): domain Eukaryota; kingdom Metazoa; phylum Chordata; class Aves; order Coraciiformes; family Alcedinidae; genus Actenoides; species Actenoides hombroni. Next base: position 3,889,752 of record WUAM01000217.1, on the reverse strand, counting down.
GTTGACTGAGATCACTAAAACTCATGTTTTCCATAGTGTGGAAATAAAAGGCTAAATCCTAAAACAAGTACATTTCAGAGTTGTTTTCACCAGCTCCTACAAAACACTGTTGATTTATGCCAGCTGTGAAGCTGACCCCTGCTTAAATACAAAGTGTGACTTACTCTTTGGAGACCTGAATCCAGCATGTATTTTAAAATCAGCTGATTTTCCCAAGGATGTTTTCCATATTCCTTGGGTGTACCTCCAGTGAAAGTCAAGCAGACCTTTTCAATTTTTACTCCTCTCTTTTTTTTCATGCATCTAACAAAACACTTGTCCTCAAAAAGTTCTTCAGCACTAACAGCATTTCTTCTTCGTACTCATCCAAACAGCAGTGTGAGTCATATTGTCATTTTTGATTAAGACTAAATGTAACCTCTACACTTTTGGGAAACAGCAATAAGATTTCCTAAGTACATACTTGTGCTTTATTTGAATTGACATTAGTTGAAGAACATATATCCTGGCTGACACTTACAGCCTAGACTCACCGTATTAACATATCCATATTAATATATGGATCAAGATGACAATACTTGTATCAGGGTCAGCTCCACCATTAACACAGAACAGTGATGGTGCAGAGCTGCACTTAGACAAAAAAAAGAAAAAGGTGCAACTGCAGTATGACTGCCCAGTTTCCTTATAAACTAGGAGCACCTACCTTAAGCTTCACCTGTATCACAGTCCCAGTCTATGCCCTGTGACAGAATTGCCTTTTACTTTGCACTTTACTGCAAATGCCTTAGAGGCAAGTCTCTCCCTTGAGCCTTTCCACATATCTCATTCTTCAGTTGTTATTACTGATGTAGTTGTTATTACTGATGTTTTCTTATCCAGCTTCCTATTGGGACAGCCCTCAATAACAGTCATTAGCCACTAAATCCCAGGTCTTACTTCTATTCTTATCCTTCTTGATTTACCAGTTCTGGCTGACATCTTGCACCTCTTCCCTTCTCTTGGCAAAGACTACATGTGATTCTTTTCTGTTGCACAGGACACTCTGGAATGCTGACATATCCTTTCTGCTATATAGGTGTCCCAGGATATCTCAGTTCTCTAGTTTTTATAGGCTCCCTGCAAGCAGTATATCATCTGACAGAGAAAGATATTTTCAACAGCAGTTCTTTTCCTTCTCCTTGATTATAGGTCCCCTCTTTGTTATTAAGACAGTTTCAGCAAAGCCTCAGAAACAGAACTGTATCAGAAAATTAGCATTCAAAGGGCCTTTGCTCCAAACGTGCCAGATTAAGCTGCTTATATGTTTCTTTGTAGTCACTAAATTTTGCAGACAGCATGTGCTGTGTAACAACATCCTGGATTAACCTTGTCTACATGACCACCCTACACATCCTTTTCACTGACTTTCCAATATCCTTGGAATTTAGCACACCTTTCCTGTTATCTGTCAGAGCATCAAGTGGCTGGTTCTTGACAGCAGGTAAGTGATGATGCCAGAGCCTGTCACTCTACCTGTTTGATTTTCAAAACAAATGCATTCACACTTTCTCCTGGTTCTCCTGCTATGGGAAAGCTCCTCATAAATATTTAGGAATACAGCTTTAAAACCTTCTTCAACATCATTGTTAAAAAAAAAATCTTTCTTTATTATGATGCCCACAAACCACTACACAACTCTCTGTTTCTGTACTATGACAGAGGTGTCCTGCACAACTGAACCCAACTTCCTGATTCCAGAGCATCCCTTTTTATTCAGAGCCTTGCAAAACTGGGTTCTGAGAAGTTCACAAAACCTGAACAGCTTTTTTGTTATAGATCACTACATTAACTTCTACATTGTAGCTCAAAACCAGCTTGCTTCACACTCTCCACATTAAAGGAAACCTGAAAAACTATGAACAACATAATAAACTGTAATTAACCAGAATACCAGCAATAGCAATACCTAACTGTAAGGTGGACACCAGATGCTGTCTGATAGCTGACTGTAGAATAGAAAGGACACAAGAAGAGGTTTTATAAATTCACGGACATTTCTTCTGCAACTCTTTTGCAATTCATATGCTATGCCTTTTTAAAAAAATCTAAAGCATAAGTTATCAATCCAGGTTTAAAATTATGAGTAAGAATGCAATCATATTCCAACTCTCCAGCCCATATAGGCTCCCCACTACACTTAAGCCTTATTTTTTTAGAGGTTGTTTGAAGCAATCAAAGTCTGACTTTAGTTTAAAACAGTTTGAAAATATTTTGTAGTTGAAATAGCAATTTCTGTAAATGAGACTGGTGTGTGACAGCAGTATGAGTTTATTCATGTCTGAAAAATGTGACAGCAGGGTGAGAAGTAAAAGTAAAATACATTTAAAAGCTGAAGCCTCAAATTTACATGCATTTTTTCTTAATATTGCCTCAGCTGATAAGAAGAGGTTCTGGAGTACAAATCTTGTTTGTCTCCATAAGAACTTACTCACACAGGAAGCCAAACCAGTATGAGTTTGGCCATAATACTTAAAAAACTCAATACTTTTCTGGCCACTGAAACCATTCCCATTCTGCTGGCTGACAATCCCAGCAAATTTGATGTTGTCCATGACTAGAAACTGTCACCATAAGATTTAAAAGCATAAAAAAGAAGCAATTTTCTTCTAAACGTATCACTCTCTGCACACAAGTATTGCCTTTCTGTTATCTTCAGAGTCACTAGATTTTTTTTTCTTGTTCCTCAGTTTCTGCAATACTATCAAATTTGTGTCCCCAGATTCTTTCAGGCTGCCAGTATAAACCCAATGCCAGCCAACTCTCCTGATCACACCTCCCTGACATTCAAACTTCTCCCTACATCTTCCTGAATTTACAGTCCTAGCTCTTACATTTAGTACTGCTTTGGAACTTGTCCTTCCTCCTTCTTACACTACTTTCCCTTTTTGTAGCTTCCCCGTTCACCACAATTTTTCAGTACCACACTTCCCTTCTTGTAACTCTATCAAACTCCCATTTCCTTCATTTCTCTGACTCATTCACTGTCTATCACATGCTAAACTGATTCTTATTACTAGCCCTGATTACGGGATGCCTCCATTTTTCCTTTTATATATTACGTCCTCACCAACCACCAGCTCCCAAGTCACTGGCAAAGGATGTAGGGAGCAGATGGAGTGAGTGCCTGCCTCCCCTCTGCACACAGGTCCGCAGGCTCACAGGAGCTGAGGGTTTTGCTGACCTCTTCACCGGGTATTGTAGTGTGTGCTCTCCCGAGTGCACCCACTGGCACCTGGCAAAATACTGTCCTGGGAGTGCTACTGCTGCACATTTCCCTCAGCTGTTGGCGACCTCCTTATGAAGTGAAAATACACCATTCAAAGTGGAACAGTATAACTCACCGTAAGTAACTAAACCGTACAGTTGCATCTCACACTTCAATAGGGATCGTCTTCTCTATGAGTACATCATAGCAAATTGTTTACATTTGACTTGACATAACTGTAGTTATCCACAATCAGATTAAAATCAGCTACTTCTCAGCTGATCACTTGCTATTTTAGTCAGCTCCTGTACATTAACTATTATCAAGCCCCATCATGATTACTCCCCTTTGGTTTTGCCTTCTGCCATGCAATATACAGTCACACAACAGTATTCCTTGCTTCATGAATTTCTCTTCACCAGCCTTCGCAGCACATTCTCTCGTTCAAGTTTTGACAGCAGACACAGCTCATCTTTACAAAATATAAGGCAGTTGATATCTGCCCTTGTTTCTCAAGTTCATGACAGACTCCTGTGACAAACAATAGGGAATCTCATCTTGTTATATAAAGTACTACATGCAAAAGAACCCAAGAACAGGACAAGCAACTCCCTGAGGAAGTTATAGATTACAATCAGTAAACAGATGGATCATTAACTGGTCAACCATTTCATTGTTCACATGACAGAGAGAATGAGACATGACTACTGCAAAGTTGGGTAACAAAACTGAAAAAAAAAAAGAACACCCATCTCACTGGCAGAAGAAAAAACTCTTTTGCAGAGTCACTAACTCAAAATGGAATAATTAAAACTCCCACTTCAGAAGCTGCCGCTTTGAAGTGCAACTGCAGATCTCTATTTGCATATTAAGAATGCTTGTGTTGAATTCCATGCTCCATCTGGGCAAGAGATTGCAGATGAGGATGACAAGGCTCTGAAATAGGACAAATCAAATGGATGAGGCCTCATGAAATCCTGTAGAGATAATTATGAGTCTCTCAAGATGATATAATTAGTGTATTAGTATGGTTTCCTCCTTTAGCAGTAAATACATTTTAACAATATGTTAAATAGCAGACATAAAGACATTATATGGCAGCCCTGCTAAAAGTCCTTTGCACCCTGTTTGGTTTGTTGCCACAATTCTAAATCTCTACTTTGTGCCAGATAAGTAGATGCACAAAAAGACCAAGTTGTAGCAAAGATGCAAATTGTAACACTTCAGCTTTGGAGATTCTCTTACCCAACACAATCCTCTCCCTAAATGAGGACAGCCAAGACTTTTTGTAAAATAGATGGAGAAAGCCAATGTCAAAACCAGGAATCACAAATCCAGCCATCTAAGCAAAGATTGTTGAAAAGACATGGAGTTCTGTACCTCTAATGGCATTGGATGCCTCCACCACAAACCCTTTCCTTGAGCTGGTTGCTTAAGTCAGGCAAATTCTTCCTCATAAACAGTGATAAGAGAAATCCACGTACTATCAGATTTAATATCTCAGTGGTTAAAACAGTCATCAGTAAGGTGAGTGACCTGTTTTCAAATCTCTGCTCATCCCGTATTAGTTGTCTTAGCCCATCGGGTATTCAGGGGTAAGGCATCTCAATCTCTCCTGTTTGAAGCTGTTCCACTTTGTATAACTAATTAAAAGATAATTGGAGCAAGTACTTGAACCTGACTCTCCCACATCCCAGGTTATTGCCTAACCATTCAGCTGTGGATTCAGTCTCTTTTGGTTTCTGCAAGGTTCTTAAATCATGTAGGCACTTCTGAAAATACTATTCTTTCTATTTTACACACAAACATTCACAGAGCAGAAAGTCACATTCATTACGGAATTACCACTACAAATATCTCCCATTCTTCTCACATATAGTCCCAGCTCTCTTGGTCAGTGATGTGAAAACTAAGTGTTCAGTTGGTTTTTTGTTGGGAGTGGGGGGGTGTCCTTTTCCAAACCTTTTGTCACAATACAACCCATTTGTGCAAGCACAAAACCAACTTTTTTCCTGTGGTTCTTAGTTTTGATTCCTTGCTTGGAGAAGGCAACAAGATGCCCCAAACAGTATTCATAGTTAGCAGAATGAAGGGATATTGATCCGTCACAATGATTGATCATTGTTCTTTGGATTCTAAAAATAGGGTATGGGCTTCAGAAAGCACATGATGTGATGAACAGCTCTCTGCCCTAAAAAGCTCTCAAAGTAAATGATGGATCTAGCACACAAGCAAAGACACAATATAAACCACACACAGGGAGAAACAGAGATTACAAATCCAGGATAATGAAGCACAAGTGAAAGCTTTTAAGGTATTTCAAAATAAGGACAGCCTGGTATAACAGGCATTTGTTCAAGGACTATAAGGGCATTGTGAGCTGATAAGAGAAAGATAGCAGACTAGGGAAGAAGTAGTACACATGACAAAGTAATTCAAGGAAGGCTGTTGAACTAGTACACATAAGCAATAAATGTTTACATTTATTTTACAGTTATCCTGGTATAAACCTTGCAGATGCCTTTATTTCATTTCAGCTTACATGTCTTATACAAGAGTTTAACAAAATAAAGGAAACCCCACCAAAAAACAAAAACAAACCAAAAAACACAATAAAAGCAAGAATGTGGGGAATACTAATAGAATTATTTTAATTCTGTCACTGGCAAAACTTCCCCTATAAACAAAGCCTTAGTTTCAAAATGTGAAGTAACTGCAGTCTGAGAAGAGATGAGGGAAAATTTTAGAAATGTTGGGTGAACAGTGGCTTAGGAAAAATTAAGAGTCCAACAACAGCATTGTGAAATGTTAAATGCAACATTATACAGCAAGCAGGGGAAGATCTGATTCAAACAAACAAAATTTTGGCTGTGGAAAAACACAGTGGCTCATTTATGGTTTCCAGAAATGTTTTTGCGAAGTTAGTCTTAAGCTTACAGGAGTTCTTCCCCATAACAGAGGGTTGTGGTGATACAATACAGGAACAAACCAACCCCCAGAACAAAAGGTTAAAGTCTTTTCCAATATTTAATTTCTGTAGAGATTTAAACATTTAAATATGTCATTACAAAACAAAATGACTCAGTATGGATGTAATTCAGATGTACCAAAATGCATTAGTCATTCAATAAAACAAGCATTGAGGATTTACTAAAAATACTTTACAGAAAAAAATAACATCATATTTACTGTACTGAATGGTTGTTGTGGAAAGCACATAAACCCAAATCCTGTATAAATCACCCTAATTTGCCTATCCCAAAACTAGGACTGCTCTTCCTCCTCCTAAAGCAGCATGGTTCATTCGCATCCAGTTCCCAACCCTTGTTTTGAACAGCAGTGCAAGAGGAAGCAGTGTGGGGTGGGATGGGATCACAAGGCAAGCAATCAGGGCAGGGAACTAACAGACTAACCGGCAGCATGAGGAGCTCCCTGCCAGCTGGGAACCTCACTATGGGCAGCTTTAACCTCCATCAGCTTCCTGTTGGTCTAAAGATGAGATGGCGTTCCTTAGGGAACACCAGCAAGAAGGAGCTCTGCCATCAGGACACAAACCCAGAAGCAAAGCAGTTAATACGGCAGTTGGATTGCGGGGAGTGTAAAGAAATCGGAGATGTCTCCAAAAGAAGCTGCTCCCAAATAGTGATAACACAGCACAGGTCATCCGTGCAGCATTTCTTGTACTTTGGCAACCTCAGGCTCCATGGAAGTGCTGAGGGCACATTCTACCACCCAGGGCTTGGACTGCTCACATGCCTAGTGCTCCTCCCTGGGGCAGGGAGATGGGGAGGTGCGTTTTGGTCAAGTCACTGCTGCTCAGTGAGAAGCTGCCAAGAGAGGTCAGCAGGCTTCACTGCATCAGGGGTGCTACACAGGAGACCATCAGGATCTTTGAAGAATTTGTCCAAGACACAAGCTTAAGCCCCACTGGGATAAGAATTACCAGATGTCTGCTGGAAATACAATACAGCAGAGAGGAAACAGTAGACTGTTCCTGGAGGTGTGTGGAAGACAACTTCCTGACACAGTTGGTGAGTGAACCAACTAGGGAAGGCACCCCGCTGGACCTGTTGGTTGTGAACAGAGAAGGGCTTCTGGGTGACGTGATGGCTGGAGGCCGCCTTGGGCACAGTGATCATGAAATAGACTTTTCAATTCTTGGAGAATTGAGGAGGGGGAGTAGTAGAATTGCCACCTTGGACTTCCGGATGGCAGACCTTGGCCTGTTGAGGAGCCTGGTTGACAGGAAATAGTCCTGAAGAGCAAAGGAGTCCAGGAAGGCCTGACATTCTTCAAGTAGGAAGTCTTAAAGGCACAGGAGCAGGCTGTCCCTACATGCCAAAAGACAAACTGGTGGGGAAAAAGACCAGCCTGGCTGAACAGAGAGCTTTGGCTGGAACTCAGGAAAAAAAGGAGGGTTTATGACCTTTGGAAGAAGGGGCAGGCAACTCAGGAGAACAAAGATGAGATTATACGTGGAGAAAATTAAAATGGCCAAAGCTAGAAAAGAACTTAATCTACTAGGCTTGGGGAAGAGTGTCTGGAGATCTGCTCAGCAGAAAAGGAGCCTGGGAGTGCAGATCAACAGCCTGACGAGTATGAGCCAGCAGTGTGCCCAGGTGGCCAAGAAGGCCAATGTCATCCTGGCTTGTATCAGAAATAGTGAGGCCAGCAGGACTAGGGAAGTGATCATCCCCCTGTATTCAGCACTGGCGAGGCTGCATCTTGAATATTGGGTTCAGTTTTAGGTCCCTCACTACAAGAAGGACACTGAGCTGCTGGAGCATGTCCAAAGGCAACAAAGCTGGTCAAGGGCCTAGAGAAAAAGTCTTATGAGGAATGTCTGAAGGAACTGGGATTGTTTATTCTGGTGAAAAGGAGGCTCAAGGGAGACCTTATCACCCTCTACAGCTACCTGGAAGGAGGTTGTAGCGAGGTCTCTCTTCCCAAGCAAGAAGTGATAGGACAAAAGGGAAACACCCTCAAGTTGTGCCAGGGGAGGTTTAGATTGGACATTAGGAAAAATTTCTTCACCAAAAGAGTGGTCAAGCACTGGGGCAGACTGTACAGGGAAGTGGTTGAGTCACTATCCCTGGAGGCATTTAAAAGATGTATAGGTGTGGTGCTGAGGGACATGATTTAGTGGTGGACTTGGCAGTGTTAGGTTAACAGGTGGACTTGATGATCATAAAAATCTTTTCCAATCTAAACAGTTCTATGATTCTACTGTATGATTCTAAGAAGAACGGTATGACTGAAAGACCAGGAAGAGGATACAAACTTGCAGAGGGCAGAAGCTGGAAGCTTGTGACATGAGGTAACAAGAATAAAGCTGTTTCCTCCTCCAGTTCTGCCTAGCTAACAGTTTCAGGAACAATAGGAGGTATTTGGGGAGAAAATTCTGAGTAGGTATCTCAGTTCTTTGGATTAGTACCAGTACTAAAGAAAGTACCTGTGTTAGTGGCTAATGATGCTCCCCTGTGTGAAACAGAATAAGCCATCCCTATTATCCAGCTGAGTCTGCTGCTTGCCCAGGACCTAGATCACTGATGCTGCAGAGAAATTGCCAATACTCACCCAGACTTCAAATTCCACCACTTTCTGCTAACCCTTTTGGGACAGAAGTAACACAGCCAAGGCAAGCCTTGAGCAGTTCAAATGGAACACAGAGGTGGCAGAAATCCCAGTGGTGCTCCCTTCAATCCTTCTAGTCAATGGAGAGGCCTGGCTAGCAGATGTAACCAGCAGAACAATGCTTGGTTATACAGCTGCTGTCACCAGCAAGACTTTGGTTTCTTTGATTACAATGCCTCATTCATTTAAGATGGATTGCTATAGAGATACAGAAGCCACCTGACAAAGAGAAAAACATCTCGTGAAGAGACTTGCTATTGTAGTGAGGATGGCTTTAAACTAAATTCACTGAGGAATGAGGACTTAGCCGAGAGGTAAGGGAAGGGAGAAGAAAGTATATGTGAGAAAAGGCCACAAGGTCAAGTTAAACATTTCTACTTGGAGGGAGGGCAGGCAAAGGCTTACCTCAGGTGTCCAGATATTAACACACTGAGTCTGGCCAACAAACAAGAAGAACAGGAAGTCTATGCACAGTCAGAGAGTTCTGATGTGATCAGGATCACAAGGTCTAAATGGGATAGGATCCATGACTGGTAGAAGGAGAACAAGAAAGGAAGAAGAAGGGCAGTTGCACTTTATTACGAAGTGTCTCCTTGTCATTTCAGAGGTCCAGTGTGAAACCAGAGATGTATCTGACAGGAATCTTCTGGTCAAAAGCCAAGGCAAAAGCAATACTGGCCACAAAGCAGTGGGGGCTTGTTACACACCACCTGCCCAAGGGGATGAAGTGGGTAAGGCTGTCTACAAACAACTACCAAAAGCGATCTGGTTACCAGCCCTGGTCCTCATTAGGGATTTCAACCATGTGGGCACCATGGCATTGTGAAAGCAATACAGGAAGGATATTTCTAGACTGCATTGGTGGTAACTTTTTAATGCAAAGGCTAAAGAGAACAAAGGTAATACTCTGCATGACCTCTGTGCACAAATACGGAAGAACAAGTGGCAAATGTGGTCACAGATAGTAGCTTGGGAGCAGTGACCACAAACTGATTGCATTCAGGATCCAGAAGAAGATTGGGAAGGTAAGCAGAAGAATTAGGATTTAGGATTCTATGCAAGTGGACTTTGGGTTATTCAGGAGATGGCTCAGCAGAATCTCCCAGGAAGCTGACACAAAAGGTGCCTAGGAGAGCTGGTAAATTTTTACAGAAAACTTATTGAGAGCTCAGGAACAAATAATCCTGTTGTACATGAAGACTGGAAATTTCAGTAGAAGATTCATTTGACTAAGCAAGGAGCTTCTTAATGAACTGTAATGCATAAAGACAGCATACAGCAAATAAGAACAGGCAAAAAAAAAAGAAGCACAAAAGCACTACTTTGGCACTTAGGAGCAAAACTGGGAAAATCAAAGCACATTTAGAATTAAAACAAGTGAGGGATATAAAGAGCAGCAAGAGAGAATTGTGCAAGTTCAGAGGAAATGTGGTGATGATACTGAATGGGAGAGACAATCTAATGGTTGTGCAGATGGAAAAGGATGAAGTATTCAATATTTTTTTTACCTCAGTCTTCACAGACAAGGATTACTCCCAGATTTCCAGGTATACCAGGATGGTTTGGGAAGGAACAGGTTCAGGACAGCAAGTCAGGAATGAGTTAGAGCACCTGGGTATATTGAAAACTGCAAACACAGATAAGATTAATCTGAAAGTGCTGAAAGAGTTGGCTGATGTGACTCCAGGAGTGCAGTCTGTCATCTCCAAAAAACCCACAATCATTGTAGCAGGCCCCTGAAAACAGGAAAAAGGTTACACTGGGTCTGTCTTCAAAAAAGACAGGAGAAAAAGAACTCAGGCAACTACAGGCCAGATAGCCTCAACTCCTGGTAAGATCCCATACCACTTCCTCCTGGAATCCACCTCCAAACAGGAGGAGAACAAAAAGGTAATCAGCAACCATCAACATGGACTTACAAAGGGCAGTTCATGCTTGATCAAAACGATTGCCTTATGTGGTGAACTGGCCTGAAATGCAGATGCAGGGAGAGTGGTGAACGTAATCAAATGGTCTGGTAGGTAGATTGAAAATTACTGGGACAGCTGGGCTCAGAGGGTAACACTCACAGTAAACATAAATTTGATATCCCATTGGTAGCCAGTACCAAGCAGAGTATTATAGTGGTGAACTGTAGGACTAAAAAAGTCCACTGTCCTCACCAAGGACCTGGATGATGAAATACAATGCACTCTGAGCAATCTTCTAGCCAATACTAACCTAGTGACGTTTCGCACATCAAGCAGTAGAGCTTTAATCAAGAAGACCTTGAGGAAATTCAGGACTGGAAATGTCAAGTTCAATGAGAAAAGTTCTGCAGCTTTTCTAGGGGCAGGGTAACCCCACACATCAGTGCATGCTAGGAACTGACTGGCTTTGTAGCAGCTCTGCTGAAAAGGACAGGGAGGTTATGGCAGATGCCAAGCGAAACGTAAGGAAATGTTCTCACTGCTAGCAAGGCAAATTGGATACTGGCTACACGAGGAGCAGTTTGGCCAGCAGTACAAAGAAAGTTACTCCCCGCCCTGTATGAAGCATTGATTGGGCGATAGCTAAAATCCTGCGTCCAGCATCAGATTCCCCAGTTCAAGAGGTACATGGAGAAAGAGGAGGCTGGGGAGGAGCCATGGGCTCATGACTGATAGAAGTTGAAGCAGCTGGGTTTTTTTGTTCTGACAAACAGGAGACTAAGAGAGGCAAAAAACTACTTGAAGAAGAGTTACACAAATGGTGGAGCCAAGCTTTCCTCAAGGAAGGAAAGTGCATGTAAAATTCCAATTTTTTTCTGACAGTGCTATCAACTTAGTGCTTTCTTTTTTAAAACATAAGACATGTGGTGTTGTCTCCTATTCAGTATGTCCTGTAATAACAGCCCAACTAAGTCACAACTTAGTTGACCATATATATAATCCCAGTTGGACCACTTTTTTAGTTTATAACTGTGTTGATGGAGATCTAAAAGGCATTTTCATGTTCACTGACCCAGGAATCTCAAGGACTGATCTTAAAATTTTCAGATTCTGACCTATTAAAATAAGTAAAATACCTACATTTTATGGTACCTGACCATCCAGGAAAACATTTCATCCCAGCTCCTGTGATTCAGATCAGAGCACATCGTTAAATTGGAATTTCATCAAATTTATATGAAGAGATCTCAGCAGATACTCACCCAAAGCTGTAGTTCACCTCCTCCCATCAATATTACAAGCAAGATTTGTTATTTAGAATAAGTTCTTAAGTTTTTCTTGGGCACTAAGGGAGAAAATTGGCTACGAGACAAGGATCTAGCTGAAGATTTCTCTCTTCTTTGGTCCAAGTGGGTGTAGCTCTGCTAACTTCAAGCTGGATTTTATCTGCTGGTAACTAATTATTAAATGGTTTGTGTGGTTTTATACGATATAGATTTAAGTGAGCTTTGAGATTAAGAATTTTTCAATTATGTAACAATGCCCAGAGCAGGAGCTGTTCATTTACTTATTTTTTTAAATCATCAAATATATGAACAAGAACACAGAGATAAATTATTAGATACCCTGAAGACTTTCCAAATATTAAAATTATGAAAGCAAAAGGTAGAACCACAGTCCAAAACAGGTTTGAAACAGAGTATAAATGTTATTCATCTAAAGCTACATAGCCAGTCAACATAAATTTCAGGATGCAACAGTGCCTGTGGAATCTGTATTTTCTATGTAGGTTTTTTTTTCTGTTGCATAAAATGTGAGTACTGCATCAGACCAAAGATCCATCTAGCACACTGCCTTCTTTGACAGCGGAAGAAGCAAAACCTGGAGTAGCAGTGTAGCAAGAGTGCCAAATAGAAAGATCTTCCCCTGTTTCCCACCATATATATTCCCTACTTCTAGCAACTTGAAGTTTAGGGATTTCCCAAGACAGTGACTGCATTTGAATCTTTACATCTAATAGCTGTCAATGAGGTTTTCTTTCATGAATTTGTCTAGTAGCTTTTTGAACTCATTAATGCTTCTGGTCTCCATAACATCCTGTGGAAATTAATTACACAATGTAATTATTCACTGTGTAAAGTTACTTCCATTTGTTGATTTAAAACTTGCTGCTGGATAATTTCATTAAATAGGTCTTTGTTTTTATGCGACACATTGTGAAGAAGGACTCCTGGTCCATCCGTGACTGTACACGCTGCTATTATAGTCACCTCTTATCTGAATTAACTGACAATTTCTCCTTGAACAGAAGTAAAGCCACACCTGTGATCTTCTATTTCTCCATACCATAAAATTGAAGATTTAACTGTCCTCTAATAAAAAATTTAACAGACAAATAAGTACTGAAAAGAACTAATATGAGGAGGGACTAATATAAGAAGTTTGGGTTTGAGTTTTCTGAAGTTTTGAAATGGCTGAGTGTAAACTCACTTTGAGCTGTAACACACGTTACAAATATAGTTATCTATGCTGTGCATTTAACCTGGCTGAGGTGATTTGTCTGATGCATGTTTATAAGCCTGCCTGATGAAGGAGGCCAGGCATATGCAAACCTATCTGGTAGATGAAGGAGGATGACTAGCTACACTCAGGTCTAATTAGCTCATCGAGGGTTAGCAGAGACACACATTGCTATAATTGATGGGGCAGCTCTTTGCAAATCCAACCGATGGGCCAGATTCTCTTAAGACACTGTGCAACAGCATCTCCACCCTTCTGCCAGATATTGTCTGCCAACAGATATAATGCACTGTTGTGGATGGGAGAAAAGGCATGGCTTCTGCAAGTCTTCTCCAAGGGCATGCTACCAGCTACCAGCCATCACTGGTTTTGGTCAAAAGAAGATGAGAAAGGGATTCTAAAGCCTAAGCTGGCTGTAAGAACAGAAGCAGGGGGAGAGGAAGATGAGCTGTGCACCAAACTGTACATAATCAAGAGAAGATGAAGATAAAGGCTGTGGCTCCAGTAGTTAGTGGAATTTAACTGACAGCAGTGGGGCAAGGTGTTGGGGTTTTTAGCCCGGGGTAAGGGCGTATAGCGGGGTTGTTAATAGCTAAGTCCAGAAACACCCTGTTTCAACAGACAGTTTTACTGAACTGAACCAAACCACCTCTAGTGCAGCCCAGCTTTTGCCTGTATCCCTTGATCACCTCCAACTAAGCATAAAAATAGCCATGGAGAAACATTTCATCTACAGCCCACACTTCACCATTACAATTATCATGCACCACAAAACCACACCCCAGAAGTTTTCCTTACTAGAGTTACCATCTTCCCAGCAACCCTTGTAAACTCACCATTGCATCCGAGCCCTTCCTGTTCGATCTTCTCCCAACACAGGAGGAGTATCTAGTTGAATGAACACTGTGAATTGTTCACAAGGAAGCAGCAGCAATGCATTTGAAAAGAGCCTGAAGAGTTAATGGTAGCAACATCACCGAGCTTTTAATTTCTCTGTTTTTGTGAAATTTATCAGCTGTAGTATGTGTTAGTACATGCTAATGTGGGAACTTTACACTTCACATGGAAGTTTTGAGTGTATCTGATACTTACGCTTCTTTTCTTGCCTTTTACAGTATTTTTTCATTTGCTGTCAGTGTTAACGCACAGGTCTAAAGATAAATGAAGTACTACAGCTGGCTAAATCAGCTTACTCAGGCTATGCACTTAGCTCAGTTAAATAAGATGAGAAGCCAGAAATTAGTGCAACTTGCCAATCCTTATTATCAAGCACAGTGTTTGTAACTCACGGTAGGTTATCACCAATAGGGCCACATTTGGGAGATACCGTGACATCTGGTATTGATTTCTGGCAGGATTTAGGTCTTTCTGAAACCTCTGCCTCAAGTTGGAAAGATAATAAAATGCATATGTAACTTCCAGCAGGTTTTTATTTTTTTTAAGTACACATTACAATAGGCATAGTTACACAGCGCAGTAAATCACAAAGAAGTCACACTGCTGCTTCTAAATCAAAGCGCTACCTCCCACCAACAGCAGCAATGTGAAAGGTGAGAAAGACAACTCAACATTTGCAGAACAGGTTGAGCACCTGTGTTAAAAATAATGAAGAACCCTTTACATAGTTTAATGAAATAAACATCAAAAGCTACTCTTAACTTCCAACATCAAAGAATAAAACAAGGAACTGCTCCACAAACCTTCAGTTCTTTCCACTTTAACAGAGACCCTAAATATGCAGTTCTGTAAAAGCTAAAACACTCAGAACAATCCCTATTAGGAAGTGACAAGAATTTGGTGACTTGGAATTCTAAACTACATGTAACATGTTGCACGTACACTCTTGCTTACGCCTGGTGTTGGATACCTCCACGAGAAAATATCCCAAATAATATCATTTATGAAGACACTAGGAATAAGTGTAGCAACTTCTACTAACTCCTTTTGAACGGAAATTCTTTAACACAAACAAAGACATAACAAGTGTGATCCAGTTAATACTGTAAGCAACACTTTAGCTGTGATTCATTAAGAAGCTGCTAAGAATTTTGCAGAGGGAAAATCTGTGTAACTAAATATTTTTATTGATAAGGTCAGTTAAAAAACATACCAGGAGAAAGAGTAAATGTTTTTAAATTAGTGACTTAACGTTTAAACTTTTAAGGTAGGAATACTGAAATACCCAACATAAACATATAATTTCTGGAAACAATTACAGTAATTAAAACAACATTGAGGATTTGGAGAGAGACATTTTATGGAAGGCATTCCAGAACTGCCTTCCCAAAGCCACTGATCAACTTGGGTGTGTTCAATTAACAGAAGAAATTAATTTCAAGTCAAAACCCCTGCTGCTGAGAATCATCCAGCCTTTAGCACTTCCACCCCCTGGCCCCAGCATTTAAATCCTTGGACTGTCAGCAGGAGCTTTCTAGACGAGATCGTTAATTTGAAAGACTATTTTCACTACCGATCAACTGAAGCTACAACTTCAGTGTTTCCAGTAATAAGTTTCCTCAACAACAACAAACCAATCCATGACATGAGATGAAGATGGCCTTTTAATTTGCACTGGCTATCTACCTTAACACCTACCAGTTTCCTTACGTTTCATAATTGTATCTTCTTCCTTTAGGCTGAGCTAAACCAGAGAGAGTTAACTCATGTTGACTCTGAAATGCAGACATTGCCTAGAAAAGCAGGGACCCAAACCACAGAGACTTTCTGTTGCTCTCTGCTGTGACCTTCTGGAATTCCAGAAACAGTTCAGATTGTCAATTACAATCCTTAGTATTAAAATAAAATAAAAAATGAATGCAAATTGCTTTGAAATCTCCTGCTACCGAAAAAAAAAAAAATTAATTAAAAAAATCTCTTTAGAGACAGAGATATGGGATGCTGTCCGAGATCATGGTTGAACTACCACAGTAAGTTCAGTTTCAGTATGTCTGGTACGAGATCAAACCCACCACAGCTCCGGGACGCACTGGTTAAGTGCAAGCCGCTCTGCCAATTCTAATTTTGCAGAGAGCTGTGCTCCAGCAGGTAGTGTCTGTCCTTCTGCAAGCAGCGGACTGCCAGAATAAACATGGTATCATGTGAGCTGGCTAATTGGATGAGAATGTGCTACCAGGTGATTTGGTACTGCCCAAAAGTCGTACTAATGAACACGGGACCACAGCCCAAGGCGCAGAATGAAACAATTTGTCAAGGTCAACCACACAGGCTGCTAGTGGACCTGAAAATAGCATCCAGTCCTCCATAATCCCAGGCTAGTCTTTAGCCTATGCTGCCCAACATAATAAACAGTTTTCAAATTACAATGAAGTTCTCTGAGGATTTCTTTGGCACGTTTGTTCTAAATACTATCCCTCCTGCCACCCTGTCTGTGGACCTCCCAGTTCCATGTGGTGGTACTAAGTCCAGACCATTTCTTTTCACACAAATCCTCACTCTGCTAACCAGCTGTGCCCCTGCTGTCCCACTCCTACCTGCACGAGCCAAGAGCCATTCCAGCAACTACAGTGTTGATGCTGCAGATATTTAGGAAAATGTTTAGACTGACAAATACAAGTAACCACAGTGAAGTCAAATAAACCCTGTGTTCGTGTGCAAGCGTTTCTGGAGTTTAGTCTCCAAAAAGCAGGAAATGTTTCTACGCTTGCTGTGAGACATTCAGACACACTAGTGAGGATGTGCTATATAACCCACATAAAATACTACTCCTACTTCTTTATATCCTGCTCACTAAAAAAATACTTTTACTGCAGCTCATCAAATGTGGACTCTGATGTATTATTGTAGAGCACTATACAAATAGCTCACTAATTCTGGGAAAATAAAAATGTGGCTTCCATCAAATGCTTAGCCCAATACATGCACAAACAGACACAAAAAAGTAAAGTAAATATTATAAAGTAAATACTAGAAATCTGTTGAAATGTATCCTTGTCCCAGTTTCTGCAGGAAATGGAGTTCATGCCTACAACAGTGAAATATTATTCAAACTGTTTGGAGAAGGCAGGAGGACAGAACAAGCATTACACTATTACAGTACACACTTGGCTATGAAGATAACAGACCCCAACACTAGGTAATCTGCTCTAAATTACTGACAAAATGAACAAACACCCCCTCCTATCCTCTGCCCAATGAACTTCCCAGTCTAAAGGGAACTATTATCAAAATTACAAAACAAATGTTAAGAGTTGTTCCTGTATATCCTGTAGAGACAAAAGCACTCTTGTATAAGGAACATGCTGCACTCTTCATCTTTGCCAAAGAAACACCGAACACTCGACAAAGAGAGAAGTCACACATGCATGTGTGATTGACACACCCAGACTTCAAACCCTATGCAAGTCACACACATATGTACATCAGCTGTATGCAGTTTTACAGATAAAATCCAACAGACATGTTTAATTCCACTTCCTGTGTTCAAACTATAACTGACTTCCTTTGATCTAATTTACACTCCTAACTTCACAAATCAGTTTCCATGCAGGACAATCAGAGAACAAAGATGTCAGCAGCCACTGCTATGACTCACCTAGAACAAGATAGGAAAGCAGTAGCAGAAACAGGGATAAAACCCAAGCACCAACACACCTTACAGTATTTCCATCTTTTTCTTCTAGCTGAACACCACCTCCTTCCTAGCACTCTTTCAACCACTCTCTTCCCCATCTGTCTGTATGACCTTATGACTTCTCAAGCCTATATCCTTTACCATCTGCCTCTTCCCACTCTCAGACCTTCCTTAACATGGCCCTTAAAATTTTTCTTAAACATGTCTCCTATGTTTTTCTTCTATCTCACTCCACTTTAGATTTTATCCTCCCTCACAGCACTCAGGCTTTCCAAAAGGCGGATACAATTCAAGCAAGATAAATTGATGTTTGGCAAAGCAGTAACTTACAACAGGAAGTACTAAGGAATCTTTGCCAGAGATGCTACTGCCACATTTAACACTTTCATCTCACCTGCAAAGGAAACAAAATAGCCCAGGTTCTCTTTCCCTGCAGGAGATGAGAGGCAGAAATAACTGCAATATTAGAAGTTAGTTTTGTCTTCTTTGTTCTCTAGTTTGATCCATATTATTTAGAGAAGTCTAGGGAGTTCAGAAAATTTACCCCAGCTTTTACAGTCCCAAACAAGCCAAATGCCTGAAAAGCTGAGATAGTGATGATAGACCACCACCAACAGCCCTGCTGATCCAGAGAGCAGAGAGGGAATGAGAAAGTAGGCAAAATATGTTGGCACTCTGGGCACTTGAGAGCTCTCCCAGAATAGGGGACAACAGAAAAGACTAAGTCAGACTGGGTCCCAATCACTTGGGTCCACTTCAAGAGCATAAAGTCTGCAAGAGATACTCCAGCTCCATCAGTCTTTTGTTGTTAAACTAAAAATAAAGAGTGCTGTCCAGAGTCTGCATGGAAAGGACCTGAATATTGGCTAATTTATTCTAAAATTACCCATTAAAAATGAAAAAAGAAGCAGCAGCAGGAGTCCAGTCATTACACAGGTACAAGAAAATCCAGTGGCACAGGGAGTTTCCACAGACAAAGGATTTCCCACAGCCTGTTATTGGAAACACTGTGATTCAATTGCTCATTTCTTGCTCAACAGGCTGCTGATTCACCAGGAGAGGATGCTGCTACGTTTCACCTTCTGCATTCCACCCACTGCAGCCTAAACCAACAAAAGAACGGGCTTTTAAACATGTGATTTAGCTCACGGTAGTTCCTAGTTATTTACATTACATACTTTTGTTAAACAATTTCATCTTTTTGTCAGTGTCATTTAAAGGTGCACATAATAAATCAGGAATTTTAACTCCTTATCTTGCTAACTACCAGTTGGACATTTCACTACAAGCAGGTGGTTCGAAGGTGAAACACAGTACATAACGTACTTTCAGATTCACTGCTGTATGAAGAAACTGCAGACCAGAAAAAATGGCAACATACAAACCCACAAAATAACCAGACAAAATTGAGTTTCGCAGCTTAAGACAAATGCTGTTAACACTGTATGTGAAAACCACTCTGCTTGGGAAAATGACTGACCTGTTGCAACTCCCCAGAGAAAGCCCTCAGGTAAGGAATTCAGAGGCAACCAGACAGCAAGCCAGTGGAGGCTATTTTAAACCCAAGCCTTTCTACAGCTACCTCCAGGTGCAGTCCTAAATTCAGCAACAGTATCTGCTTCCCAGCAGCAGATTTCAAGCTGTCTCTGACAGGTAACTGGAGATAGGCTGTGCAGTTCTAGCAGCATGGTGTGTAGCTATTCTCCAAAACAAAGCACGAGCTGCTATTTTTTTAGAGAACAGATTCTATCTGTTCTACTGCAGGAGCTTATATACATTTCTTTCTCTTCCTCTAAAAGGTGTGTTCTGGGTGCTGGCAATGGAAAGTACAGGAAATTCCCGAGAGTGAGGTAGGAAACAGAGATAGGAGAACTGTGGCTAGAGGCTAACAAGTTAGCCCTTACTGACTTCATTATCCACATAGGCTCTTAAATGTGTTAAATGTCTTGGAGCTGCATTTTTAAAACGTTAGGAATGAATGAAAAGGGAAGGAACTTGTTTTAGGAAAGCAAAGAACAGTCTCTGACAACATAAATGGGCTGTATTAGGGGACAAAGGGGAAAAAAAAAGAAAGCCAACCCTTCCAGGATATTTTTTTTATTTTTGCACACAAGCATAGAGATGCACACAACAGATGCTGCTGAATCCAGCCCTAAAAATCATTAATGTATTATTGCTGTACTGAAATGCATAAAAATATGTTCACTTCAGTCAAGCAGTTAAACCTGTGTTTGACTTCAAAGATCATGAGTGAATGAATGCATCTGAAGTAAACAGGATTTGAGTGCTTTGTTGGCGAAGGCACCAGCTTACTCTTTATATGTCTAAGGATGAAGAAAGTGTTTTGCTGATACACAGGAACAATGAAAGAATTTACATTGTTGAAAATTACTTGAAATTTCTATTATAACAATAACATATAAAACTATTGTGTTTCATTCACGTCTGGATATAGGCCATTAATCTCTACTGATGTGAGGACTATGTCACATTTTACTAGGAAAGCTTTAAAAATCATGAATATTGCAAATAAAAGGAAAAAGTTCTGATCCATCCAGTTTCTGACAAATACAAACTCAGAGGTCTGCAATTATGATGACATCTCAGTTCAAATCTGATGACATCTCAGTTCAAATCTGTATTTAAAGACTGCATGGGGAACAGTGACTGCATTTAATGCTGTTCAATATTTGCTGATGTAGACATATTTTTCAACTCCTTTTAAACGTAATATTTAATTATTTGAGTTAAGATTTTTCATTTAAGCATCTGACTCAAGATGATTTAGAAGTTTTACTGAAGGAAAACCTTTCTACAAAACAAAAACTATGTAGGTGTTTCTCAGAATAGAACTAGTGGAAATGCATTGCTTTGCTCTCCTGCTTTTGTTCCATTTAAAAATAGTAAAAAACAATAGCAAGATAATAGCAAGGCAGGTTTAATTGAAAAGCTCTTCTGCCTTCATGCTTTGAAACACGGATTTTGCACCCCGAATGGAAATCAGGGATGTACTTTTGCCTTTTCTAGAGAAATTCAAACAAAGCTGACACCTAAAAGTCTATTTGCAGGCACCAAAATAGGTTACTTAGAAAGTTGAGTTCTCCAAGCATGATGTCACCCAAAAGTGAAGTGATCGAAGTACAGACTGCACTGAAATGGACTCTTTCAATGTCTGGATCTGCCGTGGAGCCTACACTTTCAATACCTTGCTTGTTAATGGCCAGGCTGCAATGAGTAGAATAGAGAAAACTAAGGATTAACTACGGATTGTTTGAAGAGAGTGGCCAGGGGCAGTCTGAGAGACCGAAGCAGCAGCAGTGCACTGGAGTCAGGGTAGCAAGGTTTCAGAGCTGAGCGGATTAGCTGAGCCCAGGCACAGCCAGGGACAGCCAAGGAGGGCTGCCAGGACAACAACCGCGAGGAAGCACAAGACAATGGGGCAGCGGGACCGGCCTGCACAGAGAGGCGGCGCTGGGGGAGCCGGAGCAGGGGCGGTGCAGAGAAAGGGCGATGCGTGACCAGGAAGCAAGGGAGATGGGGTGCTGGGGCCCTGGGGAGCAGGGACGGTGGGGAGACGGGAAGCAGG
>WUAM01000217.1:3783150-3868011 GCA_024336885.1 Actenoides hombroni | reverse complement strand
GCTATCATTAGATTATATGACATTTTCTAGGAAACTTGTCCACTTCTGAGTTAATTTCTTCAGTAATAATTGTTTGTAGCCGAGCCCGGTTTGCTAACGACGCGGAGCTCGGGCAACCCGCGCTGCGTGCGTTTCGCACGGTACCCCGGCACCTGTTGTGCAACCGCAGCCGTGCTCCACGCCCAGCTAGAAACCCCTGAGCCTGCTGAAATGCCACAGCTCTTGCAAAAATGAGTGGTCAGGCAGCAAACGAGACCCTAGTTAATTGAGCAAACAATTAACAAGCTCACCCTTTATTAAGCACCAGCAAATTCCTGTGGCAGGAAGACACTGGAAACCAGGCTTCATCAGTTGCCTGCTGCCACAATCACTTGTTTATTCGTGAAATCAGCTGCTGAAACGATTACACAGCTTCCATATTCCCCAATACACCAAACAGGTATCATCTGAGACTACGGTGTCTTCACTAAGCACTCTTCAGTCATTCCCCATATTCCAGCTGGTGCGAGAGTTTGGTGGGGAGAAACATAAATGGTACCACACTGCATGTGAGCCTGGAAAAATAATTAATAGTTGTACTGGCAACTTTAGTATTTTATACCCGTCAAAGATCTATCTTTCCAAGTATGTATTGTTCTAATTTAATATTTCTATTGAAAGATAGTATTTGAATAAGGAGCTATTTTCAGAGCTTTAATAGAAATGGCAGTTTACCTGATTGACTGTTTCTTCAATTGCTGTCATGTAATGATTAAGTTCCCTGTCCATGGCAGCATATTCTAACATGACATTTTCCATACTGTTAACATCCTCTACATCATCTGCAAAACAAAATATTTTGTACATGGATGATCAGTTGTATTATTTTCAGGCAGCATTTTTCTTTACAGATATGAAGGTAAGTATTAATGCTGTGAATTTCTGCAGCATGGGTAAGGCAAAGCAGGTGTTTTCTAGCTCCTCAAGCACACGCTTTTTTCCTATTTTGCAACTGTAAACCTTGACATTTCTTGGGTAAC
The DNA here is from genome assembly GCA_024336885.1 of Actenoides hombroni. NCBI lineage: Eukaryota > Metazoa > Chordata > Aves > Coraciiformes > Alcedinidae > Actenoides > Actenoides hombroni. The sequence continues at coordinate 3,866,992 of WUAM01000217.1, read as the reverse complement.
TTGAACAAACAGCTTACTCAGAAAGACACTTCCCTGGTTTCATGTGAACAAGGGAGAGTGTGTGTAATTTCATCTACTGACACCTAGTCATTAGGCAATCAGGAGATTTTCTACAAAAGTTATATTTCATGACTCATCACGTTGCCTCAGAAATAGTCAGAAGAAACTTAAATGCCCTCTCAGTACAGTATAGTTCACAGCTATAATTAGACCCCTTATCCCCAATAAACAGCTACTGCAAAATTGGAGCCAGCATTTTATAATGGGACATAAAGGAGCCTGAACGACATCGGTGAATGAAGCAGTAAAATTTCCATTGCCAGTGAAAACCCGTGAATAGAGCGTATGTGCTTAGTAATTCACATGCACTTTTATTCTCTTCTGCATTCCTCCTGATTTCACTCCTTTTATCTCTACCTACACGTCTGCTTTCCCATTCTATCATTGCTGTGCATCTGCTTAGCTGGGTAAGGACTCTTTGTAGGTGCCCCAGGGCTGAACAGCCAGCACACAGGTGCAGGTACCACACCAGGTAATGCCAGCTGCAGGAGGACAGCAAGCCACCAGCCCCTAACCCATGGAGGAAATGAAGAAATTAGGAAACATTCAGAGTCCCATTTCTTCCTACCCTTCAGTTTCCAGGTATAGAGAAAACACCTGGAAGCATCTGGAAGCCAAGAAAGAGCCCCAGATTCTGCTGTGCACCATTAAGGGTTGTCTTTTTTTGAAGTATTCTTCTTTACAAGCAGTTTAAGTAGCCAATTTGTGCAGTTACAGGAAGAAAATTCTGGTATAGATTTTTTTTCATTACCTTTTTGTGAAGAAAGGAAAATGTCTTCCGATCTGGCAAGCTAACATACTTCCTAAGTTGCTGACTATGTTAGAGCACAAAACTGTGTCTCTGCAGAAAGCTAACACAGAGCGTTGTATACGGCTGTCTTAGCTTGAGAGCAAACCCCTGAAGTGTGGCTGAAACACATCCCTCAGTGAAAGGAGCTTCATACGGTATGGAACGGTGATGGATCCAGGAGACAGAAGGAAAAGCGTGAAAATATATTTACACAAAAAAGTTACATAATAAGCCCTACTATTTTGTGAACATGGCGATTACAGTCATGATGTTTCCCTTAATTATAGATACGCTTGGTATGTATCCATTTTTCATTAAGTAGATGAACGGATATTGAAGACAGAATCTTGGCATTCCTGCAACTTTCTTCTGAATAATCAGCATTTCCCTCTCCCCTTTCCCTTCCCTCCCACCCTATTTCCATATCCTATCTGGTAACTATGATCATGCTCTTTTTCCTTCCTGCTAGGAAGAATATGAAGTGCCTTCTTCAAGGCTGACACAAATGGCACTCCATGAATCACAGGAAAGGTTTGTGTAGCAGTAACTGTCATTCTCCTCCCATGGCCAAAATGAATCATATCCACAACATAAAGAAACTACAGTGGCCTAAATCTCTTTTGTTTGGTTGTTGTTTTTTTTTTTTAAGGGAAGACAAGAGCATTGTTAAACACCAAGAGAGCTGTCTTAACACTATCTTTCCTAAAAGTTAAAAAAAGCCTTAGGCAGAGAATAATAATGTTGCAATTGGAGACATGCATTAAAATGAAGTTCAAAGAGGTGCAACACAGCTCAGGCACGAGAGACATTATCTGTAACTACATCCTGCCCTGCTTTCTTCACGTACAGACCATTCCATCCATTCACCAGCATGTTTTATATCTCAGTGACACTCACTGCTGTTTCCCTGTTGCTGGTCTTTCATGAATGTGAAGTATGTTACATATACTTGGAAATCACCAAATGCATCATGCACGGCCACAGCCTGCCCTTGAAGGCATTATGGACACAGATCAATCTGAAGGACAGTATGCAGGGCAGTGGCTAGGACAGTATGCAGCTCAGTGGCTGTCCACCCCCTATTCCTCCTCTTTGGCCGATACTACAGTCCATTTCCTATATGCAGTTAAATCCATAGTCCAATGTGCCAAGACCTAAGAGGAAATCTCATATGTTGTTCCCAGCCACTCATCTCCTAAACAAGATTTAAAGGAAAACTTCCATTACAGACTATTTGATTTGCCTTTAAAAACCTCTCATCATCTCACATTACACACTGTGATATTCCACTGTGCATGGCTGCTCTGCTCCCACCCCACTCTCCCTTCCCCTGATGAGCTAAAAGTGCTTCTGCCCATCCATGTTAAAGAGCAGATGCAGGTCAGAGCTTGGGTGCACATGATGAGAAGGCATAGGATGTATGGGGAAGTAAAGTTTTATAGGTCCCAGGAGCCCAGCACCTTCAGTGTTGCCTTGCAACAGACTCCACCATAATCAGAATACACCAAGTGACCCAATCTTACTAGGGAACAAGAAATTAGAAAAGAAAGGCTTATCTTTCCTCAACACCATCCTACAACTCATTCTCCCAAATCCCAACAACCCATTCGTTTAACAGCACTATAATATAATGCAAAATAAAAAGGTAATAATTTTATCAGGCTTTTGAAAGATGCAAGAAGTAATGTTCATTGTCCGCTCTGCAAGCCCTGCTGTTACTTCTGTTTCCTTTGTGAGGAAGGCAGTGGAGATGCATGGTTAAGAGCTTCCATGCACTGTCAGCCTTCCAGCAGACTGACGACATCATCTGCTGAACAGCCGTCCAGCCAGACTCCAGCCACAAAGGCAGCTAACTCTCCAAAGTACTCAAACCTTGCACTTTGCAGGCCAACAACCTAGCTCAACAGCAAACTCAAACGCTTTGCAAGTGCTGGATCAGTGCCCTTCTGTTATCTAATCAAAATTTATCCTAATCTTGTTTCTAATTCATATCTAAGGAATGCATTCCAAGCTCTCTACATATGCTTTTAGCTATAGCCACAAAATACCATCGAAGTTGCATACTGTAGTTAAGTCTCCTTGTTATCTAGGCTAAATATGTTGAGTTTAGTAAGCATTTCTCCAGAAGTCCTTACCCTCACCACCCAGAGATTATACATTTTGCAATATTATATCTTTTACTCACAGAAAGCCCAGCTCAAGGCCATAATTTTCATTTTCAAAGGCCCATGTGCATCATGTTAAAATTAGCTGGCTGAATATACACACTTCAGGATTCTGGATTCCAGTTTGCATGACTTTATGATCTCCTGGAAACAGGGCTATTATTCTGAAGTCTCCCTAAATATCAAAGAACGAAATAATATAAAGAGATGAACAAGAGTTCAATTTCTCATTTCTAATAACAGACCAAACTGATGGTGCTCAGGTGCCTTACTGCTGATTCAAACTGTCACATTCAGGGCTGGGCTACCTACCACAAACTCCACAGTGTTAAAACAGAAGTTGCAATAACAAGACAGAGTCAAGTAAGCATTGGTTTAATAATTCCTATATTAACACTCATCTAAAATGTCACCCATTCGTCCAAAACTTGTATTTCCTTCTAATATCTGAGTTCACATTCACTTTACTTCCCCATATACATCCAACAGTTAGCAAAATTTCTAAAGATATTCCACAACTTCTTTTCTTGTGCAAAAGTTTCAACATGGATATTTGGTTCTTTAGGGTACTACAGCTGTCCTGCAGCCACTACACAGCAATTCAAATCAGCATTCACTTCCACCACAGACTGTCTCAAGCACAAAATAGTCTGGAATGCCATGAAATTGCAGGAAGGCTCTAAGCCTACAAATATAACCGTATTTAAAATGAATGCTTAGGCACAGACAACACAGATTAAAATAAATATCTATATATCTTCATATCTTTATAATATCAGCTAACAAAAATCAAATCTTCAATTTAAAGACAACAAGACGTTGCCAGTTCTACCTCTTGCACTGCATACAGGATTGCTCTGAATTTCAAGGCTACATGCTGGGTTTTTCCATCAGGCTCTCCCTTCATTCAAGGCAGAGGAGGAATGGTACACCATTGCCCACAGATTTTGACAGTAGATTTCAGACTTTTAAAACACATGTAACACAAACATCTGTCACTTGAGCCAATAGCAACAGCAGTAGTAGGCAGTTTTCCTGGTACGCACCACCAGCAGATAAAATACACACTGTGCCAGCAGGTTTCGAGTTACTGCTGACAGCAGAGGAACACAAGCTCCCTGACTCCTTGATTCAGTTCCATCTTCTGGAGAAGAACGTACATTCTCAATTCAGGATACAGCTAAGCATTTCTGATAGTGTTTTTAGCAAGTACTTCATTTTCAAAACCAAAAGTGCTAAGAAACCCCAATGTTGGTCTACTCAAAGTGATTGGTAATTCAAGTTGGACAATACATCTTTGAACAAAACTGATCAGCCAACCAACCCACACTCTTCAAGAACAGATTCACAAAACACTTGGTAAAGACAGCAGCAAGATGCCTCTCTACTGTCCAGACGCTCAGCAGTGAGAGGATACAGACCTGTGTAGGAGACTACTGTCTTATTTCCCTCCTCTGCCTAGATATACTTGAATCCTGCCATAGTACTCCAGACTATACAGATCAAGAGGAACTTGGGTAACTGATTGCTCTGCAGCACTGGGTGTGCATCTTCACTTTTTCTCCTGCAGATACATGGACAGCTCCTCAGAAAACTCTTGCCAAATGTTTCTTTCAAAATCTCATCTCCCTGACCTGTAACATATTTTATCTACTAGGCTGCAAAAAGAGCAGACTGCTAGTAAAGAAAATTCTAAACTAAAAGAAATTAGAAGCAATACAAAGAAACAGCAAAAGACTGGAGAAAACCAATTTCATCTCCTGAATGCAGGTGTCCTCACATTAAAACCAGAGAAACAGTTCAAAGTAGCGTGCCCAAAAATCTCCTCAGAGCCCTTTGGATGAAGAAGAAATTGCTGTTTAGAGGGCTAACAACCATAGAGGGAATGGCAATTGGTGGAGTAAAGGGGAACTTGGGGCAGTAATAGCAAAATTTCCTTCCATGTAATGGTCAGAAGCTACTTAATGCTGAAGTTAGTCCTAAAGAAAACTCCAGCTTCTCAGGAAATGCCTTAACTGGCCTGTAGAGTATTTTGAGGTAGATTCCCCTCACTGTCCCCTAATGAAGCCATTCTGCTTGCATAAAGAGTTTTCATATACATGGAGCACATACACATAAAGACCATGAGTGCATGAGTGATTTTACAGACCAAAACCTTCAGCTCAACACCAGCACTCCGGTGAAAGCTCAGTGTGTCTCACCAAATGAAATTACATCAAAGAGAGAAAGAGAAACTTGCTGTAGGTGACCTTGCTTGAACAGGGGAGTTGGACAGATGACCTCCAGAGGTCCCTTCCAACCAGAACCATTCTGTGACATTCCTCAATATCTAACAACCTCATCTCTAAACCGTTCTTCTGGAAGATGGCTGACAGTGACTTCAAGCCCTTTCAAGCAAAGAAGGAAATTTAATCTCAGTTTTCTATATTCTATCAAAGGAAAAATCTGAGTAGAAGGAACAAAAGTGAGAAGAGTGTGGGAGACAGGACTACTAGAACTGGTAAAGGAAAGATCAGCACAGAAGAACACCATTAGTTAACAGTGCCCGCAGAACTATCGCTTGTGAATGACTGCTAAAGATTCATCTTATTTCCTATTTGGCTTTTGATAAGAAACTGCAAATCAAACTACAATACTTGAATTCAGGTCAAGCATTTTGCTGTACCTGAGTGAAGTCTTCTGAGAAAAGCCTTTTCTGAGGGAAAAGGCAGTGCTTTTCAGTCTGGAATTAAACATTTGGTTTATTCTGCAAGTAACTGAAAAAAAAAAAAAAATTTAATTATCCACTTCTCCCTGCTTAATATATTTTTATTTTTTTTAAGTAAGATGAGCCAAGAGTGTCTGTTACATTACAGACTACTCCTGACTGTCATCTTTTGTTACAAGCCATTTCCCTGTGGCTGAGACAGACTGAAATGGGCAGATAGAAGATTCAGTGACCCAGGAGGCTCCTGCCAATCCCATGGGAATGAAACCCAAGTACATTTTATTGTAGAGACAGTGAGAATTTCAACAGAAACAGACCATGCGGGGTCTGAATGCCCACTGTGAAACATCTCAATAGCTGAATGCCCAGTTTGAAATATCTCAAGGGGCCAGCATTTCCAGTGAGTCAGTGTTGCACACATTCTGAAAACAGAATCATCGCAGAGTGGGCCCAGAGAATCCGAGGCACCCAATATTACTAATCACTTTTGAAAATAACTTACTATATTATTCTATAATAAAGTAATCATGAAACTTTTGCTCAACCTGAAACTCCATGAACTTCACTGCAAACAGAACTAGGCCAACAGTGCTTTTGAAAGCAACCTTCTTACAGTATGTTTTTTTCTTCAAGACCACCAGGGGAAGGCTAAAAAGTCATAATGATCCCAGTTTAGACTTGAGAGCAGTAACGAAGAACTATCTTACCAGGTATTTCTGCCACAGCATCCAAACAGAGTGCAACATAAAGAAGGGCAATACCTCTGAGCACCTACAGACACTGTGGTACTGTGGTAACACCTATGGAATAAACAGGGTATTCACGGAGAGCTTCATTTAGCAAAACACTCCAACATGTGCTGACCTGCTTTGCTGTGTAAAATACAAAGTAAGATATTATCCAACACAAATTGAGATGGTTTAATTTAGGCTGAGGCACACAAATAATAAAAAAGACATCAACTAATCTGTTATACAAGTGAACATTTTGCTATGGAACAGAAAGAGGAAAGTCTTTATATCACATCTACCTATTTTTTGCTACTGTAACCTCTACATTTGATGCCACACATACAGCACCAAGGCATGAAGACAGGGAGTATGTACACATTCTCTACCCCCCCAAAAAGGGCTGCTTGCTTGACTAAATATTAGGGTCCATACAACTCTCAAACTACTTCTCTCCATTCAGACAAAAGAGACCAGCACCAGAACAGCAACTCCTTCCTAAATAAATTCGAAGGTCAAAGTGAGGTTAATTTTCCTTTTACCAATCAAAACCTACTTAATTTTACAGAAAGACCAATTTAAAGTTAACAAAGACAGCAAAACTAGTTAGCAGAAGTGAAAGGAGAATAAAGCAGTTACAAGATGCAAACGATTTTGAGAAGCAAGTAAAGCTGTTGTAATTCTGTACCAGTTTCCTGGCATTATGGTGATACCCATCCAGAACTACTGTGCTTTGTTCAGCAAATGAGTAAATGAACATTCCTCCACATATCTGCATCCACAAGCCCAAGGAGAACAGAAACACAGGTTATGATGACAGACAAGCAGCAAGAAAATATCGAGGCTGAGGCTGAAGTACCTTTCCTTTGGCAACACCAAGTTTCACAGGTCACTGCCCCAGGCACTCATCCTTGCTGCTCTTCTACGTTCCTCCTCTACTGCCCCTCAGCTAGGATAATATGACTTTTCACAGGGTTATACTTTAAATTGGATTAATTAAACAATCTAAGCTTAAAATAGCATTTCGTCATCCAAAACAAACAAAAAAATCAACCCCAAAAAACCCAAAACAACCCCAAACCTACCAACACACTCCCCCTTCCCACTAAACAAACCAAACAAAACCCCCAAACCCGTGCTATTCCAGTAATTGGATCTGAAGTGCCAATATCCAAACAGTTGCACTGGTACCATTGAGGGGATGGCAAACTGTAGCAGGGTGGAACTGGGGGGGATGTAACTTCCTAAGCCAACCTGTTTGCCAAGAACAAGGTAGAGGAACCACACCTGTATTTTCTAAGTAAGTACAAGGCATATGTTATCTTCACACATAAATCTGACCAATCTCTCATAAAATAAATAACAACCCCCCCTTCATTTTCCTAACTCTCTCTCTATATGCACACCTCGCTTCTCAGTGTATTTCAACATATGATGAAATTAAGGCTGAAAACAACATTCACTAATAATTTTAATGGGAAAGGATTTTCCTATGACTAACAAACTTCTTGCTTGTGGAGGCGTGGGCATGTCTACAGCACACAGCAGAGCACGGTTCAGAGCCCTGAGCTGCTGCTGACCTTGCCTTCCTCAAAACAAAGAGATGGGAAGGATGGGAATATGTAAAACCAAGGGGTTTGCTGCTGTCCTTTTACTCACTTTCTCCCCTCAGAACTTGGTATGGTAACATTAGAACTTGGGCAAAAATTTTCTTGAAATCTTTTCCTTCAAAAGAAGCAGTGAAATCTTTATTAAGGTGGTGCAATTGCTACTCACTGATCCCTCAGAACGCTCTCTAAACCTGCAGTTTCAAATTAAGCATTTTATTTCAAGACTTTTAATGTGCATTTACAATTCCCATAAAAGGTTCACAGGCTGCTTTAGCTATGATGTCCACTGGAAAGGAATACCAGCAAAATCACTTTTAGTAATTTTTTTGTGATTCTAACAAGTTCATTTCCAACTTGTTAGAATTTTTTTTAAGAACAATTCCTTCTGTATTACACAAGATCTCTACCTGCACATAATGAATTCTACAGAGATAACCCACCTTTTTTGTTGCTTACACGTCAACTGTGTTAATGCTTTCTGTTGTCAATAACCAATTCTTCTCTTATTTTAAATTGCATTGACAGGTGGAAAATAAAGATTTTAGCGTGAAGTGCAAGTCTGTCTCTAATAAAAAGCAGGATTGGTATTATCCAGCAGTAAACAATACCATTAGGCTTTTCCCAAAAAAACTTTGCTTGTGTTAATGAGCCTATTACATTTCTCATCTCAGAGAAGCTCATTCAAAGTGCATCTTCATTAAACTAAACACAATAGTCACTTAGAATTTCCTCTGTTTGGGGAAAATGGGAAATGGGTTGGAAAGACATTTCAGTTAAAACATATCACTGAGGATAGGAAAATAAACCCTTTGCATCCAAGACCTTCACAATTCTCTGAAACATTCTTTCTCTGTCCAGAATTGGAGACAGCCTAGCACAGAGACCAAGCTAACAAGCCCTCATCAGAGCTCATTTAATCAGATATAATGTTTCAGTAAATGCAAGTACCTCAGCTGTGGGCTCAAGCTACAGTAATAGCCGAGTCTGGTGCAGATGCATCCAATTCAAAATCTAATTGCACAGGCTAGACGTGCTGCATGTGGCACCACAAGAAACAGGAGTCACATAGTGCATCATCAATGGCCTGGCCAGAAACCAGGGCCGTGAGGCAGGACATGGGCATGGGGAGTCACCTGGCAAAGCGACAGGGAGTGCAGTCGCAGTACAGAGCCAGGTCACTCTCAGACCCTCACTGCACACTCCCTTGGTACTTCACGTGCTTCATGCAGACACGAATGTACACTCCTCTAGCACTCAAATTTTAACATTCTTAACCTAAAATGAAACAGCTGGGGGAGGAAAAATTCCAGAATATGTCTGGTTTTTAAATGTCAAATATTTAGATCCTTCCAAACATAACTTCTTTTATCTGAACCCACACAGCCTCCCATTCTAAGTTTTCATATTTCTGCTTCTACAAACCTTGGAACTACTGAGTTCAGAATTTAGAGAAGCTAACTGATAGGCTCAGACAGAGCTAGGCTGGACTTCAACTAACTAGCCAGGGCACTCACTGTACTGCAGCTGTAGCAGCAAGCAGCTCAGGGTGGAAAAACAATCCAGTTTTATAGTCAGCTTTTTAGACAAGTCTGGCTAGCAGGCAACTCTACATTCTACATCAGTATGGACAAGTAGTGATGTGTCTTACTTACAACAGAGTTGACATTGGTCCACATACATAAAGGAAAAAACCAAAAGATAAATCAAATTCATAGTATACAGCTAACAATGTGAGGTTTGGTATTACTGAATCAGAAACACTGATCTGTTAGATTATCTGAAATGGGAAAGTTAGTAGAAATAGATACAAGTATCATCTCCGAAGGCAGTTGTTGAAAGTGTAGATACTTTGGATATTTTCCAGTTTCTGTTGAAGAGAGCTTACAGACAGAACACAACCAAGGTTAAACTAAAGGAGCCTAGAAAACCAACGTCTCCTGCAAGCAAAGGTCAAGTGATGTTCCCCACACAAAACCTGAAGTGCTAACCATTCAGCAATACTAAAGCTAGGACTTTCAGAGCCTGTAATTCCTCAATATGATGAAAAAAGCCCCCAACAATCCCAACACAAAAAAAAAGCAACCCACAACCTAATCCTCTTACACAGCCAAGGCAAAGGCAAAGACTGCACACAAACTGCAAGCGTAATGAAAACCAGCGATTCATTCTGCCCAGGCCTCCTTTGCATAAAACCTCTGCTGTGAATTGGCAGATCTCCCCTTTTTGGCACGAATCGCTGGTATGTGGCGTTCATTCTGTTGCTTGCACACTGGTAAGTGACAGAGCTAAATCTTTCCATCGCTGGAATTTCATTTCCCACAAACTTCATACAAAAATTTCTCCTACTGTGAGAAGCTGCTATTCCGTTATCACACGGAAAGTGCACATCTCTGGGCAAACACGGGCAGTGCAATTCTGTATCGCCTGCGTCTCTCACACACGCACAAATAGCCATGAGTTTTAGAGGAAACAGGAATTTGCTTGATGGCTTACAGTACACCACAGATGATGGTCTCTCAGCATGTTTTTTAGATAACACTGTTATCTTTGTCCATAGTAGGAAAGAGGCAGCTTTGTGGGGGCCTCATGGCATTTAAAGGGGCAGTTTTGAAAAAAGGGGAATCTAAATTGAAACGGACCGTGGAAATGTTCTGTAACAGACAGGAGTGAGCAGAAGGCTCCCTCTGGTCAGTACCTAAAGAGAACTGCTAAACTGTAACATAGTTATAACACAATGTGTTATTCAAATAAATGAAATCCAGAACTATATGACCATGCTGGAGATTTGTGTAGCTGACACATACTAGTTGAAATAATTTTCTCCCCTTCACACCAATATGCTTTTGAATTCTGTTCAGTTTCCAATCTGGTTTTCTATAAAAGTGACTGCACCAAGTCTGTGCACTGAAGTATGTTCAGTGGAGAAGTCTTGATTACTTTGAGACATCAGGACAGACTACGTACCTCCAACAAAGCATGGATAAAAGGTTAAGCTAAAAATACTGAAGAAACAGAGGATTTGAATGAGTGATGGCATACAGAATTCACTCAAAAAACAGCTGTGAATTAGATCCACACCCACAAGTAATAAACTTTAAAAAAAAGTCTTGTGAAAATGTCACATTAATCTACCCATACAGTAAAAAGTCTACTCACCCACTGCTTACTAAGATGATTAGTAAGGAAATCACAAGTTAAACTTTATTCATCTGCTTAAGAAAAATAGGAAAGAGTTTGCAAGGTTGATTTAACTCATGAGATATTATTGTCACTTGACATTTACATGCCATGTATAATTCCATTCCCACTTACAGTCTGGGGAAAGCCTGTTAAAATACTTCCTTAATGTGTGAACACTACTTTGAATTGTGTTCTTTTCATCTGCCACCTTCTCCTTAAGCCAGCTGGCTCCTTTTGTTAAGCCTTTTTTAATAAGAAAGTTCATTATATGTAATTTATGGAGCAGCTTGAGATTGTCACCTTCTACTGAATGCTACAGCACATGCATATTTCAGAAGACTCTATAGCATTTGTTGATAATGTCAGAAAAGTAAGGAGGTTCACACACACGTATTATACTCTGAACAACTCTAGAATGAGATTAATAAGAAAGACCATATCTCTTTTCTCATTTTCAGCCACATGAACCAGTCCTCCTTTGATTTATATGCCAGGCTACTCTTCCCATTTGCAAATGCTCACACCTTTGTGGAAACTACAGAAGTGGCTTACACGGGAGCATCATTAGGAAGGCATTTAAATATCTGTCACCACCTGGAGCACTATCAGTGTACTGTCCCGTTTAATCCGTTTTCTGTGGCTTTCTTATTTCTTAGCTCTCCTTTTCCTTCATTATATGGTTCATTACCACTTGCTCCTCTCCCTTTCTCTTCTTCCTCAACCAGTTCCCCTCCTCCTGCTCTCTGTTCCCTTGCTAGCCTGCCTTTTGGTTCCTTCTCTATTAGCAAGTGATATCTTCCTGGTGATCAAACTCTTTGGGGATCACCTCCTGCTTTTCCCCATCCTTTTATATAATAGCAGCTCTAACAGGCTGTTGACTTTCTTTTACTGCCATAAAGGTCCGTTAACACAAAAAACCCACAACAAACTGAAACAACAAAACCAAAAAAGACATAAACTCACCAGTCATTAACAGTACCTGCTCTGTGGTGCAGTTTGGGAGCTAACCTAATGCAAACAATGCCTGGAAGGGTGGCTGGGGCAGCAATGTGAGTGATGGCAGGTTACCTGGCTGTTACTCTGTGCCCTACACAGCAGGTTGTTCTGCATGATGCTTATGATGAATGCCAGACCCTTGTTTAACATCTAAAGAGGGCTACAGGGATTGTTCATTTTGCTTTTGGTTTTTTTCTTTAGAAGTGGCTGATTGTAGGCCGAATATTTTGCAGCTGCATCCCTATCTTTATTTGGCACATAATTCAGGGAAAGGCTCCTTCTAGACCAACAGGCAAGAGATTAAATCCTGCTAATTGCATTTTCCTTCAGTAAGCTCTTTCAGTATTTGAAAGAAAAGAGCAACACAAATTGCTCAATGTCTGGAAAGCATGACTTATATCAGGACTGACTAAAGCAGCTCAACCTGCAAAGTTAAAGTAAGAGATGCTAAAGGTGACTTGCTCATGATCTACCTCTACCATCCTGAAGACGTCGGAACATATTGGGCTCTTTGATTACCAGACATAAACATAAGATCCAGTGCCTGGAAACTGAAACAAAGCTAATGAAGAACTAAAATAGAAGGCTGAACTGTTCATTCAGAGATGGGATCAAGTCTCTGTCACTTCATTTGACCTTTTGCAGGACTGTAGTTTTCACTGTAACTTTTTTTTTCCATAAGCTATTTTAGTAGAACATTTTTTGAATCAGTGTAAGATTTTCTCTCTTCACATAATACTATTCATTGACCACTAATAAAAGTCAGACTATCCTCCTGTAGACACAGCTGTAGGATCCACTCATAAATTTATTTAAGTGCAAATCTTCACTTAGCACCTGGTGTATATTCAGCAGTTCAAACCATTTCATGTCACCTCTAAAGGTTCTTGGAGATGCGATGCTTCCTATTTGTTAATTCACAAAAGGTAAAGATGACACCTTTACTAGGCTGTTGGGTTTTGCTGCCTTTTACTTTCCCTGCACACACATTTTTCCTGGCTACCGATCTCCTACCTTTCCCAACCACATAGCACCATTCCAGACAACTCAGGTTATTTCTAGGCTCTTGCAACATAATTTCCACAAGCACAGAAGACACAAGCAACAACAGAAGTGAATACACAGGAGTTTCAAATACTCAGATGTTCATACATCCTCTCAAAGCACTCCTGACACCTCTTTTTATAGAAGGGAAACTGATGCCTAGTGAACTTCAATGACTTGCCCGTGGCCACACAGTGCAAGGTCTTGTGTGCCAGGTTGAAAGCACAGCTGTTCATAGCCTCAAGGCCACAGCAAAATCAGACTTGGAGCATCTCAGTTATTTTATGTCTTTCATATAATGTTATTATGAGTTCTTTGTTCTTCTTGAGAAAAAATGGGAAAGAAAATGAGAAGGGAAGCAAAAAAATCTATGAAAATGATAATAAAAAATATTCTAAATCTACAATTCAGACAACCAACAGGACACAGGACTCAGTGTCAGCAATCATAAGGAACACACAAGTCTTACATGTGATTCTGACTGATATAGCAAACATTCTCATTTAAATTCTTGGAATTTAAACAGTACATACTGTAGTCTTCAGTCTTCACTAGAGCATCAGTGTGCTATGTAATATTGGTGTAAATGGAAACACGTCACAAAACCTGGACTTGAGTCAGAGTGTATTTTTAAGTTCTCTTTTTAAAATACTTTTACCTGGAAGTATTAAAAACCTCTCATAATTAATTCTATGTGCACTGACAACATTTGAGTATCAAAAAAGAGAAGTAAAAAAAAAAACCAGTCACAAGTTCTTGAACTCTTGAAGAACAAATAATGGAAAGGAAAAGAAAGGGGAAAAAAGTTTAAAAACAAAACAACAACAACAACCACCACCACAAAACAGAGAGGAAAAATAAAAAAGAGATGATTGTCCTGTGTCTATTGGTAGGGGATCAGGATGAAGGTTTCAGAATGATCATGTCTACATAAGGGCTTCTTCCATGTTTAGACCAAACACTGAGAATGTGTCAGCACAGTGCTGACTTTTTATGCAGATAAATCTTTCCCTAACAGAAAGAATAAAGAATTAAAACACAATTGCTTATATTCTTAATCTTTCTGAATGCTGCCAACCCCAGATTTTTTTTTCTACTTTTGTGGGTTCCTCCTCCCTCCCTAGTTATTTAAGCACACAATTAGATCACCGAAAACTAAATACTGATCTACTTAAATTGATAAAAATTAAAGCCTTCAAAGTGGGTTCTTCAAAGCCCACACTACTTTCTATATATACACTGTATGCCTCTACATTTAAAACAGGAGTTAGCAGTATTTTCTTATTGCCACATTTCTGTGGCAGAAATACGATGATAAGAAAATGACAGATTAATATACTACAGAGAATATTTTCATACAGTAAATTACTCAGATAAAATATTCCTTTCTGGCTTTTGTTCAAAGAGGTTGATTTATCTTTGTGCTAAAGAGACCACACAAGACCTCTGCAGTACTTCATAGTATTTTGAAGCTGAAACAGACCATTAGGATCATCTATTCTGATCTCATGCATAGTAGAGGCCAAAGAACCTCACCCAGCAATTTTAAGCCTATAACTTACAGCTGTAAGCTCACTCATTCTCTCAAGGTTAACATCACTAGTGTGCACAGGGGCTGCAAAGAGGTCTATACAGCATTTAAATCCCACTTACGATCTACTTTGAAGACTGCTGAGAATTTATGAGGTCTGGGACATAGATAAATTCATCGACTGTGGGTCCATGAGGTAACCAAGCAGGTGACAGCAAACCTCCCTAACTCATAATGACCTTTGGGGTAGAAAATCACCAACTTGCTTAGGAAAATACACAAGAAAAAAAATAAAAATGCACACAGACACATGTATGGATTTGAAATCATACACTATGTGAATACCACCTACTGAAACTTGAGAAATAAAAATTGTGCAGTTTTCATCTGAGCACTCACAAGAGTTCTGACAAAAACTGAGACTGTCCAGAGTCTGACCTTCTGTTCAGGTGTGAGCTGGCAGTACGTTTCCATGAGAATACACTAAAGACAGTTATTCAGCAAGCTAGCTGAAATCAAGACTGGATTTCACTCTGAATGATATTCTCTAGTTCAACCACAACATACCAGCTTCATGAAGGAATAAATGTGCAAAATGCAATGACCTCTATTATGCAAGGAGTCAAACCAGTAGATCATGCTGGCCCAAAACAGCCTTAAAAATCCACGATCTGATAATACAAATCCTCTTTCTCCACTATCAATCTTAATCCTCCATTTATATTTTAGTGTTACTAAATGCAAGAGTGTGGTGATATGGCCCCAACATTTCTAAATCCATTCTAGGAGTGAGCTACTGTAGTGCCAGAGCAGCTGATGACAGCACGTGAAGGGGTAACGGCACAAGATGCAGGAAAGCTTTTGCTGCCACCTCATGGGTTTCTCTTTCCTTCCTTCAAGAACTGCAGAATTACTTGGATGCACTCAACTTACCAAGTAACCAAAGCGAGGAAGACCCAGCAGAACAAAAGCATGCTCCTTAATATAGCTACTTTCCTTTCGCTGCACTGGGTGTTCTTTTTACAGTCAAAACTCCGGCTAGGAAATAACAACAACCCCGCATATTTGTTTCTTCCCACTTTGTAAGATTACAGACCACGGTCAGGGTGGTTTGTGGAGAAATACAAAAGCACACACATCTTTCATTATGAGTCATATTTTTCCAGATTTTGAAACAAGGCACATTTTCAAATTCTCATTTTTCAGACAGCTGCTTTGAAGAACAGTCTTCAGCACCAACCGCTGTATTCCAGCAATGGGCTCAGCAGTACTGGCTATCAATGCTGTAAGTAATTTTTACACTGCAGTTACTGAAGCAGAAAGGTAGGACAAAAAATGAGTCCAACCCTCTCTTCTCAAAATTTTGGTATTGACTGAAGAGCGTAATTCACAAAATGTATAATTTTTTTGGCCTCAGAAAAGCATTTCACAAGAACCAAAAAAGTCCTTTCTATTTTCAAAAATAACATTACTTGAAGAATACCTGAAATGTGACACTATTCCCTACCTACTTCAAGAAAACAAACATCTCTTCCACGCTGGTAGTTGAAAGGTTACATACCTATGAAACAATCCAAGAAGCACAACATAACAGAGAAGCATAAGTTAAGATTAAAAAACCCATCTTTCCTAAAAGGATGAATCTTAAGTGAGGGACTTAAAGGAAAGTAAAATTAATATTTTTGAGAAAGGGAATCTGAAACATTTTATTTCACATATGCCAAAATAAAAGTTTACTTTAAACAACAGAAGAACCTTCCCAAAAGAAAGATGTACATTTGGTGCCTACACTGAGTTTGCCCATGCCACCCATTAGTACCACAGACATCACTGTGGCAACAAAGCAGAGCAGTTACCAAGCAGCTTCTGGCAGATAAATGCCTGGGCTTAGAAAGAAACTTCCTCTGTGAACAGCTTGGTGTCCTGAGGGAATTCTTGCAGTTTCACAGGAAGTATCTGGTCGAGGCTAACACAGAAGGGTTACTGAACTTCACGGATCACTGGTCTCTCTTCATTTTCTGCAGCATTTTCTCTCATAGCAGAAAACATTTTTGTAGAGAAAGCATCAGTGGAAAGCCATTTATCTCCACGTGGACTTTGACATTCTACACTTCCATTCTCCAACAAGAAAAAAAGGAAAAAACCCTGCAACTCCTCCTTGGAATTTAATCTAAAGAGAAAGTAAGTTATGAGACACAGAGGCACACTTTTGGGATTTCAAATCCAGGTACGATTGTTCCCTCGTGTCCATAAAGGAGGAATGGGTTGATTCATTTTAACGCTATTCCTACACCGCACATACAACTCTGCTATTTGCTTCCCATGAGCACCTGCACACACGCACGGGCTCGCAAGGGTGAAACGAGGCCTGATGCCCGATGCAGGGTCCCCACAGCACAGGCCACAGCTTTGTCCATTTTAAGGCCACCATGGGGTGGAGAGCAACCTAACAAAACCACACCTCACATGCAGAGAAAGGTAGGATGTGCAAGAAATCGTCTTGATATGGCTCACCTTCCCTGGACAAGAACAGGATAGCAAGTGAAAATGCAGTCCTGCTCACGTCCTCAGCCAGTGGACCTTCATGCCACCTCTTACTCAAGCAGGCTGCAAAGTGTCCTTCTAAGCCCGTACAGTACAGCCTGTTCTCAAGACAAATACCTTATGTTTTGGCTATTTTTAGGAAGAACAATGATGAGTGAAGACAATGGAAACTAACAGAGCATGAACATTTTAAAAGCACAAATGTCAGCAGTTTTATTTCTGGATCCCAAAACTATAATATCATGGTCATTTCATGCACAAGAACTTTGCCAGTGTTAGGATTCATGCTATGTTATGGTACTGCAAGAATCCTGCCTTTGAATTTTAAATGAAAAAATAAACTAGGGAAAAAAAAGAACAAAGGAAACAAATGAACCAAACCACTTTATATTCAAACACAGCTACAAAGTCCACCCTTATATTAGAGTTTGCACAGTTCCAAGTAGGAGAAGTTTTAGGTCAGCGACAGAGAAACTTTCATGGAAAGGTCCCCTGCTCCCAGTGATGAGCAAACTTACAATGTTCAAGTCTGACTGCTTGCTGTAGGTTGCTGCAATGTATTTAGAAAGCCACTGCATGCAAGAAGAGTGGATATTCCATAGAAACCTTCAATCAACTGTCTACTAAAAGGCTGCCAATTTCAGAAAACTAGGCTAACTGCTGTCTGTATTTGCCACACTCCTTCCTATGTCAACAAGGGTTTGCAATGTTTAAAGTGATTCCTGTGTAACACCATTTTAAGACAGCAGTGAGAGAAATCAAAGTGATGCAGGAAATCTCAGAGAACTAAATCCACAATGAAGAAAGATCCTACATTATCAACTTCTGTTTAGCTAGTATTTAATAGGCATGCTGACACAAGTGGCTCCCAAGCAATATGGAGAAGAGAAAGCAGTCAGTAACAGAAGAGCACTGCACATGGGAGACGTGATGCAGCACTCATGAAGAAAAGCTCAGAGACAGCTCTGCAGCAAGGGGAAGAGACAATTGGGATAAGCAGACAGAACTGAGGTAAGCTCTTGCTGGCAGAGAGAGCAGGTTATGCAATAGGAAACGAGCAGACAAGCAGGAAAAGCTGGAGCTGAAGAGGGCTAACTTAATCTGGGGCACATGCCAAAGAACAGCATCACTAACACTCTGTAAAACCCAGGGGCCTGCCCTGTACATACTGGTGAGCAGAAAAATCCTTCAAAGTGTAGAGATAGAGAGGAGGAATTCTCACACAGCCCCTGATATTGCTACAGGAAGATCACTGCTATGTGATACAGATGGCAAGTGGCCACGGATAGCAGCTGACCACGACATTTAAGGGCAAGTTTTTGAAGAAAAAGCAAAGCAGCTCATTTTTTTCCCCAAAGAAGATTAGCGTTGAGGTGCAATAACTGTTTCCACCCAGTGATAGTCTCTACACATAGAGCCTCTACACTTCACAGTGGCAATGTGATGTGTGCTTAGAAGGAAGTCCCAGACATCAAGGGAGCATGTTGCTCTCCACTAGAAAATCTGTCCAGCTAATTAGACAAAACTCTGTTAATGGTTTAAAATGCTTTTTGGAAGTTTTATGCTAAGAAATTCTTGTCATCTTCTCTGTAGTCAGTGTACTCTCCAGCCCTCCCAATTATTTCCCATTTGTACTGGACATTCCTCCAATCCCACATAGCTTTGGCTCCAGCCCAGACAGGAGCAACAGCCCCTCTAAAGAGCAAGCTGCTGGGCTGGAAGTCTGGAGATAACCATGAATTAATCTTCTTCACTCTGGTATCTACAGCTCTCCATATTTCACAGTCCCGTGTTCTTGAGAAAGTTCTGCTGCTTTCTCCCAAGAAATCAGACAAAATTGCCCTTCTCAGCAAGCTGACAGAATTCACATCCAGTAACTCTGAGCAGAGATGGGAATAGACAGATGCTTGTCTTGGATACAGCAGGCCTGCACTGGACCATTATATTCATACCATCAGTCAACACACATAGCAGGTTACACTGGCTACACAAGTGCAGAATAAGACTTATCCCTCACATATTTCACATGGATGGCCAGCAGTGCTTTCTAACTCCACAGAACTACTTCATGTACTTCAGTAAAGACAGCTCAGCAACTAAGAGAAGTTAAACTGGCTGTGCAAACAGCTGTTCCTCGGTGTGCAGAGGTGTCAAATACAGGCCTTGAAGTTTATTACTGGGAGCATTACAACTGAGAAACATGTAACTTAGTGAATGATTTTTTTCAACCACACTACTGAAGCTCAAAACCAAAACGGGTTTTTTTGGCTAAGTTTAGGAAGATGAAAATTACCGTAGAGTTGGGATTATTTACCTTGCATTACAACTGATTTTGAACAGCACCTCCTTCAAATTGACATATCTATGAGAACTCCAATCCAGCAAAGGGGATAAGCATGTGCTTAAGCTTTGAAGTATCCAGACCACTATGAAAGTTGGAGGACCACGCAGGAATTTCAATGGATCATTTTCTTCAGTACTTTTAGGCCCCAGAACATCCCAGCGAGTTTTGAGCACAGGGAGGGCATGGTGAAACTAACACTGCAAAGTCTGGTTTGCTGTTTACATGTTTCTTTATATAGTAAGATTTAAAAGTGTTTCTACACCACGATGGTATCCTTGAGAGAAGTGACAATACAACCTTTCGACAATGTCATTACCTACAGATAATCAGCAGTAAGAGATAAAAAGAAAGACAAGTTTTACATCTAACTCGTTGAATAAAATGAGCTTTTAAGTTGGCTGTTTCCCTTTGACATTGTTTGGTGAAACTAGCTTTCACCTCTAGATACAGAACCTTAATGATCTTTTTAATTTTCCTTTCTTTGCCAACACATGCTCACAACACACCATGATGATGCTCAGTGCTGAAAAGCTGAAGAATCTCAATGGACAGGGAGGTCCCAATTGTCAATTGAACTTCATGGACACCAAAGTTATTTGAAAAATAAAAGATTTTGAGGATAAGATGCATTAAAACTATACTTCACCTAAATCAATAGCAATTAAAGGAAACTCTGCCTTATTTTGCTAGAGATTGTACATATTCATTAATGAGCAATCCCTGGCCTGAATATTTAACACTAGTAATTTCTTTTCATAAATCTGTAACAGAACTAGAACAAAATGGACATAAATATATTAGGGAACTAAGCAATAGAATCACTGATGAAATTAAGACTTAGTTAACTGCAATTTTGGCAATGAACCTTACTAGTGTAAGTATCTCATCCTTAAGGCACACTGTGAACAGTGGATTCCTTAGAGGAAAGAGACTTTGGGAATCACTGTGGTTAGAGCTAACAAGATCTATCCCCAGAGTGCAGCAGCAGTGAAGAAGATGCTAGAAGGCACAAAAGAAAAGGGAGGTAGTACAAAGCTGGGGACAGATTCTTAGTGTTTGTATCATTAAAGGCCTCACAGATATTTCAGACTGTTTTAATTCTACTGTGAAATATTTTCCTTTTGACTTCTTCATGTGAGGTCTGTTATTATTTACAATTCCAACTAAAAAAATCCGTATTTACATATTCTCTCATTTTGATTCCCAAAACATCTCACAGCATTATATAAAGCTCAAATGAATAGGAATAATTTTAAATTTACTATTGTAGACTGCAAATAGATGTCAAGAGAACTACATGCATAAAGATCAATGTGAATCTGCCTAGAAATCTTTCCATTATTGATACGGAATAAGAAAGTACAGTTTGTATTAGTATTATTATTTGACAGAAAGTAGTAAAATGAACTCATTCAAGGTCATGGAGAATTAGATTAATTGGTACATTCTGTCCTACATTTCAAACTGTGGGACCATGTGATGAGAAGCTATAAATCTTTAGATCTTCAAAGTCATCTGAATTGCAATTAATATTTGTGAAACTGATTCCCCCACTTTTCTAGATTTCTCTGACCACTATTTATTGCACAGCTAACATGTTTAATTGTTTAATTGAACCTTTCCTCCCCCATCAATTTCTCTAACAGTCATTTATACTCCTCAGAACAGCTCTGTCCAGTGAGATTACTTTATCTTTCCAGAACAGAAAGGCAAAAGCTATAGCTCTTAAGACAGAGTAAATTTAACTACAGCAGCCCAGTAAGGAAGAGTGGGCACAGTGATCAATATGTGCCCTGAATCAGCACATGCAGGGGCTTGCAGCCATGCCACCTTTACCCAGAAGCAAAAAAACTCCATTCAAGCAGGACTGAAGCGAGCCAGTAAGTAAACAGTAGCTTCCTAAAAGGACTCAATTCAACAGGAGGCATTCTCCATGTGAACCTACTGTTGAAATTAAAACCCAGTGTTTGATTTAGTTCTGAAACTTTCACACATTATGTCAAAATAAAGGTGCGAGACATTTGTTTTTGTGACATTCACAAATAAGCAATTTAATCTGACAGCCCTGCTATCCAACTCAAAACCCTCTAACTTTTCTAATAAAGTTTTCTCAGTTGGCCCAAGCAATTGGAGGAAATTTTATTTTTCTCTTTCGGATTATGATACAGTTACAATGTTTCTATATAGCAATGATTATTCAACCAAGAGAGTTTCATCTCGGTGGTGGTAAAGTAAGTAATCCCTGTAACCCTTATTTACCTCCCAGAGAGTTGAGAGGCTTATCCCATGTTTGCAAACATCTGAGAGGTCTGAAGAAAGGTTAGTACGGGCTATGATAAATCATGGAATATCTTGAGTTCCTGCCCACAATTCTGGCACCCCTTCATATCCACAGCCCTCTAGTTTCACGATCACACAAATAGTTTTATTCCTTTATTCTATGTAACACTACCACCATCTGTTTACAAAGCTTAAATTCAAAATCATTGAGAGGATTTTATAGCTTCCCTACCCAGTGTAAAAGCTCTTTGTTCTCTGGATGGTTTAACTGGACAAGACTTTAGGCTACTCAAGGATCAGGGCCAGATGGACAGGTTTCTTTGCATGCTTTGTAAGGTAAATATCAGTGCTGCTCACTTCCCAGCTTCTTCTGCCCCCTAGTGACCTCTGGCTTTCACTCCACCTGAGCAGCATGTGGCTGCTTTAGAACTCACACGCATACAAGAAAAGCTGAAACTTCAAAGTTTGCTTTTTACATCCTTTAGAAGCGTTGTTTGTATTGCTCTCCAGTAAACATGTCAGAAAACGAGGAGACCCTTCTAGCCCTACAGTGCTAATACGCAGGAAGTGATTTTTACTGCACAGGGAAACACCCACAATTTTAGCAGACCATAGAATCTCTTTACAAATGTCCAAGAAAATTCAAATCTGTTAATTTGTATTTCTCTACTTTACTAGAGCTCTGAAGTTAGGGGGGAAAAGCAAACCAACCAACCAAGCACACACATGTTCTTTCACAAATCATTGTTTAATTGTTTTAAAAAAACAACAAAACAAACAACCAAACAAACCCCAAACCTGTGGTGTTTGCTGCCTAGAAAGTATGTCAAATACAGCACCAGAGCAAGCCCACCACCACAGCTAAGAAAGCAGGGAACAGTGATCCAGTTCGAGCAAAAGATCAGGTAAGTTTACAGGAAGTCCCTCCACGATACTGCATCAAACAGCAGCCAGTCCAGCAAACACCAATGTGTGCTATTTAATAAGTATGCTTACCAGTAAATGTTATCAGGATTGGGCTTGTGGAGAATAGCAGTTGAGAGGAAAGAGATATCACTTACTGCACGAAATTTGCCTGCCTTTTCAGTTACGTAGCTTCAGCTATAAATGTAACTTCTCTCATGTAATTGTTATAAAAATTGTTGGTACTATTCCCAAAAACCAGCATTGTCCAATATGAAAGTCCAAGGGAACAAAGCACCTTCACAGAAATAGTGCTTGCAAAATGAAGTAACAGTGACTATAAAATGCTTCACATCTACAAAGCCTGGCAATGAAATCTGTCAGAAGCTGGACAGTTTAAGTTTTGGAAATTTAAATTGCAAATAGGACAGAAACAAGAGTGCAGAAACATTATCTAATCTTGGCTCACAAATTAATATTTTGCCTCAGAACATGAAGGATAGATAAGTAGGAATTCTAGAAATCACCACATCTAAGTTAGAGGTAAGAGCTGAGCAGTCACATACAGCACAAACACCATATTTTTTTACTAAAAGTATGTCATGCCACAGAAGCCCTGTATCTTTGCTGGTGGCATTGTGTAAGGAACATAAGAACTTGAAGTCCAAGTGGAATAGTGAGGGGAGTGAAGACCAAACCTTATAAAAGTGAGAAGTTTCACTCATTTGTTCCATGTACACACATACATCTGGAAGGAAAAGTGTAGGAGCGAAGATGACAGCTATTGCAAATAAAAAGATAGCACTGTAACACCACACCAAAGAGGTATAAACTACAAATACAAGTCTGGAATATCTCTTCTGTAGAGCATAGGGATGGACTATGTTAAAAGGTTGTGCTTGATTTTATAACTATGATTCTAGAGAAAAGTTGCCCCTGCCAAAATAAAATAAGTGTTATGGTCTAAGAGCTGTTTTCCAGTCAAGTGATATAACTTAACCATAACAATGACCACAGATATTTCCTAAAGAGTCATCTCCTCCTCTCAGGACAGAACAGTAAATATGGTCCTTTTGGTTACTGAATGAAACAGACAAAATAATTTCAAGGTTGCAATTAATGTTGCAGAAGCAGGTTAAGTGAGGAAGATAAAGACATTTTCTAGAAGTATAATGCACAGACTTCCAGCTGTAGACCTGCACAGTTCAGTTTAAAGGTGCCTTTCATGCCTCCAAATGGGAATGCATCAGGGGCTTCTACTGAAAGCTTTTAACGTTCATGAACATAACTAAATTCCGTGGATCATTCTGTGGTCTGGGGAATAAAAGAATTCAGTACATTCAGTGCATTTCCATGTATTGCTTATGGTAGAGCAGGAGAGATGGTGAATGCAAAAGCAGAAAGGAAACAGAACTGGTTACACCAGTTTTACCTCAAAGGGAATCCCCAGCTGACTGTTCAGACAAGCTTTCCTTTTCTTCTACCTCACTAAAAACCACATGTCAATCATTGCTGACAGCAGGATGGATAGAATGGTCAAAGGAGTGAGAACTATCACACTAGACACAAAGAAAAGCGCTCATCTTGATTGTACATAAACCTTGGCTTAGCTGAGTGCAAGATTTCTAATTAACAGCAACACTTGTTTCAGTGGATTCTCCTTGTCCACTCTACTAATCAAAACTCTTAGCATTTTGGAGCTTTAAAGTTTTACATTTTTCCTGGTGAAAACATTATCACAAGTCTAAGAAAATAGAAATGGGATGCCCAATGTTTGTCTTTGAAAAGCAGCTTTGCAGTGCACCTGCTACTGTGAACTAGCAATGACAAGACCATTAGAAGTGATTACAGACCTCAGGTACCCCACTTGGCAAATGTCCAAATTGAAGGATCCCAAAAGGGCCTGATTTTCAGCAGAAAAAGAGACAGCATTTTAAAAAATTGCATCCCCTAACAGATGTATCAAGCTTTGTACTCAAACCAGTTAGCATTATTTGAACATACCTTGCCCTAAAAATCAAATAAAGCACACGCAAAGAAGCGGTATTAGAATGAAAAGTCATTTTATTCACCTACTTAAGAGGCCTTCTCCATGTTGTTCAGAAACACTAAAGTTTTTACAAAGCTGTAGGGTAACAACCACTGGAACACAATTGGTCTTGGGTGTTACAAAAGCTGGGACAATGTTTGCCTGGTATTTACACTTTCACTGAATTTATCACGCAAGACCATTAAATGATTGGAATGAAAACACCCTGGTCTAGCCAGAAGAGCTACAGTTCCTGTAACGAAGATAGGTATTGATCAACTAAGTCAAAATACGTAGGCCTAGGACTCATCTGTCAGATTCAGGATGAAATACAAGAGAGAATATACTCACTGAAACTTTCCACAAGGTCAAGGGCAACGTGAGTAGCAATATCCATTCCAGTATTTATGTAAGACTGGCAGTTTTTCAAAGATGAAAGAGAGGAATCCACAGAGTTGAATGAGATTCTTGCACCGCCTGGCATCTTGAAATGGTTACTCTAGAAATAACAGATACAACATTTTGAATGCAGTTCACATCCAAAGAGTTCGGGAGAGAAAACAGAAGCACAGACAGCTAACCATAAAGCAGTGTCAACAAAAACACTGAAACATCAAAGAGCAGGGATGAAATCTTAGCTCCCAAGATGTCAGTAATTTCAATGGAACTATAATTCACCAAAGGTTTGCCATTCACCTCCTATTCAATATTAAGCAAAACTGGACCACAAAAAACTTGTATTTTTCATCAGCTCATTCCTATTGCTAAACCACAATTAGGTTCAAACTCAGCGATTACGTTCGCTGAAAAAATTACTACTCACTTCTCAAAGAAGCCCACAAAAACTTGTCTGTGTTTTCTGGGAGTGCTATCAGTTAGGTTATGAAGAAATCAGACTTCTCACATCCGATTCAGTCTCACCAACTCCATGCCTCTTTCAACAGCTGGCCCTTGGAAAAAATAGCCTAACGAAGGGCCATTCTTTCAAGAACTTACTGAAACAGTAAAACATCTAGCACAATGTTTAAATAAAAGCCCATCTTATAAATGCTGCCTACTTCCCCCAAACATGCTGTAAACTTTTAGGACCAATGTTGCATTAGCACAGAAGTGCCACACAGGAATCACGTTTATCTTCTTTACCATCATCTTCCCTTCCAATATGGACCCACAGCCTACAGCCTTGCGGGGATTAACTGCTGCTCCTCTGTCATTAATAGAATATTCAATTGATCTTACTTATGCTGTGCCTACCCACACTGTTCACATCAGTTGGTTCCTTCTCAAAAATTCCAGCTTCTGCTCTTCCTTCTTCCTTCTTTGCCATAAATCACACAGACAACATGTAGCTATTATAAGAAACAGGAACCCAGTGTGCAGAATTTTATACTTTACGTTGCAGGAGATAAGAAAAATTCTGCTCAGCTTTAGATACACAGTTGTTGACAAAAAAACAACCACCAAAGAACTAAACCCAAAGTCTTAGACAGAAATACTGCATTAGTCCATGTAAAGAATAACTGCTATGTTCAAGGGTTATACTGAGATCATACTGGGGGAGGCAGAAGGGAATCCACAACCAAATTTGGTGTATACCAGAAATTTTATCTACATTGCACACAAAATAACATGGGAGCAAGTTCTATCAAAAATAGCCTTTGACAGGCTATCAGCAATAAGAACTCTGGAAAATATCTAAATAGAAAGAAGAAAGCTTTGCGCAAGCTTTGCACACCTAAGGCTGTATCTCCCTCTAGTACTTTCCCTGGGACTCCAGAAGCACATCTTGCGCCCACCCTCAACTGAACAACATCAGCATGTTCCTCACAAACACCACACAGACCGTGAGACCCGAGTACCTGCTGTCACACTCTCTCCTCTCCTCATGCTTTCTTCTCTACCTTTTTCTTTTTTCCCATTTAAAAAATGTGTTTGGCCACTTAAGATTATCTTTTATCACACCATTTTTAGGTCAACAACATTTTAACAACAGCTCGAGTTCATCACAACTTGAACTTCTGAATTGCCTTCCTCTCTGTCACCTTCTAAAGGTGCATCTTGCCACAGAGGAGGCAGCAGCCTTCAACAACAGCTCCAGTTAGGTCAGCTCATGCTCTCCCCACTAAAAGACAGTGCTTGCTTGCTTTAGAGATCTCTAGAGGCTGTCAAACTGGTAACAGAAAACAAGAAATAAGTTCCTTACAGAAGGCCTTTAAAGTACAGGAAAAGGATGCCCACTTTAAATATTTTAAAACAAATGCTTTCAGCTGTTACATTATTTAACTTTTACTTTTTAAAGCACCTGTTTGCCATCTCAGCAAGACTGTTTGCATACAACCTCTGTGATCCTACCATACACTATTAAATAGTCACATAAAATCATGTTAGCAATTTTATCTTTCTGGGCCTATTCAGTGTATCAAAGTTAACAGTGAGAACCTAACTCCCTTCTTGAACTCGGTAAATCTCACTCGCTGAGAAAGCCTGCTGTTCTTCTGGAAATTTCACAGCTGCACCATGTGTGTCCTGGTCCCTAGGTCACCCTGACCCTAAACTGTGACACTGTGAAACACAGGAAATCTGAAAAAAACAACAGTGAAAAGTTAAAAAGGCTTCTTCATTCTCTTGACAGTTGTGGAAGCACTGAGCAAACCACACAGGAACAGAAGTTACTGTTTACAGGATTAAATCATACCATTGCATTGGTAACTTCATCTCAATTTGTCTTTTGGAAAGCCACTTAAGTGCTTTTGGACAAACTTTCCCTTTTTTTTTTGTATTGTTTTGGGGTTTTTTTTGGTAAATACAAGATTATTTTTCTTGTAAATTGTTTCTGATACCGAGCAAAGGCTTCCCTCTCGCATTGTCTAAGTGAATTCTTCAGCTTGCAGCTGCCCATTCTGCTTTCAGAAGAAAATCCACATTCCTCACTGGAACTGGTTTCACAGCAGTGTTTTTAAGGCATTTTTTTCCAAGAAGGTCTTTAACAGGTGCATCACTGAAGCACTTAAAATTTGCAATTCCCACTCCTCAACCCTCTTCACTTCTGGAAAATGCAACCAGCAAAATCAGAGTTCAAGAGGAGACCAAATACAACTACTGAGGCAGGTTTTCCTCTTCCAACAATAAACGATCAAATAGTCCAGACAGAATTACCAAGCAGCAAACTCAAATCAGAGTTTCTATTTTGCCACTTAAAGATTTGAGCAAGTGACCTAATTTCTCTACGCTTCAGCATCCCAAACTGTGAAGCAGAGGTAACAAAAAAGTTTATTTTCTAGCACAAGACCTACACGTGACAAGGGCTCACAGACCACTAGGATTACTGTCCGCCTCCTAGACAGGCTCCGTGACCATCTATCGGAGGCAGACGTTACCTCCCTGCCACAGACGTCGGGCGAAGAGCCCAACAAGCAGGACGCTACGACCCTGCCCCGTCCGCGGCAAGCCCGGGCAACTGGCCCTGGCCACCCTGCCCCCTATTCGGGCAACGGCCCCACATGCACTCCCCGCCCGCCTCTTCCCGCTCCCTCGGCCGGGAGAACGCAGTCCTCGCCCCGCCGGAGGGGAAGGAGGGTTGCGGCGGCCGTCACCCTCACCAGCGGCTGCTGCTCACCTAGTCCCTGCCGCTGAGGCCCGAAGGGGCTCCCGGCCCAGCAGCAGCCGGCGCACCGACCCTCTCGGGCAAAGCGGGCGGGCTGGGCCCAGGGGAGGCGGTCGAAGCGAACGGCGGAACCGCCTCATCAGCCGGCGCCTTTTCACGTGACGGCGCCGTCATGTGATGGGAGGGCTCGGCCGTGCCGCACGCAGGGCCGCCGCCTCCTCCCTGCCGCCTGCCGCCGCGGCTCCCTTCAGGTCAGCGCCGTGCCTGCCCGGAGGCGCTGCCGCCACGCACTGCCTCAGCGGCGGCGAAGGGTGAGCGCTGCCGAGCGGGGGTGGCGGCGGCGGGGAGGCCGCTGGGTGACGGGAGGCGGCGGGAGCGGGGTGGCCTCCGCCGCTCGCAGGCGGGTGGCGGTTGGTCTCGCGACGCGGCGGTCGCAGCCCCAGGCGGGGTTCAGGCCGTGAGGGAGGCGGGACCCTCGGGAACGGCTCGGCCGGTGACTCCCGTTGGCGGAGAGGGATACGGGAGGTGGTTTGCAGCCCGCCCCGGCCGGTGCCCGCTCCGGGCCCTGCGGAGAAGGCTGCTGGGGCACTGATGCCTCCCCCAGCGGGAAGGCCGCACTCCCGCTTCTCGTTTCGGGGTAGAAGAGGCGCTGTCATCTTGAATTTATCTCAGTGTTTCGGACGAGTTGACTTTTCACCTAAAACCAACTCCTAACTTCCCATAAATGTTTCTTAACGTAAAAGCTTATTTTTAGCAGTGCTGCACTCCATATCTTTTAGGAAATGCATCAACAAATAAAACTGGGACCAGGAAATAACCACAGACTTATAGAATGATAGGGCTTGGAAGGGACCTCTGGAGATCATCGGCTCCATCCCCAGCCATTCCACAGCCTTCAGCAATAAATAAAGGAGCTGTGTGGTTTCTGTTTGCTGTAAAAGTTTTCCTTGTTGCTAAAGTCTATTACAATCACTTTGGTTGTATCTTTTATGTGGCTCTTATAAACACATCTTAGAGCAGGTTTTTGCTCTCCTTGCTGCCATCTCCCTGCGTGTTCTCAATTCCTTCACTGTTTGTGATCATTCAGTTCTTCAGTAGTTCTCTTCAACTTTTCTGGTACAAAAGGTCGTGCTTTCCTTGCCTCGGCACACAGGTGACTGAGTCAAGCATAAGCCCAAGCCAAGTGTGTGCTGAAGATGAATTCAGTGCATTTATTTTTCGTTTTACAAAGCTATAGATCATTTAGATTTCATAAAGGGAAAGATTTGAGAGTATGCTTAAAAATGCATTACCAAAACAATTATTGAAAATATGAATACAGCCTCCTCTGAATTTCTGTGGTTTTGTTTTTACAGGTAATTAATGGCGCAGCTAGTTTTCTCATCAGACGACCTTCTTCAAATAACCTAAAGACTAACGATCTGCAGGACTCTGGCTGCAGGAGTTCTGCTCCACTGTCACATCCAGCTCCACAATGGTTGATTTTCTAGCTGAAAACAATCTCTGTGGTCAGGCAATTCTTCGGATTGTCTCCTGTGGAAATGCCATCATTGCAGAACTTCTGAGACTTTCTGAATTTATTCCTGGTGTTTTCAGGCTAAAGGACAAAGCTGATCAACAGAAGTATGGGGATATCATATTTGATTTCAGTTATTTTAAGGTAAATCCTTTTATTGTTAAACTTTTCCTTAAAGTATTGCTGTCTTGAATAAGGTGCTTCAGATTAAGCAACAGCCATTCCTGCCCACTGTGTTTATTCCTGGCCTTCTTCAGAACTGACTGCCATGAATCACTTGCGTTTTACCAAAAACTCACCAAACTAAATGGCAGCTGGGTTATGGTTGCATGCTAACGTGCATCTGGGCTCTCTTGCATTTTATGTATTTCTGATCATATTCAGCCTCACCTTACTCATTTCAGTGAGCAGAAACAGTCTAGGAAAGTTCTGTGCTTAGACTCTTAGGCAGAATATAACCAGTGGAAGTATCAGGGCATGAAGGGTGTGGCAGTTTGATGTGCAGTGAAGAACGGTCCCAGCTACACCTATCACAAAGTTTGATGAGTCATCTGACCTGTGAATTTTGACAGATACTGATTATCTAAAATTAGATTATGGTGTTTAATAATAATAGTACTTAATATTTCCTGCAAGAACATAAAATTGTATTTTTGCCAGCGGGTTCTGAGCCTGTGCAGCTGGTTGTTTTCCTTTGGAGCAGTACTGTGGGCAGTATGCCCATCTTCCTTTGGTTATCTGTAGCGTATTCTTTGCTGCCATGAAAACTGCTTTTTGCTTTCCTGTTTGACAGTACTGTGTTCGTTTACTGGACTTGTCATATGTGCTGAATAAACAAATAAATCAAAGAGTGGTGTCCATGAGAAGCCCTTATTTCCCTTACAAGCTTAATCTTCTTGCAGTACGTGTTTCCCCCTGTCATTCCTCTGCATGATTAAGAAGGAACTACAGAGACTTATCTAATTTGACTTTGTCTAAATTGTACAATCAAGAAGTGTTAATAGTAAAGCAGGAGAGCTTTTGTTTTGGTTTGGTTTTAGTAAGAGTTGTACATTTCAAGTACTAAATGTGAGCCTTGGACACTGAAAATCCTGAGCACAAATTATTTCCCAGATACCTTTAGATCTAAAGTGCTTGTTAGAAGGCTTTATTTTACACAAATTACTTGAGAATTTAAAAGGAGATAGGTATAATTGGTGAGAAATACAACTATCCTTGAGACTGTAAGATTTTTGAATGTTAATGAAGAAAGTGCTGCTGTTATCAGAGTAATCATCCCCAAATCCATACTTAGCAGAAATGAGTGGATTTGCAGGTATTTTCACACTGAATGCACTATTTCTACATTCGTGATTCTTAGAATTACCTAATGAGGAGAAATTTGAGATTTTGAATATTCAGACTGTTTACTTTGTGCATTTGAACTTCATAGGCAGTTTGGGGCCTGCTTTTCTTCTTTGTTTTTTGTAGGTATTTTGCACAAAAAGAGAAGCAGAAGACCATTTTTAAAACCATCCAAAAATTGTCACCTGTGTATTAAGCTTGATATTGTATGTTAACTTTATTTTAAGCTATTTTTATGGAGTTTGTGTTGACTAAATCCTGTGTGATTAGCTATGATCTCATGCTGTCGTAAATGGTCTGTGGAATGACGTTAACAGTATTCTTGATTTAATTGAAAGTATCATTAACATTTCACATGGATGGCATTTCATTTAGAAGGTAAGACCCAACAGTGGTTTTAAGAAATGTTGACAGTGATAAATGGTTAGAAAAATTTGTACAATTGCTTTAAGAAAGTCAAGCTCTTCATCCCAACTCTTTTTTTCCCCGTGGTCACTAATGAGGTGGTTTCTGCGCTTGTTTGTGAGGCTAGTGCTGAGCTAGATCCAGAGTCTGTAAAAAAACCCAAACAGGTCTAGTACTTTCAAGTAGTTTAAATGTATAAGAAGGTACTAAGCTTTGTAAGGCCTCAATGTTATGATTTCTATCTGAGAAATCAATTAGATCAAATATGTAAAGGAAGAAAAAAATCTAGCAGGGGGATAGCACTAGAAAAACCACACAGTGCTTCAGATGCATTAGTGCTTTACCCAAAACATTTAATATTCTTTTCCACTGGTTATTTAGGACAAATCGTATTTGAAATAATTGAAGATTGTAAT
This sequence comes from Actenoides hombroni, assembly GCA_024336885.1. Taxonomy (NCBI): domain Eukaryota; kingdom Metazoa; phylum Chordata; class Aves; order Coraciiformes; family Alcedinidae; genus Actenoides; species Actenoides hombroni. The sequence continues at coordinate 3,834,796 of WUAM01000217.1, read as the reverse complement.
AAAATGTAAAAGTGATCTTTACGGAATCAGTGTTCAGTCATAAAGTAGCTTGGCAAACTACAGATCCTTCTTTCAGTAGGAAATGTTAATTCTGGTGTTGTGCACACAGTGGTGGTTGTACGTGTTCTGTGTCCTGCTGAAGAGAAATAAAATAGAAGTCAAAGTTGAATACTGTCTCAAGATGATTTTTTTTTCCTAGGGACCTGAGACATGTGAAGGCAAACTGGAAGCCAAACCTGAATTACTGGATTTAGATGAAGAATTTCGTGAAAACAACATTGAGATTTTGACAAGATTTTATCTAGCTTTTCAGAGTGTACATAAATACATTGTAGATTTAAACAGGTATGGTATCTTAAATATGTGTGGATTTTCTTCAAGATTAGATTACTGTTTAGTCTTAGAGACCCAGTATGCTCACCACCGAAGCGTATTCATATGGACCTGGAAACCTGGATTGCTGGAGCAAACACTAACTTCTACTCCTGCTGCTTGCCAGCTTAGTATATGACTTGAAAACATTTAACTTCTCTATCTAATTTCCTCAACTGTAAGCTAGAGCTAGTTTAAATTCTTTATCTTGGAGATTGTCTTGAAGATATTTCTCATAAAAGGAGTCTCCATATTATTAAACTAAGTTTTTTGTGGTTTTCCAAAACAGAATATCAGGTAGGCTTTCTTCTTTAACTTTCGTTGGCATTATTTTCCTGAAATTAATTTCTCAGTGGAATTGCCATATTCTCACCTTTGCTACTCTTTCTTGTAAAAAAAAAAAAAAAAAACCACAAAAAACATTTTCAGGAAATACAGAGAATATTAAGCATAATAATAGGTTTTGTTATCAATCTTATATGAAAAGATTATTTACAAGAGTAAATAATTAACTTTACTTATTAATAAGTAGTGTTACTCAAAAATCCTTTAATAGGAAGAAATCTTATGTTAATCAGGATAAATATAATCTATTTCTAACTCTACCATCCAAATTGCAATTAAGATAAATGTATGGTATTTCCAGGAGCTATTTGTGAGGTAACTTACAAAATTACAGTTTTACTAAGTTTTGGAGTGAAGGCCTTCTCAGTGCTCTCTTCTCAGGCTGTTCTCCATCCATAAGAAGATCAAGAAGATGTTAGAGTATCCTCTGGGGTCCTTCACGTACACCATCAGGACATGGCAGGAGGCTTTTGCCAACTATTTGGCTCTAGCTAGGAGTTCCAACCTCTCATTTCATAGTAGAACATCTCTTCTTTATCTGAAAAACTCCATGCTGCTTGTAGTACACAAATATTCTGATGTGTCTGTTGGCTTTCAGAGAAGATTGTCCAGTTGAGTTCTGAGGACATACAATTTGAGAGCAGACTAGTCACTGACCAATTCTTTGTTATGATCCCTAGATATTTAGATGACCTCAATGAAGGAATTTACATTCAGCAAACATTAGAAACTGTCCTCCTTAATGAAGATGGAAAACAGCTTCTGGTAAGTATTGAACAGTGCTCTAATAGAAAATGAACCAACTAGTTTAGTGCCAAAGTAGACAAATATTTAAATTTATTGAATGCATGGAAGTGCTGTGACACTTTTGGGAGGACAAAGGCCAGAAATGTCCAGCCCACCACATTTCCTATTGTATTGACTATGTAGTTGACCTTGGATTAATTTGCTAGTATGTGTTGTCTTTACATATTACTAGAAAATTGTATTTTAGTGATATCTTCCCTTTGTTATTTCTTTTTCTCAACAGTGTGAAGCGCTTTATTTATATGGAGTCATGCTACTGGTCATTGACCAGAAGATTGAAGGGGAAGTCAGAGAAAGAATGTTGGTTTCCTACTACAGATACAGGTAACATATATTAGTTTTCAGAAGCACTCAAAGCTGAAAGGATGTAACATGCAGTCTATTCAGTTAACTAGGTTATTGCATTAAGATAAATGGAAATACCAGCACCTTTTTGACTGACTGACTGTACAGATAGACTGATAATTAAGCAGAGCCCTCTGAGTATGAGCAGAACTCCTTGCTTTAGCAGTGTTTGCAGGTCTAGCTGCAAAACTGGAGCAACAGATTTTTCATCCTTTCACAACAGAAATTTGAAGTCCCCTGACAAATAAACTTGCAGCTAAAGCTTTAATGCTGCATCAGCTATGGAAGTATGATAGGTTCCCAAATGTGCAGGCAAATTTTGGTGAAAAGTCCTGAGTATCTAAACGACAAATGTCCTGCAAGTCAGACCTGTTGTACTTGTAGGGCTTGAGTAGTCAAATCAGTGAGTTTTCCAGGGTAGGTTGACAGCATCATTGTATGACAGTCAGGGTCTGAAGGGGTATCAGTGCAAATCCTTTCACACACAAAAAAGGGAGTATCCTGCTCCTATGCTTCTTTGTCTGTTTATGCCTCTCAGTATATAATAAGAGAGGATTCCTTAACTCTGGAATGCAGAAGTGGATCAACAACGGGAATTCAGAAATGGGGAGGAAAATTAAAAAACCAAACCAAAACAAAAAAACCTTAAACAAACAGGATATAAAGCCACTTGTTTCTAAGTTCATTTTTCTGTCTGTGCTTTGTATGCTTATCTGGGATTCCAACATGGACATTTATCAGTGTCCTCTTATAATATGGTGAACATTATATTCATGGAGTAAACAAGCGAAAATCTCCTAGACTTATAATTTTCTTGGAGGAAAGGCATGGTTACGAGGGGAGGGAGAAGAGGAAAAGGTGAGGTCATACAGCTCAATGTTTGTTCCTTTCTTTTGGAAAACAGTGCAGCCCGATCCTCTGCTGATTCCAATTTAGATGATATTTGTAAATTGCTTCGAAGCACTGGATACTCGAGCCAGCCTGGAGCTAAAAGACCCCCCAACTACCCTGAGAGCTACTTCAGCAGGGTACCCATAAGTGAAACATTCATTAGCATGGTTATCGGCCGTTTACGGTCAGATGACATTTATAACCAGGTGAGTTACTGCAAGTTCTTGGAAACAAAAAGCTAAGATAACTTAGCATGCTGTGAAAAGAGCCCTTATTATGGCTCTGATAGGAAACTGAGGTATTTGTGAGACTGTGCTCTTGTGAAGTACTTAACCTAGAAATCTTACTTAAATCAGCTGATATTTTGTATCAGAATTATTTTTTTTATAAAATATTGTCATTTTATTGCCTTTGCATTAAAATAGTATTACAATTTGATATTTTTATTTTGTTATGCTTGCAGTTGATAATGAAAAACATTAATGTTTCTATATAAAGTGTGATTGTAACCTATGTACTTTTTTCAAATGTAGGAGAAAATGTAGGGTAGAAATCTTCAGCTCAACTCAAACTGATTACAGCCTCTTCTACTAAATTATGTTATGTCTGAGGCATTACCTTCTTTGATACTTGCAGCTCGTTCTTGACAGCAGTGTGCAGAAGCCTCCTGATTTTTCTTGCTGGTCTGAACACTTAATAAAATAACCAAACAAAATTAAAGTAGAAAGTTACTAAATAAAAGCAGAGAACTGTTTTCCTAATGACAAATCATTATGTCTTGTTGAATATGGTTTTGATGCCAACTTTTTTTGTTAGCATGAAGGTCTTTTAATATATTATCCTATGTACTTTAAAATGAAAATTCAGTTGATAATTTTAATCTTTTTGATCTTGCTGGTACATAGAATTGGTGAATGATTAAATTATCTGCATCCCAATTGCCTTTTACTTCAACTAAATGAATACTTGTTTCTATCCAAGATGGACTAAACATAACCAGTAGTTATGAAATACTTTTTTCTAACTCTGCTCTTTCAGCTCATCTTAATCTCTTTGGTTCATCCCTCTTTTGACTCACTTATAGCATACTAGTATCTTACTATATCCTGTTGAAGTTAGCAGACATCGACATAGTCAGCTTTTATATTCTGTAAAATATACCTGGTAAATATGCTGCATGTGTAAGCATGTCCAGCTTACCCACATATCCTTCTTGCCTCTATGTGCCCCATAATGTTTGGAAGTGGTTTATGTGTGATGTGATATGTTCAGTTTTGTTTTGTTCCCTTTTCCTAGGTTTCAGCATATCCATTACCAGAACACCGCAGCACTGCCCTGGCTACTCAGGCTGCAATGCTCTATGTGATACTGTATTTTGACCCTTCTATTCTTCACACTCAACAAGCAAAAATGAGAGAGATAGTGGATAAATACTTTCCAGATAACTGGGTAAAAAAGAATTCTGTTTTAAAGCTCTTCCCTGGATTTAACGTTATTGGAACAGTTAACATTCTTTTTACAGTGCACATTATAGAACAGAGCAATGTCCTAAAACTAGAATAGATTCTTCTGTGGGGAAATTTCACTTTGTTCAGAATGAAATGGTCTGAGTCAAACCTTCTGGATAAGTGTGAAAAGCTATCATTTGAAAATATCAGTTATTGTCTAAAATGCTTAACCACTCTGATACCATTGTGGTATCATAGAAAAATGTAGGCATATTCTAGTCCAGCCTTTGCCTTAAAGCAGGGCTAGCACCAAAGTTAAGGTTGCTTGGGCCTTGTCCAGCTGTTTTGAAAATACCTAAACCAAAGATCTGTGGGCAGCCGGGGCTGTGCATAATTTCTCTCATGGTGAAGAATTTCTTCCTTCTGTGCAACTGGAATTTCCCTTGTAGCTTTTAACTGCTGCCTCTTGTCTTTTTACTGTGCACTTCTGAGATGTGCACTTACTCATAACTTCCCTTTAGTGAGAGGAAGACCACAATCAGATCTTTAGTCATCTTTCTTCCAGCTTAAGCAAACCCAGCTCCCATAGCCTCTGCTTACATAGTGGGTCCCCTTAAGTGTTTCAGTGGCCTTCTGTTCAATTCATTCCAGTTTGTCCATGTCTGTCTCACACTGAGGAGCCCAAATCTGGACAAGCTACTCTAAACAGGACTCATGAGGACTAGATGGAAATAATCACTTTCTCAATCTGCTGGCTACAGTCTGGCTGACATAGCATAGTGTGTGATTACTCTTTGTTGACGTAAGGCTTAATGGCTGATTCATGTTCCTTTTGTCCACGAGGATGCTTAGGTCCTTTTCAGCAGAATTGTTACATAGTCTGTCGGTACCCAGATTGTGCTGTTGCAAGGGTTTGCTTTTGTCCCAGGTACAGAACTTTGTATTTATCATTATTGGACTTTATGTGATCTCTGCTGGTGAATTCTACCAGCTTGTCAAGGACACTCTGAGAGGCAGTCTTGCTCTCCAAATCCCCCACACTGATGTTCTTCGTAGTTAAGTATTCATTCCATGCCTTGTCCAAATAACTTCATGCAATTCTATAGACCTTTTCAGATGCAGTGGTCAAAATGGAATTACAGCATGTCTGAGTATTCAGATTTAGGATATCTGAGGATATTAGGATGTCTGAGGATTGAGATTTTAGAAGCCCTAGTCTGCAGAAAATGCTACTGAAATAGGGCAGCATGTCACCATAGAGTCCCCAGGTAGCCTCTATTAAAAGAAATCAGGCTTAACAAGGTATCTCTTGCTTTCAAACTATATTCTTCTATACTGTGAGTGAAACAGTGAAAAAAATGAGAGAAGGAACTGTAATAGCTCTCTATTTTAATAGACATTAGAATCCATCAGTTTCTGAAAAGCTTATTTTAGAAATGAGAATTTGACCTTGTGAATTTTTGATTATGGCAATGTTTTTATTCACTTAACTTCATAGTACAAACAGATATTTTAACACAGTACCTTTCTTCTCGTGATCAGGTATGGATGAGTTAGCTGCATCATACAGAACACTTTCCTTTTTGGTTGGTGTCAAATGATTGTTAGCAGTGGAAGTGTAACCTTCTGAGGAACGCTCATCAACAGGAAATAATGAACTTCACAGTATGATAAGGATCCTCATATCAGCAGACCAGTGTCCCATTTGCCCTTGCTGGCTTCCTTTTGACACTGCCAGAAGAGCTGAAAGGCTGAGAGTGTCGTCCTAGATGTGAACACTGCTGGATGGAGGAATATTGGAGCAGTAATGTGACAAAGTTCATAATGCCACAGCTCCGTATATCCTTCATCTCACAGTATGCCAAGGCTTTCATTTTTAATCAAGTGTCTTATAAACACTTGTAAGTCAGCCATAATTCTGTATTTTTAATCACACTTGGGCTAGGGATCTGCTCTTAAAAATCTCAGCTTGGAATTATACATTCCTTCTGATGAGGTTCACCAGAGAAGCTGCGTTTCCTTTCGGTTTGGTCCTTTGGCCATACTCAGAGTAGGATTCATTCAGATAATTTACACACACACATACACACACACCCCCTTCATAGTCATTTCCCCAGTTGCTTTCATCAGTCTCATGCAAAGCATACAGTAGTGAAAAAGAAGTCATAAGTTCGTGGGAGAATAGAGAGGACAAGGATCATACCTAGTGACTGAAAGAACTGGCAGCTTGTTTTCACAACTAAGCCTCTAACTGTGTGCCTTTTATTTCAAAGTCTTCTTACTCCTTGATTACCAAAGGTGGTGGAGCAAAAAGTAGAGATACCAAAAAAGTTTACTTATCTCATATTTATACCCACAGCATATCACTTTCTGCTCTTCTTGCTGAATGAAAAGTTTTTCTTTTGTTAAATAAAAATATAAATGCAGTTTCTCATTTTCTGCTTCCAATCTTAGGTTATTAGCATTTACATGGGAATCACTGTAAATCTAGCAGAAGCATGGGAGCCCTACAAAGCTGCTAAAACTGCCCTGAACTACACTCTGGATCTTTTGAATGTCAAAGAGCAGGTACGTAAGCCAGAGTTAAGTGTTTTTAGCAAGATTCAAGCTGTATGGGCATCTCAGGTGTATTTTATGACATCAGTAATGTCTGGGTCTCTTTTCCTTGCATACAATCATTTGCATTCCATTAAAGTACCTTACTCGGAGTACATAACTTTGTACATAATTTTGAATTAAAGATGCTTCAAAATCTGGTCTTCACAGTACTGCTTGTTTCACTTCCTTTTGCAGTTTGATTCCCCAAAAGGTTTCAGGGTTTTGATTTGAATGATGCTGGCAGTCATCACCAAGTTGTTAAGTACTGGAATAACATAAGCTGGCAATAGTCTTTGGTCTTTCATGGATGACTATTTTAGAAGTTACACTTTTATACTGCCAGAGTGTGGCACTCAGTTTTAAATGGGGCCTTTCAAATTAAATAAACAATAATCTGGAAAAAGCATCTGATTTAAAAGAATTTATACCAGAATGTTGTATGATGCATTGCAGTTAGTTCTTTTAATCTGAAATCATTTTTTCCATGCCTCAAAAACAATGAGTAAGATTGGGTAGGTTTATCATTTGCCTAATCAGCAAATAAGTTGAGTGATGGTAACTAAATACCTTCTTAGAATCTGACCCTAGTGCTCAGGCAAGAACACAACAGAAGTGCCTAATTGTCTAGTAACCTTCAGGAATATGAGCAGACGTTTTTCTGTAGTATTTAGGGCAGAAATTCACAAAGTAGAACTGACATTTAATTCATAACAAGTATTTCCATTCTGGAATAGATTTTTTGTTTTGTTCTTTCTCATTAGGCAATAAAATATTAGTACCATTTTTTAGGAGTGATTTCTGAAGAGGACGTAAATGAATATAGGAAGTTTACAGCTCTGCATTTTTGAAACATTATACTTCTTGGGTAGGCTCTTTGCTTTAAAATTTCACTTGCATCCCTTGTCATGCAGTTGTGGTGTATGATATTGCCTACTAGTAATGATAATAATTTTTATAGCACTTTTGATCTGTGTGCCTTATAAACTCTTGGGAGCATTGCAGACGATGTACTCCATTTTAGGCAAGGATTATATTGATGCAAGCTTTTCCATTCTAAGGCAAGCAGATACGCTGCAGTCACTGAGCGAGTGCACACTCAGGTGCAGCAGTTTCTCAAAGAGGGCTGTCTGAGGGAAGAGCTGGTGCTGGACAATATTCCCAAGCTGCTGAATTGCCTGAGAGACTGCAATGTAGCGATCCGCTGGCTGATGCTGCACACTGCTGACACAGGTAAGGCTTCGTGCTGGACTTTTATTACAGAGCTGTAATGTCCCGAGGAAAGCTCAGTGTGTGCTGCTGTTGAAGTCAGCAGAGTTTCATCTACTCTTTTCAATAGACTGTTCTTTTGCTGATAGTTTCCTAAAGTCTTTGACTGAAACAGCACATGTGCATTTCCTTAATTCTCGTGATGTAGACACAGGTGTGTATAGTATGAGAAGTCATGAACCTGTTTAACACGCTGCAAAAAAAGCCTGGGAACTTTGTCTTTTTCTGCCTTATCTCTTAAAGCATCGTTTTGAAAGTTCTGCCGAGTACTAAAAGGAAAGCAGTAGCCAACTTTTTGGTATCTTTGTAATTGTCACCAAGGTTTTGGTTCTGTTGAACTGGAATTCAACTGAAACTGATGGATAATGTCTCTGACATGAACTTGGGTCTGTAAACTCACCTATTTGACCTTCTCTTGGTGGAATGTTTGTGCTGTCTTTAGGGCTTCCTGGTACGTGAGAGAGCTTCTCCTACACCTCCGTGCATTTTCTGTGATGGTTTCAGAAATGTTGATCTCTGGGCTTCTCAGTCAGGTGGATTAAATTCACATGTAGTTTGTGTAAGCCAGCAGAAGAGTTTAAGGCAGCTGAAGCACCACAGAAACATTGATTTTTGCTTGTTCTAAGGAGGACTTGTACAAGGGTGGTGAGACCCATGTAAATGGTGAACAATGAGGACTTGCATGTCAAAGCAAAATGGTTTTGCTTTCAAGCTATTAAAAAAAAAAAGTCTTATTTACAAAGATTGAAAAGCTTCGCCAAATTCTGTAACAGTCTTTCCTTTTTCAGCTTGTGATCCAAATAACAAACGTCTCCGACAGATAAAGGATCAAATTCTAACAGACTCAAGGTACAACCCCAGAATCCTTTTCCAGCTTCTTCTGGATACAGCTCAATTTGAATTCATATTGAAAGAGGTAAGGTGCTGCTGCTTGCTTCAGCATTTTCCCTTGAATGGCAGAACAGAGCTGAAGTCTTGTATAGTAGTGGTACATTTACCACATAGTCCACTTAAAAAAAAACAACAATTATTTTGATTTGTTAGTTGTGAGTTTTCTATAAGAATGCAAACTATTGCTTGGAAATTACTTTTGCAGTCTTCTTAATAAATAAGTTTTCATTCTTACCCAGCGTGCTTACATTTGCATGAACAGGCATAATAAAATCTGTTGAGGAAACTGCCTAAGTTTTTATCCTGATAATTCTCTCTTTCAGGCTTTCTTTTAAACAAAGACAAAAGCCTCTGTATGTTGAGAATAAGCTGCTAAGAAAAGTCTTACACCTATGTATGAAGTTCTGCCATTTCTAAAAGATTCCCCATTAATGCTCTGGTACTAACCTGGTAGAATACGCAAGAGTGTGCTTAACGTGCTTTGTGAATTGGCTTTCTCTGCATAGGCTGAGATGACTGTGAGCAGTGTAAGTCACCATTAGACCAGAGTCTTCCAGGAACTCTAAGCTAAAAAAGTTACCTGTGATAAGAGACTAAAAAATTAATAATATCTGTGTTGTACTTTAAAAAAAATAATTCACTTAATGTCTATCACTGTATGTCTGTCACACTGGCTGTACTTCTTAATGTTTTTAACTTCATATTTGATACTCTGACAAGATCTTAAAGTTGCATAGTAATCACTGTAAGTCAGTTCCATCTGTTCTCAGTATTTTACTTCATCTATTGTAGTATGCCTCCTTCCTAGCTTTGTAAACCAAATGCTTCATTTTTCAATAGATGTTCAAGCAGATGCTGTCAGAAAAACAAACAAAATGGGAGAACTATAAAAAAGAGGGATCTGAAAGGATGACTGAGCTTGCTGACGTATTCTCAGGAGTTAAACCTCTTACTAGAGTGGAGAAAAATGGTAATTCTTGAAAATTAAACTGTGGAGGGGAAAAAAAAAAGAAAATTTGTTTTTTATTTCTAAGCTGATACCAAAGGAAAATACAGGATGCTCGTACTGATAAGAGAAAAAATTTCATGTCCCTCAACTGCTGCAGACGTCTCTTCCATGCTGTCTTCTTTGGGTGTCTGCATATAGTCCATATGTAGGCCATGTTTAGGTACCTAATATTTAGATGGATGTATTTTTTGTAATATGTTTTATCACTTTAGGTATGCCAGGTAAGACTATGAAATGCCAGTTCACTTTTCCATCTGTAATGGAGTTCACGTTACTGTGTTTGATGTAGAAAGGAATGCAAAGATCGTGCCTCTTAAATATGAGGATGGTTTAACCTCTCACTCCTTCCCTGGTTGTAACCTGGACTTATACTGTATCAGTGTTTTTTTTCAAACCTCTTCTCTTCTGCACTGAGCAGTATCTTTCTGATTCTCTTCAGTTCTCTAAGCTTTGAATCTGTATTTCTTTCTGAATTTCTTGCTCTGTTTTTGAAACATCTTTTGTGGTTTTTTTCTTAGATTAGTGTAACAATGAGAATTTGATCTCATTTGATAGTGAACACTGCATGAAGTGTCAATGTACGGGCAACATTTGATCAATCCAAATCAACAAAACTTAGAATACTGGCAATTTTCTCACTTTCTTTCAATTAAAAGCAGAATTACCTTGCTAAAATATTGCTCTTTTTCAGGTGAGCAGACTTACAGCTAAAACATTGAAATTGCAGCTGCTGAAGGAATCTACATTGTAGAACTGTGTCTAAACCACAAATTTAGGATTTAAAGGGCTTTATCGTCTTTGTATAGATTTTATAATGCCCGTTTGTGTTGGTGGTTGTTGGTTTTAGTGTTGTATGTAAAAGTTACCTGAGCATTTGCCTCTTTACAAGTCTACATGTTGAAAGACTAGGAATGTAAGAGTGAGATGAAGACTTTTTAAATAACATCCTACGTGTATAGCACTGGATATTTTTGTTTGTTTGTTTTGAATAGCAAGTTCACTGTCTTTGATGCTTGCCATACATGCAAAGATTTGATGAAATTTTTCTTGTTCTTACACAGAAAATCTTCAGGCCTGGTTCAGAGAAATCTCCAAACAAATAATGTCTCTAAACTACGAGGATTCCACCGCAGCTGGCAGAAAAACTGTGCAGTTAATACAGGCACTGGAGGAGGTACAGCAAAGAAATTCTGAGATAAATGACCTTATCATTTTGAAAAATAGCATTTGATAGATATGCACTGACTTCTGCTAGATGAGTTACGAACCATACCTGCATTTCAGTGACTGTTTAAGTCTGCGGATCTTTCCAGTTTTATATATACAGTTAGCAGGACTTGCTTACAGACCATGTGACTGTAAAACAAGGGAGGTAACATAAAGAATCATGCCACCTGCAGCTGAGGGTTAGTAGGGTTTTTCAAAGAAATAAATCTGGTATTAAACATTATTTGGCAATATTGCTCGTTTTCTTGGAAATTCTGAAAATAAATTTGAAGCTGGAGAAGGTAATTTGAAAGGCAAAATTAAATTATCCATATTTGTTATAGGTGCATTTCTTCTGTTTCCAGAAGATAAAAGAATACTCAGTGTGGTGTTTCACAATGCAACTCCTCAAGTAACTTTGTGAAGGTTATTATTTAATGCACTCTAAAGTAGGCCAGGATTTGTTAAGTGTCTTATAGTAATAATATCCTAAAGAAGTATGTCAGTTTGCTTACTGTATTTGTGGTGGTGACTTTAAAGAGGAACAGAAAAAAAAAGAGGTTGTTTTATGGGGTTTGTTTGTTTTTGTTTAAATATAGGTCCAAGAGTTTCACCAGCTGGAAACTAACCTGCAAGTTTGCCAGTTTCTGGCTGACACGCGCAAATTTCTCCACCAGATGATCCGAACTATCAACATTAAAGAAGAGGTCTTGATCACCATGCAGATAGTTGGTGATCTTTCTTATGCTTGGCAATTAATTGACAGGTACCTTAGCAGGAGTTTCTGCTTCTCAGTCAGTCATCATTTGCAAAACTTCTGGGAAATAATGTGCATAAATATTACTAATGCTTTAAATTTTCCAAATTAAAAACAGTCTTGAGGCCTTGTTCTATGTGTTGAGTATATTTAACCCTAATCAACTCGAATAAGATTTAATGGTCACCCTTGATATGTTGTAGGCTGTGGATTAAGTGGTACTGTAAATTTTACTGTCTATCTGTTACTAAGTATAACAATTTTGATAAGCTTCTGTCTTCAGCCTTTAGTCTTGTTAAGTGTTCTCCAAAATACTGGAGTTCCTGTTTCAATGAAAAACAAACAAGGAAAGAAGTATGTTAGAGAACTCTTTTTCCATTAAGTGATTTTGCTGAGCTGCTACTTCATTACTTGGGCTGTTAATGCTCCCTGATACCATCTTCTTTTGCCCCACTTACCCCTTTGTCTTACTGGGTTTTTTCTAGCCATTATCTCTTCAGACCAATGATCTCCTGTGCTGTTTCTAGAATACACTGGTGCTGGTGATGTAAGATTTAAGAGTTGAAAATAGAGTTTCAGGTGAAGAAACTGATTTATTTTGTTTGTTTCCTACCCCAGCTTTACATCTATTATGCAGGAAAGCATAAGAGTCAGTCCATCTATGGTAACTAAACTCAGAGCCACTTTCCTAAAGGTAAGGATGAACGACAGTGAATGTACTTGAACACTGCAGGTCAGCCAAAGCATTTGTTAAATAGGCTGTAAATTCACAAAAGATTTAAAACTTCCTTTTACCAACATTTTCTATATCCAGATTTTTCAGTCTGTGTTAACCCAAGGTTAGTTTTAAAGAAAATAAAATCAAGTTATGCACAATTTTTTTATGGAACCAGTTACATTGCTGCTGTTAGCCAAGTAAGTCTCATCATCCAGCCTCTATTTAGAACAGTTATTTGTTGGAGACACTGGTGCATAAATGAGATCCTCTGGGTATGTATCAGAGGAGGCTGAAGGAATTACAGAAGTTACGCTGGCTAAGCCCTTTAGCTGTCATGATGAAGATGTGGCATCAGATGAAAATGTTTTCTGTAGAAATAAGAATGAGAAATAGCACGGGGGGAAGTGTAAGATTACAGACAGGACTTTTTTAACCTTTTTTTTTTTCCTGTTGACAACCTTGATGTTGTAAACTGCTATTCAGGAAGAATCTAGTGCTTTGAGTTGTAGGTTAAAAGCCTGAGCAGGAGAGAACAGGCATGTACTTTATGTTACAAAACCAAATGTGTAAAATTAAAATGTTACCTTTATTTCTAGCTTGCCTCTGCCCTTGACTTGCCACTTCTCCGCATCAATCAAGCCAACAGTCCCGATCTTCTCAGTGTCTCACAGTACTACTCTGGCGAGTTGGTTTCCTATGTAAGAAAGGTAGGCATTTAAAGGGGTAAGAAAGGTAGGCATTTAAAGGGGTAAGAAAGGTAGGCATTTAAAGGGGTAAGAAAGGTAAGCATTTCAAGGGCTCTCATTCTCTTGTTCTCTAATTACTTTTTCTTAATCAAATTTATTTTTTTTTAATGAGAATATACTGACTGTGTTTGTTTCTTCTCTCCTTTACAAAGGTTCTACAGATAATTCCAGAAAGCATGTTTACATCTCTTCTCAAAATTATAAAGCTTCAGACCCATGATATTATTGAAGTGCCTACTCGCCTCGATAAGGACAAGCTACGAGATTACGCTCAGCTTGGACCGCGATACGAGGTGCAGTTAAAATAGGGCGTGCTGAAAAAGCATACCTTACAGGTGGCCAGCTTCAGCATGAGTGCAATAGGTACAGCTCCACAGCCCTGTACTTGGACGGTGAAGTTGGATTTGTTGACTGAGTAAGAATTAAAATTGACAGTGTTATCATGAGTATACCTTAGGTTTCCTGAGGACAGATGAGTAACTTTTCTATTTGTAAAAGTTTAAACTTCTGATCTTGTAGAAAAGGAGAGGAAAACAAAATATATTTATAAATGAGCATAAGGAATTCTGGATTTATTGGGAGGGAGAGGAATCGTAAAAACCTGAGTCTGAAATGAAGCCCTCCACATTTGGAATGCTTGTTCCAGAAGAAGGCCAAAGACTGAATAAGCAAGGAGGGCTAAGATTTTTTGCTGCCCTCAAATGCAAAGAAAGGATGGAGGTGCATTGACTTAATCAAATAAAACTGCTATTTCTCATCAGCTTTTTGTCTGTGGCTTTTTTAGTGCACTGTTATCAGCATGGAAGAGGGAGCAAACATTAAAATTACTTGGTTTTATTTTTAATAGAGGAAGATGAGGAGCAAAAACCTGAGTAGATCAGTAACTCTCCCTCAAATGTATTTCCAATTATTAGTTAGATGTTTTATAGAAACAAGCTGTGGTCTCTGACTAAGCTGATGTTTAAACCTCAACAGTAGGTTTAGACTCCGCATTAAACTCTGTAAAGTCATTTTACTGGGGGGTGGGGGGCCTGGTGTTAGGAATGGAACAGGAGGCAGTGTTCAGTAATATAATTTTATTTTGAGGAGGTCAAGGGGAAACTACTTACCTTACACAAAAGCCTTTCACTTTTGTTATCTGTAGAACTGTAAGTCTGAACTGTGTTGTCTGTATTCTATATTGTAAATGTCTTAAAGGCAAAAGACTGGCTTGTCTGACCTCTGAGCATAAGGACACTCAACTAATAATTTAAAACTTAACTGAATGTGCTACTGTATTAAATCAGTGGAAATACTGATGTGGACTCATTGCTGGCAGCAGGCTTGATTATGGAATAACTACTTCAGGCTGTGTCCCTAGCCTGCTCAGAGGTATCAGCTCAGAGTTTTGTCTGTGATGTTTTGTACACACATGATGTAGCTGGCTGGGTCTTTCCTTCCATAATCTCTGTGAAGCCTCTGAGAGGTACTTGTTCTTTCCTACTGCTAATGTGCCTAAATTGATGTAATTACAAGAAGGATTATTGTTGTACTATAAGTCTAGAACAAGATGTAAAATTGAACGTATATCAGTGCAAATTAATCTAAAATAGGAGACCATCACTTAGAAACATGAATATCTTTTTAGCATAATGATTTGAATCTATTGAATCACTTTAATAAATTGTATTTTCTCTTTCTATTAAAGGTTGCCAAGCTAACCCACGCAATTTCAATCTTCACTGAAGGGATCCTCATGATGAAAACTACTTTAGTTGGTATCATCAAGGTAATGTTCCATTATTGCAGGAGGAAAAAGTTCTTCAGTGGCAATTACTGCTTCAACACATGAAGCAAGACCTTGAAGACAAGACAAAATAAGTTTGCATACAAATTTTCAAACAGTGCTGCCATTTGGCTAAGAACTGTATTATTTAAG
The DNA here is from genome assembly GCA_024336885.1 of Actenoides hombroni. NCBI lineage: Eukaryota > Metazoa > Chordata > Aves > Coraciiformes > Alcedinidae > Actenoides > Actenoides hombroni. The sequence goes on along the minus strand of WUAM01000217.1, from coordinate 3,819,479 downwards.
GCTGTTAAGAACCCAGAGTGCTCGTTGTAAAAAAATTCCATTAGTGTTAATCAACACTGTTTTGTGGGGGTTTTTTCCTACTGGAAAAATCACTCCCAAGTTTTTTTGAAGAGCTGTTTCTTCCATTGCTCTTCCTACATTAAGATATCTCTTTCAGGACCAGGAGCAAGTATTCTTGAAGAAATACTTAATGTGTACCAGCTTCTTATAATTATATGACATTCTTGATGGATCATGAGCAAAGGTTGAATAAGAGAACTACAAACCTTTGCCATTCAACTTAAAAGAATAATTTATTACCTAGTAAAAGTATTCAAATAGTCTTTGGCCAAGCACTGGTGGGAAAGTGCATCTGTTAGCAGTGCTTTCCAATTCATCTTACATATTTAATATCTTCCCTGGTGCAAACAAAATCCTTTGCATTTTTTTATACCTTTCTGACTTTAAGAAAAAAATGTTTCTTCTACTTAGGTGGACCCAAAGCAGTTACTAGAGGATGGAATAAGGAAGGAGCTAGTAAAACGGGTAGCTCTGGCTCTTCACAGGGGACTCATCTTTAATCCTAGAGCCAAGGTGTGTAACAGCTTGGTTTGAGTTTAATTTTTAATGTATCTTGGGTTTGCTGGGACCTCTTTTACTCTACTACCTTCTAGAAAATAATTAATACTTTTCTGTACAGATTTCTTTTTTGTAAAAATGCACACTTTTTAACTTCTTAGAGGTTATTTGGAATGCCTTATTTGATGTTAAATGAGTTTATAAACTGCTAAGAGTACATACAATTCAAGACCATATTTTTGTTCTATTGCCAAGTGTCCTATCAATTCTGAGTTCACAGTTCTGTCTTTGTCTGTGACCAGTGATGACAACACATGATGTGTATAAGCCAAGTAAACACAGAAAGGCAGTAACAGAATAAGGAGTGTGACTCCGTGTTTTGATCCTGTCCAGATTCTTGAGGCTCTCTCCCAGATCAATCAGTAGTACCACTGAAGCCTAAAGGAAACATTAAAAGCAGGAAGAAAAGATTATTTATGAAGAAGAATTACTTTGATATCAAACAATCTCTGATAAATTTCTCAGTGCTTTTCAGTTCTGGCTGGAGCACAGTGAAATCCTCTAGAGGTGGTTATGTAAAGACATGTAGAAGCCTTTTACATTTTCTTTGTGTTCTACCTATTCACAGTTTTGTTTTGTTTGTCTGTTTGTTTGTTTGATTTTTCTTTTCTTCCATAGCCAAGCGAACTGATGCCGAAACTAAAAGAAATGGCAGCTACAATGGATGGGTTCCATCGATCATTTGAATATATCCAGGATTATGTCAACATATATGGTTTAAAAATTTGGCAAGAGGAAGTGTCTCGTATTATTAACTACAATGTGGAACAGGAGTGCAATAACTTCTTAAGAACAAAGGTGCTAGTCAAAAACAAGAATGAGTAAAAAGCTGATAAAGACCTTTATATTTGGACGTTAAAGCTTGTGACTGATGGAGCATATGTACCCCATTGTGCACAGTCCATACTGGTGTGACTTCAACCAAATGTGCTAAGTACTGTATAAAACATCTACCCCCAGCTTTTTCTGAATGATTTCAGCATCCCAACTGCATTAGTTGTACGTAGGAAGAGCAAACTACCCCAAACAGAATATTTCAGTATCTTTTGCCAGTGAACAATATCCTTCATGTCTTTCTCAAAGAAAACAGAAAATAATTACTGAATCAGAGTAATCCTCTCTGTATCTATTGTTAGCTGTCAGAATGCAGGCTCAGAAAGTTTTCAGTAGTTACTAGCTTACTTTGTGATATTTCACAAGTGATGGAGTGAATAGATCCTAAATTTGGCTAAGAAAATGGTGGCTGGTCTTACTGCAGAAAGGAGCAGTTGGAATTCTCACCAGAAATGTAGGTAGTTCTCTCAACGTCCACACTTACCCTCTGTTTGCTGTCATTTCTCTCTTTGCTTTATTCTGGTTTTATAGTGTTCTGCTCTGTGTCATTTACAATATAGTTCTACAGTGTACCACTTTGAAAAGGAATAAAAATTCTAAGCAAATTTAAAATGCACAATAGTAACACTGCAAATTACTCTAAAACTTGTTTTTCAGATCCAAGACTGGCAAAGCATCTATCAGTCTACTCATATTCCTATACCAAAATTCACACCTGTGGATGAATCTGTAACATTTATTGGTCGGCTTTGTAGAGAAATCCTGAGGATCACAGACCCAAAGTAAGTCCTGTGTGTCACAAGCTGTACTGTAGCACCATGCGTTGGATTGCTCCAATTCCACCATCTGCAAACAAAACCTACAACAAACAGTTTTTCCTTAGCTGTCATATCACCATCTTTATCTAAAACCCAATTTACCCAGTCCATCCTCTACATTTCAAAATCTAGTCTACAAAAGTTGTGATTTTAGTCTAAGAAGGAAAACAGTGTGTTACACAAAGAGAGGAGAGAGAAACCAGGGAAGGGTCACAGAACTCTTGGAGAGAGAAATAACTAAACATAACCTGAGATGCTTAGAGAGTCTTTCTAATCTCTGCCTGAATAAGATAACTCATCACTCAGATAATCACAGGACCTGTCTACATCTTACTCTGAAGTATCTGTTTAATTTTTCCTCAGGATCACGTGTTACATTGACCAAATGAACACCTGGTATGATGTCAAAACTCATCAGGAAGTAACCAATAGTCGTCTCTTCTCAGAGATCCAAGATACTTTAGGTACCTTTGGTCTCAATGGTTTAGACAGGCTGCTGTGTTTCATGATTGTAAAGGAACTGCAGGTAATTTTTGAACTTTGGTTTCTTAAGGTCCCGATGCTTTTACTGTTTAATAACTTTTAGTGAAATTAAATATCTGTACATTTTTGAAATGGTAAATTTAAATCAAAAACATTTGAAGAATGTGTGTTCAAACCTAAAGGTAAGAATTACTGTTACAAATGTAATTATGAAGGTGCCTTGTCTTGGATAAATGGTTCTGTGTAACACAAGGTGATGTGTTACGTTAAACAGTGGTTTGAGGGAAATGCCTTTGGAAGGTGTACACTTTGTGTATACTTAAAAGTTCATCTCAGGTCAACTTTTATTTTTCTGTCTAGATATCAACAAAGAATTAGATTGTTTGGGTCTTTTACTATATAAATAAGGTGTCATATCCATGTAATGACTTTTACCCTAATACCTCTGTGTGAAACCAAGGGGTTTTTTTGTTTTCTGAGAAGAATTCAGTCTTAGCCTGGTTAAAGATATTAAGGAAAATAAGTATTGATGAAGACAGTTCTTTCTCAGGTGTTGAGTTGTCTACAGTGGGTATTACATGTTGGTGAGGGGGATCTGCTGATTGTCCTAACGCTGATTAACATAGCTTGGAAAAACACAGTCTAATTACAGAATTCCTCAACTGTTCATCTGTGGAAATATTCTTTCCCTGCTGTTAAAAAATGTAGCTCTTGCACCACCAAGATTAAGCATAGAGTACATGTGTGAGGATTTCACTTATTTCTTTTATTTAGAATTTCCTCAGTATGTTTCAGAAAAATATACTGCGTGACAGGACGGTACAGGATACCTTGAAAGCACTTATGAATGCTGTTAGTCCTCTCAAAGGAATTATAGGTAAGTGCTGACTGGTTAAGATAGAGGAAAGCCATTGTCTTTGTACACTTACCTTTATTTACTTGTTCTTTTTTAATGCCTCACCCTTTTTCTTTTCTCAGCAAACTCGAACAAGGTTTATTCCACAGCAATTGCAAAAACTCAGAAGATCTGGACGGCATACTTAGACTCCATAATGAAGGTAGGTTTACATGACTTAGTGATATGCAGAAATCACCCGAGGCTCTTTTTTTTTATATACTTGAATCTGCTTATTTTACAGTGTTTTATTGTGTTGACACAGTATTCTGTAACATCACAACTAAAGCAGGCCTGAATTTGCGAGAGCCCCTGAGCTTCATTTGTATGGACAGCTCACAGTCCACAAAGTGCTTAGCATTAAGATTCATTTGTAATATTTTACCAAAAATAGAGTCTGGCACTAGAGATCTGAACAGCTTGGTATCAGGAGCTTTGAGACTTGTGAATGTAATGTACCTAAGGCTAAAGTTTGGAGCTTTAGTGTTTCCCAAACTTGCCTTGTTCACACAGAAGCAGCCTGCCGTGCCAAAGAGCTACACAAGCTATCCCATTAACATATCTCTTTACCTTGTCTCTCTAATGGTGTTTTCCAGCCAGTGTTTTTCAGAGTGCTGTGAATGTTTATATTACTGAAGAGGGGAGGAAAGCTCAGGGAGGGTTGACTGCAACAAACCTCTGTGATGGTTTTTATCCCTGCTATTGCTGACCCTAAGGTCTAGGGAGAGGTGGGGAAAAGAGCACGAGTTATTTTCAGTGACCAGTATAAAACAAGCGAGTAACTGGACTTTTATATCTGATACCTTTTTAGTGCCCATTTCACACTGCCTGTATTTGCTGTCATGAACAGTGTGTAAGTCTTGAGTGCTGTGAGTAGTTGTCTCCTTCGGCTGTGTCAGTTCTGACTGCAGGTTGCAACAGTGCCCAGCTCCCACAGGGAGGAAGCAGCACCACTCACGGAATGTTCCTGCTTTGGACAGCCCTGCAAAGGCTGCTGGGTGCAATGAAGACTTTGTGTAATCTATTTAACTCTAAATCACTACTCATTAAGTTTTTCCTTAGTTTGAATTTATTCTTCCTTCCTTGTGTTCACTATAACACCCCATCCTTTCTTTGTTTTTCTCAACAGGTTGGTCAGATGCAGATTTTAAGACGACAGATTACCAATGAATTAAATTATTCCTGCAGGTTTGACTCCAAGCATTTGGCTGCTGCTTTGGAAAACCTCAATAAGTAAGAAACAAAATGTGCTGAAGAGCTGCATGTATTACTGTGATGTAATTGTTATCAACTCAGCAATCCTTAAAATCTAAATTTCAGCAGAATATGGAGTCTGATCGTATTCAGGTTTTTGTTGATGAGTATTTGAATTTGAACCCAACAAAACCAGTAAAAATAAATGACTTGGCAAGTACTACATATAAACATGCTCATGGACAGTGCAGTTTCTAATTGCGTTTGTTTATACCTGGATTTGAGATCATATTTGGTTGAGAAATAAGAACAGTGAAAATGTGTGGTGCTGATTTTGAAACAAACATGATGCTTGTAAAAGATGTTCCAAACAAGGTGGTTTGCTTGTCACCATTTACAGGCTTTGTGGCTTTTTAAGTTTTTACATTACTATGACGTGGCATTGTGTAAGGTTTATTTGGGGACAATTTAAGTAGGCATTTAATATAATGAATTTCTTTTCCTTTTAGAGCAATACTGGCTGACATTGAAGCACATTATCAGAACCCATCGCTACCTTATCCTAAAGAAGACAACACTCTTCTGTATGAAATCACAGCTTACCTGGAAGCAGCTGGCATTCACAATCCGTTAAATAAGGTCAGGGTTGCATCCTGGTCCTTGGTACAGTTTGCTTTTTCTATGTTATCGATTATTAACTGAGAAAAAAATTAACATGTGTAAGAACTATGTTCCTCTTTTTTTTCTTCCCCCCTCAGATCTACATAACAACAAAACGTTTGCCGTATTTTCCCACCGTCAACTTCTTGTTTCTCATTTCCCAGTTTCCAAAACTTCAGTACAACAGAAACTTAGGTATTGTATGAGCTGTTGTTTGTCTAAATCTAATGAAAATCTGTCTGAAATTATCTGTGGAGAAGATAGTAAAATTATCTGTATAGAAAATCCCCACCTGTCCAGGCAGGCTGGTTAGAATATTGAAGGCCAATACAGTTGAGTAGGAAACAGAATCCAGACTCCTTTCTCATTCCATCCTATGCCTTAGTTAATATCACTAAGCCATTTGCTATGGAATAAATACTATTGTTACATTAGTTTTTATGTGTGGGCAAGTAGAAGGGAAGGCACAGCAAAAAACCTCATGAGAGTATATTCTGTAAGTTTGCCTCTGCTGTAGAAAATAAGTTCTGTAAATTTGTGTTGTTTTGGGTTTTTTTCTGTGTAGGAGTGGTGTGCAAGCGGCCAGCTGATCAAATTGACTGGCTTCCTTTAGTTCTGGGACTCCTTACCCTGTTGAAACAGTTTCACTCAAGATACACAGAACAATTTCTGTCTCTGATTGGTCAGTTTATTCGTTCAACAATGGAGCAGTGCACAAGGTACCCATGTTTTACTTTTTTCCCAAGTATTACATCTGTGAAGAGGGCTTCAGTCACATTAGCATTGCTTTCCAGTGTGTTTTTCCAGCAGTACATTTGACATAATAATAACAATATATTTGGCTAAATGTAAGATTGAAACACTATTTCTTTCTTTTGTAATGGAATCACATGGTACCAGTGGAAACAATGTTATTTGAAGGCTGGCATTTTCATGTAACTTCAACCCCATAACTGATCACTAGTAAGAGTATGATCTTCACGGTGGTTTAATTTTAGCCAGAAGATGCCAGAAATGCCTGCTGATGTAGTGGGTGCGCTGATGTTCCTGGAAGATTACGTTCGCTACACAAAGTTACCAAGAAAGGTAAGAAAGAATTCCATGTCTCCTGTAGGTAGCACTGAGCAGGAGTCCTGTTCAGATAAGCTAAATCACGGTTTACGCTCTGGTTACATACCAGCAGTTTGATCACACCTGTCTAGTTTGGAACGTGGTATCATCTGGAAACAAGTATCCAAACTAAGGGACTTGCTCACCTCCTCCCAAAAGCAGCACTGACGCTCTTCAGATGTTCTGTAAAAGGCTGCCAAAAGGAAATACGCATGGAAAATCTGTTACCTGACAGGAATGGGTCATATTGAATTCTTTTGCCCTGTACGAGCTACCAGTTGTGTTACTTGCATACTTTGTGTGACTATTCCTATACTACTCATGGTATCCTTGCAGAAAAATAACTTTCTAGAAAATATAGAGATACAAAATATAGAAAGGATTTCAACTTTGTACAGATTTAGGGAGAGTCTGTTCCATTTGTTCTTCAGAGAGTGTGTACATTGCTGGGGGGCTTTTGGGAGGGGAAGAAAGAAAACAGAAGTTCTGAGACATTGCAGAATTAAGTAATAATGAACTTTGCAAGAGGAAAAGCTAATTAGCAAGTCTTAATTTTAGTGAAACACGTCTCCAGTCCCTGGTTTCCTTCCCTTCCTGCCGAAGCATGGCTTCCCAGGCAGCTGTTTTGTCACATGCAAGGGACGTTCTGAAAGTCTGAGTTTGTAGAGAGACTTTATTTTAGGGTTAAATACAAGTTAACTGCATTTGAAGATGATATATTATTTATATGTGGTAGTGAAAATAAGTCATAATCCCATTTGCTATAGGCTGTACCTTAGTGATTCCTGAATTTACCAGCTAATACAACTAAAAAAAAATAATTCTTCCAGTTTCTGTCTTCTTCCCAGCCCACAGTGCAATGTAGGTCCCCATGTCAGTCTTGCAGCCAGTTTATCTGGTACATGTGCCAACTTCCACTTCAGCCTGGTGCTATGTGGAGGTCCAGCAGAGAGGGTGTCACTGTTCCTCCAGTCTTGCACAGTAGCTGGTGTCCCAGCACTCCCTCGGGGCCCTAAGCCAAGCCCTACCTGCTGCTGTGGTCACACAGGAGCAGCTCCAGGAGCGCACCCTAAAGGCAGGGTGGGTCAGGTCAATAGTGTTGCAGGCTCAATTCACAATTAGATGTGCTTGTTAGTGGGTGAGTAGAGCTTACCAACGAATACAGAAGAAAACAGGTAACTGTGCCTTCCTGTTTACTGTAGGTTGTTGAAGCACACGTGCCAAGCTTCATTTTTGATGAATTCAGAACTGTTCTATGAATATGGAGAAGGACCAAGCCTTTTCCCCACACCAGAAACGTGGAGCTGGGGACCGAGGATGAGACAAGTACAGCTTTTGGGATCTGTGTCTTCTCTGTGCTTAAAGGCAGTACCTGCAATTGCCTCTAGGAAACATAACCATCAGCACCAGTCTGTATAATTAACACTTGTTTCAGTCGTGGCATGACATGCAACTTCTGTCTCCTCCAAACAGTGTACATTTTGTACTGCACATTATAAATGCTGTATGTAATTGTTTCTGTATAAATCATTTAATTTTTTGTTCTGAAGAACTGTTTGTGGAAGTTCGACTTTTGTACCACCATTGAACAATGCAATGGGAAATAAAGGTGGTGGAGAGGGGGCCAGGACTGCCAGGCTGGCATCTGCCTCTCTACTACACAAAGTTAATTTTTCTCTGTAGATGACAGAAAAATAATTAAATAGCCATAGCTGAAAGATCCTGTCATGCTATTTAAAGGCACGAATATTTCTTCCAGTGCAACAGTACTATGACTAATGTTGAGGGCAAGGTGTTTATTTACATAACTTTCAATCTTTGTATGGAAACCTCTACACCTGGCATAATTTTCCTGCTAGGGGCTGCTCTGGGAAAGCGGGGAGGGGGGAGATGTTATTTTATCACTGGGACAGCTTGGTGATTATCAGCTTGGAAAAAAGGAGGCAAATGCAACAGCTGAAGGGCAGAGTTACCCAGAAAGAGGTGTTTATGGCAGTAAGAATGTCTCGAGGGGCTAGATGGCAAATAGGCTCCTTGTTAAAGAAAGGAAGAGCAAAGGAGGAGGGGTAAAGGGAAGTGTGAAGCCCCAGGACACTTGTCCTAGCTGTGTCATCCTCTGTCTTCAGTGACAATGTGTCTGCTTCACCTGCCCTTAAGTACCCCAATCATTTTCCATGGAAACAAGAACAGGGAAGGTGCAGTCTCCCTCCACTGTGGCTGATGAAGGGATCTGGCTGGGGAGAGGGATGTCCACACCTTCCATTTGTACTACATTGGAGCCAGTGTAGTAACTGAGAGGGTTAGGGCCCTACTGGTTACTAGTGCAGAAGCAGCCCTAGTTCACTGACATCAGTCCCGTTACCACAGGACTAAGTAGATGAATATTCATAAATTTGGGAGGGGGGAATCAAGAAGATTTTGTAATCTTGCAGCTATCAGCCTCACAAATCTGAGCTGGATGTCCTTGTTCTGGGAGATGATCTTACATATTGGAGCTGAAGGCAAAAAGGTGACAGAAGGCTGCTACCCCCTGCCTGGGCTCAGGCAGCCCCACCAAACACACAGGCCCCACGCGCAGCGACAGCAGGGCTGGCTCACAGATGGACCAGCCACATATGCCAAGGGCTGAGGGCGAAGGCTGCTGCCTGTCACACACAGGAAACTGGGGTGGGGGGCAGGATTTGTGGAAACCTCTAACTCAGAAATACATTCATTTAACCTAGGAGTTTGATGTGCTGATGCTCATGTCACCCAGGCTGGTGGGGAAGAAGAGCACAATGCCTCAGCTGATCGATTGGGTCAAATTCATGGTGCTGCTTCCTGATAGCCCATCCCCTGATGAAGCTCTCACTACGCAGGCCCACTGTATGGCATCTACAGATGGATTAGAAGCCTGGGCATCCTGCAAACCCAGATGGTACTCGGGAGCCAGTGCAACAAGGTGCTGGCTGTAGGATACTGAAAGCTGAAGTTCCTTGGCAGCCTCACCAAGGCCAGGTGAGCAGTGGGAGGCTGAATGGCTTCCTGCATGGTAGCAGTTCCAGGATAGACAACACTGTGCTCATACTCACCTTGCTTCAGGTCCTTGGAACTATCATTAATTTTTACTGTGTTTATTACATTTGTAAATTAAATTCTAGAACAATGTGAGCAGAGCGGCACAGACAGCACTCCTCCTGTTTCTCGGGGCTTTTTGATTGAAAGCCTTGGGAGAAAAACTGCTAGGAAAAGCAACAGGAGTAAACTCTTTGATGGCTTCTGTTTAGCTGATCCCCATCTACTCTTTGCAGTGCTAGGCTATACCCTCCTTGTCTCTACTGGTCTGCAGGCGTCACAGGTCCCCTGGTGGGATTGTCCAGTCCCCCATCCAGCTCAGAGCAGGGCAGCTAGCACAGGATGCTCAGTGGGGTGGCCAGTCGGGTTTTGAGTATCTCCAAGGTTGGAGACTCAACAACTTCTCTGGGTGTCCTGCCCAGGTGTTTGACCACCTGAACAATGAAAAAAGGTTTTTTTCTTACATTTAAATGGAATTTCCTCTTTCTCAGTTTGTGCCTGTTGCCTCTTGTCCTGTCACTGGGCTCTGTCTTCTTTACTTCCTCCCTTGGATATTTATCCATATGAATAAGATCCTCCCTGAGCCTTCTCTTCTCCAGCCTGAGCAGTCCCAGCTCTCTCAGCCTCTCCTTGTATGACAGATGCTCCAAACTATTAATCATATTCATGGTCCTCCAGTACATCCATGTCTCTCTTGTGCTGAGGAGCCCAGCACTGGACACAGCACCCAGCTGGGTCTCACCAGTGCTGAGCAGAAGAAGGCACCACCTCCTTCAACTTGCTGGCAATGCTTTGCCTCCGGCAGCCCGGGACGCTGGGGCCACCACTGCAGGAATGAACCATCAGTGCAGGGATTTCCTTCCACTTCAAGCAGGTACAAACTGACCAGTACATAGCATACCACAGAAGTCAAAATGCAGTTTATGCCATTTTTAATTATGGTGCTTAATTTTAAGTCCTGTGGCTCTCCAGATAAAACCAGAAAACTAGTATTTAGCATAATGATAGAGGTATGATTCTAACAGACACCAGCTGCTTATACCCATGATATTTTCTCCTCCTTCCATAATCAAAATACTTATAAATCCACCAGAAACAAGGCTTCCAGCTTTGACATTCTGTATTTTTAAAAAAGAATCAGCAAATAAGACATTAAGAAAAATCCAGTTATATACAAATGAGGCAACATCAAATAACATCCTCCATCTTCAATTTCTCTATCTATAAATCTTTGTAATGCAAAAATTAAGTATCAGGCAAGAATTAAAAAGCCCTTAGTTCTCATTCTCCCAAGAAACCTCCCTGGAGCAGGGACTCAGGACTGCTGCTTTGCACAGAAGGTGTTTGTCTCACCAGATCACTGCAAACCCTGTCCCTGGGACACCTGACAGCAGTGGAAGGAGCCTTCCAGTGAGGGGGGCACAGCCCACTGCTACCCTGAAACCAGGGCTCACCCTACAGCCAGCTCCACCACAAGCTATTTGGTTCCCATTCCCATAGGTGGGAATTAAGAGCAAGCTATTAGTGGTATGTTTATAATTCTCACTTCACATTCCGGCATGAAACAGAAGAGCCGGTGTATTGCTTTTGACAGTGGCAAACAGTCTTATCTCTCAGCACCATTATCCATTGCCTCACTGGTTAATCAGGCCCAAGAAAGCTCAGTAGCTGGCATCAGAGTTCAAGACTCACACCCAGACCTGCCCAGGGTGCCCTTATTCAGCCTGCCTGTTAATGGAGCATTTGAAACAGCTATGGCATCTGTAACCTGCATCCCCACCCAAGATAAGAACCTCCAGTGAGACTCTTCCAGTGTTAAAAAGAGAGATGCCCCAGTGCAGGGCTCCCTCCTGGCCAGCACTGCAGTGGCTGTACCAGGATAAAAGATTCTGAAGCCTCAAGCATCTTACTGGCCAAATCACGCAGGGCTTTTAAAGCTGATGTTACACATGAGACTAATGCAATACCATCCCATGTCTGCATGCTGGTGTCTTTTAAACCTTTGAACGCTGTGTTCTTCTCTACTTTGCATTTGGCAAATAAGCACCTTCATTTACTCATCCAAATATAACTGAACAAAATCAAGATAACCTACAGATGTGCTGGTCCTTAAAAGTAGGTTACAAGAATATTTTTAAGGTGGGCAGCTCCCCCAAGTATTGTTCCAAGGCATCTAAAGAGTCTCCTTAGGAGCATCAGGCCTTGAGGGCTGGTAATGCAGAAGTCTGTTGCTCTTTGTCCTGTCACTTGGCATCACTGAAAAGAGCCTGGCCCCCTCCTCTTGATGTCCACCCTTTAGATAGTGCTAAGCATTCAGGTGTGTGTCTCACTAAGGTAGCCCATAGGGTGCCCCACTGCTTACAGAAAGGATGTGTCTCCTCAGCTAGGGCAAGCTGAGTTCAGGGCTGCAGAGATCCCTCTAAATCTCTTCTCACCTCTCCTTGTAGTGTTTCTGTTCCTTTTCCCCTTTTCTGCCCTCCTTCCACTTTTTGCCCTCCCTTTACCTCTCCAACCTCTTCCTAGGACAGTCACTTAACTTCCACTTGCTTTCTGTGGCTGCTGACGCACATTCCTCTTTGGGGCTTTGGACTCTACTCACCCTAGCAGCTCTACTGGCCCCAGAAGATGCTCCTTCTTGGCCATCACTCAAGAAGATGCAGTAGATTCCACCTGAGGGAGATACCCAACACAGATGTTGGTCTGCTTTGTTCTAGAGAGCTGTTGGGTGTCATCTGTTAGACTGTGTTTGAGATCAAACCTCAGAAGACAGCAGAACCCATCTCTTTCCTGAAAACACAAGTAAATCCCACCCTTTGGTAACAGTCAGCCCTCACCTTTAAAGTTCATCTCCCAATTGATACAAAGCCATCGTAACTCAGTGTCAGCTTCTTGCAAGAGGCTTTCATTTATCTGATTATAAAGCTGGCACGTGACAAATGCAGCAGGTGACAGGTGCTGTGCAGGCTCTAGATGGAGCAGAACGATGCTGAGTGATGCTGATGTGATCAGACGCATCAAAACAACAGACCTCTTATTTAAATGCCCCACGCTGGGCTTGCAAATAACATCTATATGAACTATCTGTTTCCAGATGTCATTTGCAGGAGAAAATAGCTCTGGACAAGATAAAAAATGCAGACACCAAATACATTATTGAGAGAGAGCAGCTTTGTGTGCGCTCTACAGCCGTTAGCGAGCGCAGTCTGTGTACACAGCAAACCATCCTGTACAAAGTCAACATCCATTTTCCATTGCCATGTGGCTACCAAGTTATGGCCAAACCTGAGCCACAGCAGTGCTGCTTTACAGCTCACTTGGAGCAGAGATAAAGGCAGCTGGAGTTGAAAACTCAGGTACTGGATCTGATTCCTGCCTGGTGATAGCAGGAGAGATGGAGACCTTGGAGAAAAATGCAATATAGACAGCAGTCATTAGTCAGAAAAGCTTTCTGGCATAGGGCAAGGTACCAGGGAGCAAAATGTGACCCCTGGCACCCCAAGGCAGCCTGTGGCAGAAGCTTCTCCCATCTCCTGTTGATTCTCAGTTGAATGACAAAACTCCTCTGGTAAAAGTGATAAAAGGCTGAAGGTTAACAGAATCACTTCTGAGCACTGGAGCTGGTCATAAGGACTCAAGAGAAGATGGAGGCAGGGCCACTCAAGAAGGTTTCCTGCAGATGCCAGTATCTCATCTCAAATGCTTGAAGGGTTTATGTACCTGCAACAGGATGTGCACTGAAATGTGGTCATGAACAAAATGCATTTCAATCCACCATTTCAAAAAAGCAAGGAATATTTAGTCAAGGTCAAAGCACATTTACCCCATTCTCAAAATAGCAAACAATTTCTTGGTCCCAGTGTCCTCTTCTGCAAGAGTTTCCTTCAGCAGACATGAGGACAAAGCACTTGATAAAACCAACAATGGAGACGGTAAAGCTTTGTAACCTAAAATATAATGTAAGGTTTGTAAACCTTAATCACAGGGTTTTATTTATGTTGAAATATAGATGAGAGATATGTTTATGCTGTACTTCCCACACAAAAAGTCTATGAACCAGTTGTTGCTGGGCTCAGCACCATGCTCAGCAAACCCCCTGTGGACATTTGGGTCCAAAATCTCAGTACTCACTCCACAACTTCATAAAATGTGTTGGGACCTATCCTGTGGTCTAGGAACCACCTGATACAGTACAGCCCACCTCCAGAAAGGGTAGGCAGCCTGACCCACCCAGTGCTGGCAATGAGCCCTACTCCACGCTAATCCCCTTCCCCTCCAAAGCACTCCCAGGAGGTGCATGGGAGAGCACGAGCCAGCCTGTGCCTAGACCATTATGGCCAGAGGGCCACCAGTGCAGGGGGACAGACAACTGTTGTCCTGGTGTGTTTCCCAGTAGACATGGAGCCATTTAAGCCAAGTCACAGCTGGGACTACAGATTCTCACCCCTCCAGTGCAAGCTTCCTCTTCCTGTCTTGCCCTCAGAGAACTCAGTCCCATAGCCTAGAAGAACCCATAAAGTCAAACCCACACCAACACTACTGCCCTAAGTCTGTACAGACAGTGCTTAGAAGAAGTTGCTATTTGCATACGTATGTCTGTATACTCTTACTAAGCAATGTGAATTTTCAGGACTATATATATGTTGGCCCCTATATTGGGGCTATCAAAAACTGCTCCTGGGAAGACAGAGTTAAGATGTCATTGGCTCAAAAACGTGAATCTGAAGGAAATGGGCTGCACCACAGAAACCTGAAACAGCAGCACTTGCCCAAGAGTGACCCACAGGTAAACAAAGGAGTGAGCTGAAGAAAACCTACATGTTCCCATGGAAGAATAAATCAGCCACTGTAACAGCATTAGGTGTGACCGTTTAAAATGATCTGTAAGAATGTAACACAGCCCACTAAGATGTCTCCAGAATTGTTTACCATGTCTGTGCCTGTTGCCTCACCATTACCCAGCGGTTCCAGGACACTGGCAGCTGGGTTCCACCATCAGGATTATTTTTCCTGTTTATGTTACTTTGTTACTACTTAACATACCCTGTCAGCTTTTATTTTCAGTACCTTGAATAAGTTTATCTCAGCAAACTCTGTCACGCTGTGGTTCACTATGCACAGCACAGGAGCTTGTGCAGCTCTTTGGAGCTCCACAGGGAACAATTCAGGAACTGCTGATGCTATTTTCCATGTAGGAACGGCACGCTGAGCAAGCCAGAATTTCGGGATGCATAATTTATCAACTGCCCATTTGTGTTCTGGATTGAATGGATTTTGCTTTTGTCCAAATACACAAACTGATTCCAGAGAGCAGTATGTGCAAGCACCATGAGCTGACCCTAGATCACTAACCTACTGATGCACCATCACCAGTGTGACAGCAAACACCACCATGTAGCTTTTAGGAGACACGAGCAGCCTCTGAGTTAGCACAGGTCACAGCTTCCACATGGGAAACCAGTACAGGCAACGTGCTCAACACACCTTTCCTATTGAGCCTTTCCAGAGGGCAGCTGCTGAGTCCTGTATTGCCGTGTGCTTCTGGCTGGGAATGCAGAGCAAGGACCGGGAAAGCGAGTGGGAGACGGCAGAGATCGGTACGACACAAGCACGGGGGAGAAAGACAACACGAAACTGGGATCATCAGGGAGGGAGTAATCTGGTTTCATCCTTTTTTGAGATCTCCACACGTTTGGAAACCCTAACAGCACTGCTCTTGCATGTGCTTTGGAACAGCTGGATGACAACCAAATTCAAGTGTGGCTCTTCAAAACCAAATCATTGTTCAACTGAGTCAGAGCTGGGGCAGTACAGATGAGGACCAGCCCGTGTCCTTGTTATTAGTTGTTGTTTTGTCCATGAGTATACTGCAGACATCAACGTGATAGTTTCCAAGTGCTATTCAGACATCATCAACAAATCATTTACATCTACAGAGAATGAGGCACTCCTCTTTTCTTCAGATGCAGAACAGACTGACTGTTTAAGCCTCTATTCATACA
This sequence comes from Actenoides hombroni, assembly GCA_024336885.1. NCBI lineage: Eukaryota > Metazoa > Chordata > Aves > Coraciiformes > Alcedinidae > Actenoides > Actenoides hombroni. Next base: position 3,803,814 of record WUAM01000217.1, on the reverse strand, counting down.
CTTCTCTAGGGGGGCACTGTAGCTATGCTTGAGATTTCTAACATCATATGGTACTACCACTGCCTCAGAAGCACAATCAAGCCATAAATTACAAAATGCAGCAGCTGAGACAGGACTAATCAAGTCCTTTCTTTTTGTTCCAGGTGATTAAATTGAAGGTGGGAGGAAAACTGCCACCACTACTCTGCCTCTTGCTTGCACTGGAGCTACAGGAGGCACTAACCACACACAGAGCCCAAACAGATATCCCTCATGTGAAATCCAACACTGCATGCCTGCATTAGCAGGCATTTTAAAGCTGTAATAAAAAACCCAATTCTCTCAATTTTCCAGTAAAGTGTTTGTTCAGAACAAAGCAAACCCCTAAAAACAGACCACCAAGAACGTTTAACCTACATGATACAAATTCCTCAGGCTCCAAGAAATGTGACACTTAGATGCATGAACCAACCCCCCACCTATAAAGAATCCTCCAAACCATCAGAGAAGGCAACTAGTTTCCTCTCTCCTCCCCCCACTAAGTTTTCATTCTCCTGCACCATGTCACCAACTACGATCTCATCACTTATCAAAATGCACTGCTCAGGGTGCACGAGGCTATTACATTTTGCTGCGTGAAAATCCTTAGAGCGAACCTCTTTAGAGCTTGCAGATACATATTTGATGCCACTGGAGATGTTTGTATATGTGTATTGTGATCCTCTCAGGGACTGAATCATGACTGTCACACATCTTTACTGGCATACGGCTTCCCTTGGCTGTATACAGATGTGGAAAGTGACACCCAGGACTCTGCTGCTGCCCCTGAGCAGCTGGAGCAGGAGCCCAGCCAGTGCTGCCAAACGCTCCTCAACACTAACTCATCAGTACTGTTAGTTAGAAGCCCTGTGTCCAAATGATCCCAGTTTGTTTGATACTTCAAAGTAAGGCCTTCGTCTTGTCCTGAGGACAACGCACGTAACCTTTTCATGAGTTGTGTTTTCAGGTTGCTCTACCTTACACATACACACAAGATTTTTCTCTCCCCCGTGGAAACTTGCAGCACGCGGTTGTTACCCTGATCACCAAGACACTAAAGCAAGCACTGGGTTCAAAAAAAGAAAAGAGGAAAAAAAAATGCTTCAACATGTATATAAATTTAAGCACACTGATATTTCCTGACAAATCAGAACCTAACAGAACTCATTAACCAGAGACACACAACAAAAATAAATCTACAGATATCATAACTTTTTATTCAAGTTAGCTGAGGATGTGTATTTGGCTCAGGACTGTTTATCCTTGACTTTAAAGAGGTTGACTGCAAATAATATAAAAAAAAAAGGAAAATGTAAAATTAATCCATATTTTCAAAATTGTCACAAATTTTGAAAAGACTTTGTATAAATTCTGCAAAGTTTGTAAACCCTTAAAGGGGCATAATTTAGTTACCGTATATAATGATATTTGAGAATAGGAGTACTTTACCCTAAAGTTTAAGCACAGACATATTCATGATGCGTTTAATTTCAAGCGGGTATCAAAAGTGATCATGGTTAGAAAAATATACACACTTCTGCTTCTGGAAAAGAACAGGTCATTGGAAATATCTGTCAAATAAAACACTAAAAAAGCCTCCCCAGAGATTTTTTTCACAGTCCAACAGAAAATATATGTGTTGTATCCAGCCTATGCAATCTGTCGTTTTCAAGAGACAAAGTTTGGCCAGCACAGAAAAATGTCATCTGTTCCTGGTCTCTGAACTGCTGGCTGCAACACCACCAGCCACACAGGAAAGCTTGACAGCGATAGGCAAAGCAACCAGGAGGAAGGGGAGGAAAAAAACCACACAAGAACAAAGGAGAACACCTGATAAAGAGAACATTGAAAGGAACGGTGACCAACAGCAAAAGACATGAACTCTTCAGTAGCATGCAGTAATTTCTACAGGAAAAAAAACAACATACCCCAGGTATTAAAAGGACACTTTTGTGGTACCTGTTTAGGAACTTTAAGAATTCATATTAAAGATGACTTTGCTGTCTACTGGAAATAACCTGGACTGAATTTATTTCAGTGGATGCAGTTTGTTGTGCTTCAGTTTGAGGCAGTGTTAAACTTCAGTTGCACACGCACCAAGTAAACTAAAACAAATCCCCATAGTTTTAAAAAGGAAGACAGATAGGAAGGAGGTTTCAAAAACATGTGCTTTCAGTACCTGAGTGCAGTGCAGTAGCCAAGGTAACTATGGTTTGATCATTACTTTGATTCTGGTGTAAAGAATGATTTCAGAAGAGCAACATGGCACCTGCAACAGTGACTGAAGTTAGATACGATGACACTTCAAGAACTGAAATCCTGTACAGTGTCCTTTTAAATGTCAGTGGATTAGTATCTTAGCTGCAACTGAAAAAGAAGAGGCAAATCCTAATGAAATAACCCAAATCAAGAATGTTACAATATTTCACAGTCTATGGAACTACTGAACAGAAAAAAAAAAAAAGCATGAAGGGTATTAGCAGCATATGGTTTACAGTTCTCACTTTTCAGTTTATTAATATTAGTGGTGCACTCAGCAATGGATAAAGCAAGGAATGAAATCCTGACAAAACTGGTAATTATCTACCACATGTCAACACTTAATTATGGTGCTTGTAAACAGCTAACTCCTTTTTGAACTTTAATTGCAAAGAAGAGAATATTTACATATAATATATATGTATATAACCACAAAACAAAAATTAAAGTCAAATCCTTATCAAGGAAATTGCATTTTGAAGAGAAGAAAACACAAGACAGTATTAAATAGTACATGTCCAGACATCTTTGAAGGCATTGTGATTTTCACGTTTTCTTCCTCCAGTCGTTTTCCCCTGGATTTTAGTAGACTAAATACTTCATTTCAGAGTAAATAAGTGGAAATATGATAGAACAACTCCGGTAAAGAATAGCTCCACTATTGAGAAATGCTCGAGGCATGGTGATCCAGGACTCTGACTTAAAGCAAAAGTAAACAGCATATAACGCCACAGCGAAGAAGTGGCCAATCAGTACCATTGGTTTAGGAGACAACCTGTATGAAAAATAAATAGATAAAACACATAAATAAATAGAATCAGAAAGCACTGACAAAATTTCATTTTACAAATAGAAATCTCCACTCAAGGTTACATCCAGCCTTCCAATTCAGGCAGCTCTGATCCTGACGCCTCAACTGAAAATACAAATGTGGTTGTCTTGGAGCCACTACACACCCTGTCAGCATCTCCATACTATGACCAACACACACTGCTGCCTTCCCTTCCAGTAGGCTGTGTCTGCCTGGAGCAACCCTCGGGGGATTATTCTCAACAGGCTCTATCAGGTTTAGCACTCATTCCAAAAAGGGAGAAATAGAAAAGCACACATTCTCCTATGTTCAAAGTAGGATGATTTATTTTGCTTTCACTGGTTTCCAAGGGGTTGCTCAAAACACCTTGACAGCTACTGATTTCCCTGTTCCTTAAGTTCTTTAACGGGAGACCTCATTCTTCACTATTCTCAACTTGTCAAGCATGAAACATCTCCACCAGCTCCTCTGCTAGTCTGGATCCCTCTACCTCATTCAAACTCCCATGCCACCTACATCAACTTCTCTCCAGCTTTTAGTGGCATTTTTTACAAAGGAAAAAAAAAATAAATAAATGAAACAGTCAGCATTTAAAGACATAGCTTCTAATAAAGTTCCAACCTTTAGTATAACCCTAAAAATATAGGCTCAACGTGGACCATTCTCCCTGTGCAGAGCAGAGCATTCTCCCTGGGAGCAAAGCAGATCCTCACAGAGACTCACAATGCTCAAGCCAGTTCACATTAACTATTACCAGTGCACTGAACTTACACAGACAGCAATCCAACAGGACCCGAGACACATTCTCCACCGAGTCTGAAGTAATGGAAACAGGCTTTCTTTAGCTGATGCAAGGAGTCTACAAAATGAATTAACACGACTCAGCAAATATATTCAACACATATTGAAAACTTTTTCAGCATACCCAACAGCGATACTAAATCCAGGACTTCCACACTTTGGTAGCTGTTGTTCTGTTAAATTCAGATGGGTTTTGAGCTAGATTTATTTAAATAAAGGATAGTCTTACAGAATATCTACGTATTCTTGAATTAACTGACACAAGAACACGTGTTTTCTGGTTTTCCCTTTGTGTTTTTTTAAATTTGGTTTTGATTTATTTTTTTTTTTAATACAAACTCCAGACTTCCATTCACATTGCTAAAACTCAGTTTACGTAACACTAGAACTAAAACAACTAGGCAGAGAACACATGCTAACTCATTAAAATCCTTTGATTAATATGTTAATATATATCAATATACATACACATAGATATGGATATATTCACACAAACACATGGACATGTGCCTATACACATCCCCTCCCCAGACATTTATTTACCAAGTTGTAATTAGTCAAAAGTTATCTTTAAAATATATTTACCATCTGTGGCAGCAAAGAGTTCATAAAGTGCCTGGGCGAGAACATTCACTACAAAAGAATGAGATTTTTTTCTTGACCAGTAAAATGTTCTTTTCGCCTGCAAAAGGTAAAAAAAAAACCAAAAACTTTCCTGTCAGTAAATATAGAAGAGCATTCAAAAGATTCCCAAAGAGGTGGTAAGAGTCATACTCATGAAAATGTAGAAAGGATTTAGTGACATGCTAGACTGGTTCCAAGGCAGGTTATTAAGGAACTTTGGAGACCTGCCAAACCAGTTATCTAGGTTCCTATTACACTACATATATAAAAAAAGCAACCAAACAAAGGTAGTACCAAGGTGTGCTTCATCTCATCCCATAGCAGCTGGCTGGGGTAGGTCAGAAACTCAAAGGATAACACTCACCTAGTTCTCTCTGTTGATGGAGAATAAGCAAGAAATAACGGCAAGTCTGAGGTGATATCTGAGATCCAAGTATCTGCACTTGGTCAGGGGAGTCCTGTATTGGCCTGACATTCAGGGTCCCTCTAAGTGCTTCTCAATTTTTAAATACACTTTTTGAACCATTTACTTGTAGGCTATAATTATTCTAGCTAATTTAGCCACGACAGTATGCCTAACCTGATCAAACAGATAACTAATATATCTTATTATCTACTTATCAGAATTTTGGGTCCAGTTCACACTGAAAAAAATGAAGCCTAGCATCAACACCTATGGTGCTGATTCCTGGGAAAGAAGGATGTCTTCTAACTTACTACTGAGTAATTAATGCAGCAGGCAAGAGGCTTGTGGAGCACTGAAATGTGTCTTGAAGACCTCAGTTACACATGCTAATTATTCCTGATTTACCACACACAGTGTAATGGTCCAAACCCAGCCCATTTAAGCTCGACCTGCATTACTAATACATGACTAATGTGGGAGTAAGAGGTTATACTAGCGAAGCATGTTGACTAGACACAGCACACCAGTCTCCTTAAGCAAAACATGATGGGTCAGTAAGCACAGTTCTGAATCTGCCTTTTGCCCCACTGCCTTGGCACTCCTAATTCACAGCTCTGCGTACTGGTGAATGCCTAATGTACCCTTTATCTATTCAAAGCTTTGAAAACTGCTGTGCCACACTAAAATCTTAAATGTTCCTGAGTTGCATAAAACTTAAAAGTGTGTCATTAAGTTGCAGCAGAAGCTGCCTAAAGTAATTCCAAAATAAAGCTTCACCTTAAGAACATCAGAATCTTCATAAAGGTCTGGAATATCCTGGAGCAAACCTCTCCATATTTTAATATCATTTAAAATAACACTCATTCCTCCACCAGTTAGAGGGTGTCTTATATTATATGCATCTCCTAGAAGGAGAACACCTAGGTAGAAGAGAAAAATTAATGGCATACTGCATGACCATTACATAATCTTAGAAATTAAACCCATTATTTAAAAAACCAAAAAAATAATCAATCTTACTAAGAATTTATTCCCACCATAAAATAATGACTAGAAATAAAATAAGAAAAAAGAAATGTTGAAGAAACAAACAAAAATAAAGGCCATTTTTAAATTAACAGGCTTAGAAAGGCTTTAAGATGATTAAGGTGAAAATATTTTTTCTTTATAGGTATGCATGTGTGTATGTGTCAAAGAACACACTCACACACTTTTAAAGGAAATTTCTTTCCTTTTTTTAATCAAGTTTTCCTTAAAAAGATCACACTTGTATAAGCTTGAGCAACTGAGTGATTTAAACTTAAAAATAAAGCATGCACTGATTTGAAGTCTGGTGTCAATATAAACATTCCACTTAAACTATGCACAAGGTACACGTTTTCAAAAGATTATTCTTCATGGAAGAATTATGAAACAGTTGTATTGAACAACAAACACACATCTATGACAACAAAGCCCTAAGTCTCAGAAGACTGTTATAATGCACTTTCCCCTCCTTTTATTTCATAATACACACCTTTTTTGTTCACAGCTGAAGGAGGCAAGAAGCTGGCCGGCATAGTCCTTAAACGATCATTCTGAACTGCTATTAAGAATTGTTCCTTTAAGTGATCTGCAATAACCAAATATTTTAGTTACACTCCTAAGAGTCTAAAATAATTTGCACACAACCCATTTTAACCTCTTCTTAGAAACATAATCCTTCTGAATTGCTAAGCTGGCAGATGTGAGCTGAACAAACATCATGTGCTGTGGAATGGAAGGAGGGTGACTGGTTCCTGAAACAGTCAACTGCGCACAGGGGGAAAGAGTCAATGAAATGCGCCTTTTTTGGCACGTTTAATTGTGACAGTCGTGGATGGAAATCTTTCTAGACTTACCAGGTAGTTGTGGATGAATGTCCTTAATCAAGTGTTCTTTTAAATTTTTTGGCATTTCCCCTCGAATATCAACAAGGACTCGAGTCTCAGTTGAAGAAATCCGATAGATGAGCACCGGGCTAGTTTTAGCCAAAACAAGTTCAGCATAATTAGCTTTAAATTGTGGTGCATCCTTGAAAAGAAAAGAAGAGGGAGAAAAATGGAGACTGAATAATTAAGTATATAAAACTTCAGATACACAAAATAATTCTCTGGCATACTTTGAAAATCCTGTATCACATTAAGTTTGTGTTATTTTTCTCTTTAAACCAACACGAGAAGCGTTTTCAACAAGAAAATTCTGAACTTCAGCATAGTTCCAATTCTTCTGGCAATACATGTTAATATTTACTAGAACACATGTTAAGTTACACATTTCTTTTTAATACCTCACTAATATTTAATACATGCCATTGAAAACCTGCCATGTAATCAATGTGGTACTGTTCAGTAAGATCATTTTGTTTCCTTTTCATAAGGAAAGTGGTGGGAGAGAAAGCAATACACTGGTCTGTGTACAACTAAATGGAGATAGCAACTGAGGAAGAACCACAGATAGGGTCCTATCTAACTGTGTCTTAAGCAAGTTTCCAAAAGTAGAGAAACAGGAGGCACTTGTGCAGTGCTAACCAGCTTAGGGACCCAAAAAGTGCTGAAGTTCCTCCAAGTCAGTGTTCTCAGTCCAGTGAAAAGTCTGTAGTTTTGGTTCCTTCTCCCTTAGTTATTTTTGCTGTTAATGCAACAGTGAAGGCAGCAGCCCCAGTGGGCAAGACCCAGCCAGGAATTCTACCTGGGTTCTCCAACCATCCAGCTACCAAAACAGATTCTTATTTTTTTCCCTGAAGTTTATAGGTCCCAAAGGTCTGTATGTACCTGGTTACAAGGTACCCCACCTTCAGGAAGAAGCACAGCTTGGATATTCTTCTGGAGTATAAAACACAGGTGGTTTGACCTACAGCTGCTAGGATAATCTAGAACTCAAGATTTCCACTCCCTGATGTGCCATAAGTATCGTGAAAAAATGAGTGTCACCATCTTAGCTACTGATACATTAACACAAAGCAGTCAAAGCACCTATATCCAAGGAAACAACTTTAGAAATTGGGTTTCAGCTTTAAATATGCAAAATATAGCAGCAATAGTGCACTAATTTACCTGAAATGTTGAAACTTTTTTCTTTAAAAAGAAAAAAAATAATATTTTCTATGAACTGGTCTAATGAGTTCAGCACTCAGTCTAAACTAGCTATGTTGGACCATAATGCAGGTGGGGTTTTTTTAAACCCTCCCTTGTTCAACTATATGCTTAAGAGTAACACAATACTCCATTCTTGAAACTGGAAATCTAATTTTTAACAACAATATCCACTTAAAAAAAACCACCACACACAAAAAAAAACCCAAACAAAACCAGCTAACACTTACTTAAAATTGTTTTAGGAGTTGAAAATCTGACCTGTAACTGTATCAAACATACTAAGTTGGACACAGCAACCTCAGCTATCCTAAAGCTGGGACAGGTATGCATCAATAATTTAAGAGTTAAAAACAGACTAAAATTTCCAAGCACTCCTCAAAGTGACACAGAAAATGATAGAACAGCTGGATAAATATCTCAACAGCAGCATAGTTCTAACTGATTCTGTTGGAAAAGATAATTAAAACCAACATATTCAGTGACATCCAGATAATGCATTAAGGAAGCAGTAACTTACTGCCTTATATACTATTAAACATCAAAGTTACCTTCAAAATGCAACCAACAAAATGCGATGAAACAGTAACTTTGTTGGAGACCAAGTTTTTTCTAAATTTGGAGAAAAGTCCATCAGCCACAACAGTTAGTGGTGCATGAAGTTCCTACAGCATAAAGACAAAAATAAAATAAAACAAAAAGACAATACCAGTTTTGCTTCACAGTGGTAAATAACTCCCAAGCTCTCATTTTTAATTGTACATAAGATGTTCTACAGAAGAATAAACATATAAGATTACAAACCATATTTACAATATATGTATTAAGAAATACAGCATTTTTTGCCTTCCTCATATTCATATTTAACTCTATTTCCTCTAAAAGTTGACATAAAAACATCCTCCAGCTTTTTCAGATATGCACTGAGATGGCAATGGTTATGGGGGCTGTGTAGGAACTTGGATTAAAAACAAAAACCAAGAAAGTAGTCAGTGCTCCCTTCAGCCTATAATGCTCTTCAGGAGAAAAAAAAAGGAAAGAAGATATTTTAAATTAAAGATCCATGCATAAGCAACTAAATAAAAACAATCCAAAGCACAACTGCAACGCAGTAAGCATGCCAAGATCATCCTTAAAAGGCCAAGCAGTGAACTCTGAGCAGTTCCCAGTATACCAAGTAAATATGAGAACAAATAGTGTATATAGACAAAATGCAGAATAAAATCTGAGTAAGCAGATCAGGTTCAGTCTGAACATATGAACAAACCCCTACTGTTTAACACATACGTTGTTCTCTGACACAAATAATTCCAATTACTAAAATACATTTTTAAACATTTCACTGTTACTGTAATATAACAACATTATTATACTAGAAAGCATTTAGAGGTAGATGTTTCCTTCTACCTCCAGCTTTCTCAATGTCAGTATATTCAGTGATTTAACTGCAAATGACTACAGGCTTCTGTTGAGCAATGGTCTTTGGCCTTCCCATGCATTTGGCACAAGCAGGAAAAATTAGTTCTCATTTTAAGCTCTCAAGATACAACTAACAAGGCAAAAAAGCAAGCTATGTTTCATTAGTACTCCTGGAAAATATTTTACTATTGGATGGAAGCATCTGGTGAGCCAGTATGTGAGTGGGTTCCTCTATAAGCAGTTCTCTCTTGCAGAGGGATGGACTCGGTCACTTGTGTCACACAGTACTTACATTTTTTGCTGTGTGAAGGGAAGTTGGACAAAAACAGAGGAGAGTAGAGCTGAGTAAAATAATACATGTTTATGGTGCCTGAGCTTATAGTGAACTCCTGAGTAGAGCTAAGGAAACCTCTTTCCTATGGATTCCTGTCTCAGATGATTGCAAGCTCCAATTATTCCTGCAATTAGAGCAAAGTCACCTGCCTATATGGGTTCCCTGGTGTCTAATGATCTGAACATTGATGATACAATTTTCCACATTCACCATACTAAGACCTTTATTCATCTGCCTGGTTTTGATAAACCTCAAAGGTAATGTGGTGGACAACAGGAATGGAGAGAACAGAAAAGCACAGATCTGCCTCCTCTCACTGTGAAAGCACGCTAAGAAATATAAACAGGCTTTGGTTTTTGTTTTGAGGATTTATTTCCCTATGCAGATTTGCAGTAGTAAAAAGTCAAAGGTAGAGAAACTCAGTTAGAGAAGAAACATTTAGTTCTTAGGCCAGATTTCTAAAAACAAAGGAGGTGTAGGCCAAATCAAACAGCTCTTTCCAGCCACAGAACTTCAGCATTCAGAGCAAAACATGAATTTGTTTATCCCCATTACACAGATAGGAAACTCAAGAACAACATCCATGCTCTCAGGAAAGATGCAGGCTAAAACACTGGTCACCTACTGCTGGTCAAACAAGCCACACTTAAAATTACAACATCCATAAATGTCTACAGTTCAAATCTCAATGCAAAATATGCACTATTCCCCTCCATCCCCTAAACAAAACATAAGAAACCCTTCTACATTACTGGATCATAAAGCCAACAGGATTTGGGAAAAAAAAAATAATATTCCAACCCCTCCAAAACTTCTTCCTCTACCAACTCCCTATCTTTCCCCTACCCATGTGTGATTCAATGGCTTACACTAATAGAGCAGATTTCCTAGTAGGGCTTTATTCATTTTACATGACATGTAAGACAGACCAAAGAAGAGAACTTAGAACTCCCCCTTCCTCCAGCTACCTCAAGAGAGGTCAAGGATGTTGTTCCCACTCAGCTCTCTTAAGAGTTTTCTACTTCACAGCACTTTGCCATCATGTGGGCTGAAATACCCCTTGCCTGAGGGTGGTCTAAAACCAGGTAGCTCTCCTACATCTTGGGTCAGCGCTTTTAAAAGGCTCTCTTACACATAGGTTTATACCACCATTTCCATTTCTAAATGACCTAACGATGAGAGATTTTGTTAGCAGTGCTCAGAGTACGACCTTCAGGCTACTCAGCAACTTTTGCAGTCCTGTACAGAGCGTCTGCAGCAGATACCCACCTTCCCCAGCAGAGCACAGCTGAACACACTGGCTACATACATTAGGCAGCAAAGGAATGTTGAAGTCAGCAAGGAAGGAGATTACAAATTTGGCTTTTCTAGAGAATAGACAGTGTGGCCAGAACTTCAGCACATAGGTTCTACTTAGAATGGTCTTTCCTAAACTTTTTAAGTTCACACATTTTCATGGCATTTAGTCAGCAGTTTAGCATTAGTCGAGGCAAAGAACATTAATCAAATCAGTAACTCAAGTAAAATGGGCCAGAACTCTCATTAATCAAATCAGTAACACAAATAAAATAGGCCAGAACTCTTTCTGTGATCCACGAAATGACTGGACAGAGCTACCTCTATGAACAGGAGCCTGTTGCCTTATTTTCAGACACCCCAGTCAATGGTGAACATAGATGTGGAAAAGCAGACCACTGCACACAGGCAAAGCACAAATCTTAATGTATTGTTTTTTCCATCAGTAACTTTCAAAAGATTTTAAACTCCAGACATATGAATAGTGAAATATGTAATGAACCAAATTCTCCAGAAGCACTGAAAGCAGAAGCTGCACAAGAAGTCATAACAGCTGGGATTGTAGAAAGTAATATCCCTTGAAAGTTCTTGCTTTCTTGATCATTGTATTATTTCTGCATCAGCACTCCAAAATAGAGAGGGTTTTTTTAAAAAAAACCATACACATATATACATATATATATACCAACTCTCTATTTTCTCAATAGTTTATCAGGGATCATAACAGATAATTCTTACCTTAGTGTCTCCAGTTTCTTTGTCCTTGTACTGAACACCCACAACACAGTCATCTTCCTCAAGCAATTGTAACACAGTCCCCTCAATGAATTTTGCACTGAAATAAAACAGAGGGGGTGGAAGACAATGGAAAAGGATTAATGGTGCCAACATTTCAAGGCACTAGACACAGAAGGAAAAATAGATTTTCACTAATCTTGTCTCTGCTGACAAAACCAGCTTGTTCACATTTTACAAAGATACATTCTTGAGCACTTTCAGAAGCCACATTAAACATCAAAAAGTGCTTGTCATTAATTGCAGTTCAACACTATCATTTGGTCTGATACCTGAGAATATTCTAAAACTGTAGTGCTTAAACACCCTACTACTTAGAATTCCCAACTGTGCTTCAGGTACTCCATGGCCATGTGAGAAGTGCAGAGAGAAGTTTGACACCTAATAGTGCTCAGAAATGAGGCAGCTGAGTCATCCCTGCTAAATGGTGGGAAACCCTGACATTGCACGTAACTCCAAGCAGAATTCAGGAACAAGATCCAAAACAGGACTTCAACAGTTGATGTGCACACTAGATAAAAGTGAGATAGCTAATTCTCAGAGTAGTTAAAAAGAATCTAACCTGTTTAGGACAGACACATTTAGGTTTTCACTTCAGGAATTCAGGATACATTAAAAAAAAAAGTGTATGCTTTTAAAGTTCTGCTAATGCTTATGTTTGGAGTCTGAACTGAGCATTTTTACATGCTTCTACCTCCCAACCAGAGCTATCTGGGTTCACAAGTTAAATCTCCGTAAACATATATCCCTTGTTGGGTTTGAGCTGTCAGACCTGATCCAAGCAGTTCAGACTTAGCAGCTCAAAACAGACACACTCTCTCCCTCACAAATATTTTCATATCCAGATGGAATTTCACAACTTGGAGATATGAGCTAAAGGTCTACATGAGAATACAGCAGTTTGATATTTTAGGCTCTCCGAGGGAACACGAGCAATGGATTCACATCTTTTCTCCATGTCAGCCAGCACAGAAATTTCAGAGCAGATCATGAGCAGGTTCATTTTCCAGGCACCAGGCAGGCTGGCTGCATTGAGGCAGGAACGGCGACGTGGAGCGTAAGCACACTAACAGGAACATCCACAGCAAGGGAGAGCACTAACCTAGCAGGCTAATAGCAAGGGAATCAGAGCTCTGTGGAGCCTATCAGCTTTACAATCATTTTCTAGCTGTCGTTTCAGTTACCTAAGTGAGTGCTCACTTATTTTTCTGGTTCTCATCCCACTATAAAAATAATTAACTAATGATGCCCTACTTCTTTCTTCTGCAAAATTAATTTTACACATCTGAAATAAATTCATATTGCCTACTACTTACAATAACGACATATTAATCAGTAATAATTATCCCCTATATTTTCACAAGCTTTGAGATGAAAAACAAAGCCTCATAGCACTCTTAGGAGTTCTTGACCTCTCCCGCGCCTTAATTCATCATGCAGTTTTCTGTGCTACAATTACAATGCAAAGCAAACATACACAAAATTAACATTAAAGACAGCGTGGAAAAGGGGAAATAATTGAATTCAAGTCACAAACAGCCTCTGCAAGCTTCTGTTTCAAAGACTGTGTACAGTTGCTGGAGTTTCCCATGTAAACTGAGCAAACAGGTGCACAAATTTCACTGAACTTGAAGCCTCGACAATAAGTCTTCAGCTTTTATAGCTAATAAGTGTGGTTGTTATTAATTTTAACTGTACTACAGAGCTGCTATCTCTTAGTGCTACTTTTAGTCATTCAGATAAGATATGATAGGAGAAAGCAATTTTCCAGTTCAGAATACAGACATAGCAGGTAAAAGATGATAATGCCACATTTCCCTTGTAAGCATTATTTAGGGGGGGGGGGGGGGAACAAGACAAAAAAAAAAAATATCCCCCAGAACACAGCACCTAGAATCTATTCTGTTTCAATAAATGCTTCCTTCTCATCTCTTGTATAAAAGAAAGAAACCAGTTAAAGGAAACGCCAAACACTACTTTTTATTTAATTAGGAAGACAAGGTATCTTCAAGATTCTGAAAAACAGAATTTAGTAACTGGAAAGAGCTACTTTCATTTAGTGCTCCTTTCCAGTTATCTTGCTTGACTTCTTGTTATGAGAAAAAAACAGAGCATGCAATTGTAAAGGAAGCTTGATTTCTGGCACCACAGACAACACCATGGGAAGAAATATACGCCTCTGCTCACTGCAGAAGGGTTAGATTAGAACTTTAAAGGTCCCTTCCAACCCAAACCATTCCATGAGTCTAAGAAATCACAGAACTGGTTTGGTTGGAAAAGACCTATAAGATCATTGAGTCCAACAATTAAGCTAACACTGTCAATCCCACAACTAAACCATGTCCCTCAGCACCTCACCTACATGGCTTTTACATACCTCCGGGGATGGCGACTTCACCACCTCCCCGGGCAGCCTGTTCCACTGCTTTACCCTTTCAGTGAAGAAGTGTTCCCTAGTGTCCAATCTAAATCATACCAGATTTGCCATTCATTTCTTGACCAAAGAAGTTCTAACTCTAGCTGTTGCTTTCTCTCAGTCTTGTTCACTGCAGCCCTCTGTGTTGGGACAGAATGAACTGGTTCAGGAACCTCATGGATTCTGGGAACAGTGCTTCTGAATCTCTGGATCACAGTTTTGCTGCTCACAAAGTAACTCACTTGGGCTCTGCCATAGCTGCCCTTCGGAGACCCATGATGAATTGGCCATGATGAAAAGATCTTCCACTCGCCACGAGGCCATTCTCAGATGTTGGAAAAGGAATTTCAACCTCCGAGTTGCTCTCTATGTCATGAACTATGTAACCATTTACTGTTTGTGAATCAATACCTTCTACTGTATCTGCAAAATATAAACCAATAGATGAGTTTAAGAAGAAGTCTTTAAGAAAGCTTAATTACGTGTGAAAAGCGTTTCTTTACATAAAGTCAAATTTTCTTATCAAAACACACATGTTGAAGGATAAATATTTTCAAATGTCAGTCCCAAAATACACAAGCAATTTTAATTCAAATATTAGGCATAATGTATTTCTTAACTGGCACTGTAGGCATGCTTTTTCTAAAAGCATAATTGAGTGTAGCAGCTGTTCTGTTAGAGATATAGTCACATTTTGAAATGCACTCACCTTCAAGACCCAAGTCTCTAAGTGCCTTAAAACCTCCAGGTTGCAACAGTTCTCCAACTATCCTGTCAGGTTCTTTCAGATCCCTCTCTATCACAGTCACCTTTCTTCCATCCCTCGAGAGCACTGCAGCCAAGGAGGAACCAAGGACGCCTGATCCCACGATGATAATTTCTGGATCACATTGGGGCGATAATGTTGCATTTGGAGTAGTCTCTGTCAGATACACATCTGAGAAGTTTACTTCTCTTTTACCCTTTAGAAAAGAAAGCCAACAAAGTTACATGTGCTGATGTATCTGTACCATAACCTTGTCAGAGGGATGACTTTGGCCTAGTGCTACTTTGACACAGAGGGCTGAAATCACATCAGTAGTTGGAGAGCACCTTCCAGTTTAGCTTTGTCCAAAATGAAGTCAGTCATACCCTACACTGCAATAAAAACACAATATACCTCCAAAGAAAATCACAATACTTGCTTAAAACTGCCCTGCTGATCAAAGACAAACCACTGACATAGTCTCAGAGAGACTGAAATTCAAGTGCCTGTAAATGGCAGTAAACCAAGGCTGTCTCATATTCTTGGTCTACAAAGTAACACACCAACACCTTCATGCCAGTGAGCCGCTAGCACACAGCAGCCTTGGCATTTGGCAATAAAAAAATTAAAGATGACTAGAAAATGCATTTCTCTTCAATATTACTGTAAGTTTTGGTAGGTAACCAAAACAACAGCTTAGGGCAATACTCAGCATGGAAAAGTGCCAGAAAAAGCAGCTACCTGGGAGATGTTATAAGGAAGTGGTCCTGAAATGAAAACTCATCAGACAGGCAAAAGTACAGGCAAAATTACCATTCACCTACATCCGAAACTTAAGAATTGACATACATCAGATTATGTATCAGTTAACACACAAACTGGTACCTGAAGACCAGTTATGTTATAGTACCTTTCCAACAGCAGCTAATCACATGCACTTCAATGGGAAAAAAAGTTGTAAGGGCCATTCCAGTGCAAACCTGCAAGTCATTTCTCCAGCTGGCAGAATAGAGTCCAATTCACTCTTTCACAAATGGCTCAGCACTGCAGTGCTGATAGTGGTAAAAATACGATTGCATCAGGGAAACAAATGCCCAGAACAATACTGACACCAGAATTTCTAGGGGCATGGTGTCATGTTTATATCAACAACACACCAAGGGAGTGAAAAACTAACTATCTGAACTCAGATAATACAAGAAATTGGGTAAAAAAACAAAAAAAAATAGGGTAGAAAAACCAAAACAAAAATCCAGAACCTTTGACTTGCAGCCAAAAACAGTTTCATGTTCTTTTGTGCAAGGGCTCAGCCAAAAATGCCCAGAAGTGCACAAGAAGGTAGCCAGAGAGTGCTGACCCACAGGTGGTATGAACATGCATGTCCAGTCAGTAGTCTTAGACAGCAGGACTCCAGCTAGGCTCCAGCCATGAGCTGCAGCTCTCTTCACTGTCTCACAGCAAGCCTCATGCTGGGCTCATCGGAAGAGGCTGACTACCTGAGCTCAGGTCCTGTAGCTATTGTACAAGCAGTAGTTTAGTAATAATTTCCAAATAACTCCATCAGCAGTTGTCTAGACAACTGAGTTTTATCCATAAATGCTACAAAGCTGGTGACAGAGGTTGGGAAAGAACTCTGGAGGTCATCTTGTCCAACGCCCCTCCCCTTCAAGTAGGGTCAGCACAGACTGGCCTGGACCATGTCCAGCTGGGTTTTGAATACCTCTAAGAACGGAGATTCTGCCACCTCTCTGGGCAATATGTTCCAGTGCTCAGTCACCCCCACAGTAAAAAAGCCTTTCCTGACATTCAGAGTAAACCTTCTGGGTTTTAGTTTGTGCCCACTGCCTCTTGTCCTGTTATTGGGCATCACTGAAAAGACCCTGTCTCCATCTTCTTTGCACTCTCCCTTCTGGTTTTTATATACATGGACGAGGTCCCCCTGTGCCTTCTCTCCAGGCTGAATAGTCCCACCTCTCTAAGCCTTTCCTCACAGAAGAGATGTTCCAGCATCTCTAAAACAGACTGGCAATTGAAGGTATTTTCCTGCTAGTATAATAATCCTTTACTACAAATCTTTCTTCAAATGTTTCTGTTTTGACGCTACAGAATCCCTGGTGAGTTCCTCTTGCCATCCAAAGCTAACACAAAATACAACATATCAGACATTACCAGCATCTGAAGACAAACCCTCTCCAACCCTTTTTTAGTTCCTTTCCCTCTTCAGGGCAAGAGGTCAGTGGCCGGAGGGAACAGCAGGAGAGCGCTGCACCCCACGTGCCCTGTCTGAATTGAACTTACCTTTCTGGATTTGGGTTGTTCAACTCGCTGAGATCCGGGGGTGCGTTTGGCCCAGAAGAAGCCAACAAGTGGTAAAGCTGAGAGAACATCAGAGACCATCCCCAGGTGGGTCTGCTGCTGCTGCTGCTGTTGCTTGGGTCCCCTGAAACGGTACCTGTACGACAGCAGCAAGCCAAGGGAGAAAAACACCAACACGGAGAGTAGCACCTCCTTATTAGCGTAGCTCATGAGGTCTCCACACTTTTTATACACGTAGATGAAGGAGGCGATACCCAGAAAGGTCCACATCGTGAGGGGACTGGTCTCGGTTCCCGGCTGCTCCCTCCAAAGCTCTCCCGTTGACGGATGCTGCCCAAACCGGGGTATTGTGCAGGGTATGAAAAATCTATGTATAGAAACGCAGAGACTTGCTTTGCGATGGAAGAGAGGGAGAGCTCAACGAGAAATCAACGAGCTCCACAAACCCCTGTAGCGGAACAAGCCCCACCTGGCTGTGCTGCCACAGGAGCCCAGAGAGACGTTACAAAAACGCCGGAAAAAAAAAAATAAAATTCAATACAAAACGTCTTCTTAAAAACCCCCGAGCTCCGCACTGCATCTGAAGGCAACGCACCGCGCCGCCCGCCACACGGATGCTCTCGGAGCTCGTCCCCACCAGGGACCGGAGGCTTCCTTCCCTCCCCACCGCCTCCCGGGGGTCACCCCTCCGCCGTGCGCAGCCCCGCCCCAGCTGCCAGCAAGGATGCGGCTCCGCTGGCCCGAAACCCCCGCCCCGGCAGGGAGCCGACGGTGCCGCGCGGGGTCCGCCCCTGCCGCCCGTGACGCACCTGGCGGGAGGCTCGGGACGAGGAAGGCTCTCGCCGCGGGGGGCCGAGGCTGATGCTCTGCCTGCTCGCGGCAGGGCGCCCCGCAGCCGCTTCACCGAAGGAGAACGCGGCACCGCCCCTTCCCCGCTCCCGGCCCGGCTGCCCGCCCGGCAAACACGCGCCCGGCGCCCCGAGCCCCGGCGGCGCCTCACGGCGAGCCCCCCGCCCGCGCAGCATGGGAGGGGCCAGAGGGGGGTGGGGCGGCCGGCGGAGGGGGGCGGGGCTATGTTAATGAGCAGCCGCCTCCGCCCCCGTCAGGGTACCGCGCGCCCCGTGCCTCAGCGGCGCCTGGCCAATCGGCGGTGCTATGCCGAGATGGCGCTATGGCCGGGCTGCCAATCCCAGCGGCGGGCAGGCGGGGCTCGCGCCCGCCGGCACCTAGGGCGATGTGACGCCGGGCGGGGCGGGGCGGGAGTGCGGCCGTTGCCATGGTCACGGGATGGGGCGAGGCGGGGCGGTCCCCGCCGCTCCCCTCTGCCCGCGCCGCTGCCGAGCGCGAGCCGCGCGTGCGCGGGGTGTCTGTGCCCGCGCGAGGGGTGGGCGTCCGGGGCTGAGGGCGAACGGAGGAGGTGGAGGTGGCAGCGTTTGTCCCGACGCTGGGCAGCTCCGAGGGACGGCCCCGACCTCCAGCCTGAGGGGATTTTCAACCATCTTCCAAGGGAAAGGCGAGGGCAGGCTGGCAGCCGCTCCCGGCACCATTCGTACGGCTGAGCAGAACCAACAAACCCGAAACTGTCTCGTTTCAGCGCTGAGGGGCACGCGCCTCTCTCTGCTCCTCCTTTGCTGTGAGAGGGACCGTCCGTGGGCTACGGACTTGTCGCAGCACAACGATATGTGGCCTTCCAGTATCTGAAGGGGGCCTACAAGAAAGCTGGGGAGGGACTTTTTAGGCTGTCGGGCAGTGATAGGACTGGAGGGAATGGATTAAAGCTAGAGGTAGGTCGATTCAGGTTAGACATTAGGAAGAAGTTCTTCCCCATGAGGGTGGTGAGACACTGGGACAGGTTGCCCAGGGAGGTGGTGGAAGCCCCATCCGTGGAAGTTTTTAAGGCCAGGCTGGATGGGGCTCTGAGCAACCTGCTCTAGTGGGAGGTGTCCCTGCCATTGGCAGGGGGGTTGGAACTGGATGCTCTTGAAGGTCCCTTCCAACCCCGACCATTCTCTGATTCTCTGACATCAGGATATGATGGACAAACTGAAGGACTTCAGTCAGCACATTGTGGGAAAATAACAATAGAAGAAGAGGGGTTTGTTTTGCCTCTGACAGGGTGCTGTGCTGGCAGCCTCCTCCAGCCCCGCGAGGTCTCGCTACACCACCCCACTGTGGGTTGAGTTTTAGTCATCGCCGCAGAAATTCAGCGGAGCATCAAGATAAACAACTCTTCCCCCGGGGGCTGGCAGCTCCTGGCAGGGTTTGTTGTTGTCATCTCTTAAGCAAATGTACAGAAATGCCCAAGAAAAACTCGGGAGGATCCTGGCCGGTTTCAGCGACGGCTCCTCTCTCCCAACTGGGCTGACAACTGGTTGTAGCCTCAATGGAACTGGGAGGAAATGGATCATCCTCGTCTGGAGGGATCATCATTGACATCTGAAGCATCAAAGCAGAGAGTTCCTTCAGAAAGCTGTCACACTGCCACCCACCACGTCCATCAGGCTGACGACAAGCTACTGTATTTAAAAATACACCGGCGCAGACGCTACGCACGGATTCTTCCCCCTGAGCAGGAAAGAATTCTGAAACAGTTTGTTTCTATTCATCTCCACACAGGATTTCATTGATCAGCTCTCGGGTGATGGCATCACCACCGGCACCAGATCCTCCAGCAACACAAAACCTTTGGCAAGCTTGGCCCCGGGCCCAAGCTCTAGTCTGCGGTGGGCACGTCCGATGTCGTTTCTGTTTCTGATCAGCTGGGCACAAACAGAGCCCCCACCAAAACTTGCTTCATGCTGAGTATTTCAGCTCAAGCTATTTTCAACTCCATCCTACATTGTTTTTGCGACACACGAACCCATTTTATTGCTAGTGCTGTCTAAGCCTGGTCTGAGTGAAAGCTCCTTCCTGAGCCATCCAAACCCTCTACCCAAATGCCAAGTGCCCAGCTCACAGCACCATGAGGCACCCGAGCCAGGCAGCTAAAAACCACATGTACCTGAGTGCAGCTTCAGTTTAAAGTATTCTTCAACATGTCTTTTTAAAAAGAAGTAAGACAAGACAGCTCTGGGGAGATCCTGGGGCCTTTTGGAACTTCAAGGGGCCTGTCAGAAAGAAGGGAAAAACTTTTGAGCAGAATCTGTTGGGACAGGACAAGGGGGGATGGTTTGAAATGAAAAGAGGGAGATTCAGCCTGGAGAGAAGGGAGAAATTGTTGGTGCTGAGGGTGGGGAGAGCCTGTCCCAGGCTGCCCAGAGAGGTGGTGGCTGCCCCATCCCTGGCACCATTGCAGGGGAGGTTGGCCGGGG